>OZ005659.1:5888385-6220885 GCA_963930645.1 Salticus scenicus
TTTTTTTTTAGTAGTATGCTAATGCAATAACAGTATTTTCAATTTAAGTATTTTATAGAAATGAAATTATTATTCTGTTTGCTCTATTCTCTCTGTTTGCTAGTTTTTATAAAAATAGTTGAATTTTCAAAATTAATACAAGATTTTGTAATTTTAATTAACATTGTTTTTCTAATGTATATTTACTCTAAATAAAATATTTTAAATACTTTTTCATTACGATAACACTTTACTAGTTACATTACGATAACACTTTAACGATTACAGCATTCATTCAGCAATTAAAAAAAAAAAAAATAAATAAATAAAAATTGGTAAGGTTTTATTTGTTTAGCCTTATGACACATTTCAATGCAACAAATGGGGAAATACGGTTTTTATGCCTTCGGCAGCATTGGCGCATTGCAGTAGTTCTCAGTAGTTAAACGTAAAACGGTAATTTAAAAACAAAGTTTTTACTATCTGTACAATGCATTTTATACGTTTTTTAAGAAATGTTCGTACACGTTATTAATTTAAATTTCAAAATAGTAATAATAACAATAAAATTCTCTGTAAAAATTGCCAGGCATGAAATGTTTGTATATCACGGATGTAATGGATACCGTGTCACAAAAATATATTTTTTTAGGAATATTGTTAATGATGTAGAAATGAAATACATTTTTCATGAAAAAGAAATCGGACATGGTTTTATTTTGCCATGTCCCATCTCATTTATAATATCACGACAGAATACTTCATGCCTCTAAATGAAACAAAATGTGCATATCAGAAACATGATTCTAACTCTTTTCTAAAAATTGACGTGATGTTCGTTACCTCCAGGGTTCAGATATTTAATGTGTTAATTCGGATAATAAGTATCTAAATATTAATTTAAGTATTTAAATTGTAAATTTAAAATGTATTGAATGGATGGATGGTTGGGTTTTACGTCGCACTAGTGCTGCGCAGATGGGCAATTGGCGACGGTCTGGGACACACCCCTAGAGGTGGTCCGGAGACATGCTATCACAATTTTGATCCTCCACGGAAGGGATGGCTCTCCCGCTTCGGTTCGGTTACCCTCAGATATATAATTTTTATGGGAATATGGAGGACACTGCGGCCACGTAAAATGTATTGAAACACTAACTGAATAATAAATTAATATTTAATTAGTATATAAATTTTTGAATTACCTAATTCAGGGTGTCCGAGAAGTACCTTTACACTTTCAAAAAATCATAAAAAATAAAATTACAAAGCTATAAACTTACACTTTATTCTATTCAATGCAAAAATTATCAAAGTTTTACACGGAAAATATTCAGAACAATTCACTGTGCGCGCCATTAGTAGCACGCAAAGCATCCAGTCGTTTAGAGATTTCTAACCATGTTCTCTGCAACATTGCAGAATCGATAGTCTTTAAAGATGCAGTAAATCGAGCTTTCACTTCGGTGGTGTCAGCAATTGGACATTGGTACACAATGTTATTTACGTACAGTCAGTATCAAAAGTGTCCGAACACTAGCAAAAATTCCTATGTAAAAAAAGTGCACTTCATACGGTTTTGTTAAATAAATCCTCATCGAATTGTGTTCTTACACTGACTGAGAACAGGATTCGACAAGGATTTATTTAACAAATCCGTATGAAGTGTACTTTTTTTACATAGGAATTTTTGCTAGCGTTCAGACACTTTTGTTACCGACTGTACACAATGACTTTTCAAATCCCCAAATTCGGGTATTGTGCCTATTAACAAGTCCCGATACGGGAAAAGTCCGAAAACATTACACTTTCCAGAAAATGTTCATCGTCATCCATCTTTTTTAACAGCTCAGCTGCAAAACCTTAATTACAGAAAGCTTTGATAATTTTTGCATTGACTATAATAAAAAATAAGTTTATATCTTTTTTTTCTTCATTTTTATGATTTTTAAGTACAAAGTTACTTCACGGACACCCTGTATACTCGATGAAAACAATTATCCGTAATTTCTGTCACTTTCAGCCAAGTTATAGTACATTGAATTTGAATTACAAAAATTCGAAATGAAGTTTACATTTAAAATTTGTCAGTAAATATGTCTCTCGATACTTTGTGAATATGTTCATAAAGCTTCGTTTTTGCCGATAAACTTATGTATGTTATCTACGATTTTTGTAGTACATATTTTTTTTTATTGACTATTTAATTTATACAGATATTTATTAAACTGTAACCTAAAATCTGAAATATTCCTTTTGTACCTCCATTTTTTGGATAAAAAAAAAGAAAAAAGAAAATATATATCTATATTTGTCTCCATTTCTGCATTTGAAATTTTAATGACTTCGGCTTTGCATATATTAAAAGGTGACGTATGTGTGTGGTGCGTATGCCCGTCACTTTCTGGGCAAACGGCTGTTCGTAGAGCTACAAGATTTTGCATGGAGATCCGATTTGACCTCTCCTCATGCATTTTAAAGCTAGATTTCTGAAATTTTGATTAGATTTTTTTTTTATAATTAATTTAAAATATATAAATTTCTAAAATTATCGACTCTGGAGATAGAAACGTAATTGTAAAATATCTTTCCGTGGCCCATTAGCTCAGTTGGTTTGAGCGTCATTCTTATTACGAGGAGTGGGTTTGATCCTACAAGCACCAATGATTTACTCTTTGCAGATAATTAATAGAAAATGTGTCAATAAATAAAAGAAAATCTTTTAATGTCTTTTTGGTATCCTAAATGGTATGAATGACGAGAAAAGGACAAAAAGAAAATTTAAACTTAGTTGGTCACTTCGTAAACAAACAGCTAATCTCAGAGCAACCGATTTTTGTATTGAAATTCTTTTTGACCTCTCCTGATGCATCTTGAAGCCCATTTTTCTAATTTTTAACTATATATATGTATATATATATATATATATATATATATATATATATATATATATATATATATAATATATATATATAGTTAATTAATTTTTTTTTCAGCTGTGAAGATTCTCCGGTGCAGCCATCTGTTGACATAGAGTGAAGATGATAATCTGGCCGAGAAACATAGTTCTTGAATAATAGCACAGCAATTTATCGTCCAGTTAGCATCTAAATTAAAATGTGTAGATAGCAATCTAACCGCCTTTGAAAAGATCAAAACTGTAAAATTATTTTCAATGCACATTTTTTTAATTTACTAAAATAATATTTGTTTTAACTTGAGATTAAAAATTTAACCGTACATATAATTTAATCTTCATGACTATTATTTAAAACATTTAAATTTGAAAAACAAGCCAAAATTCCAAAATTATAGAACTTTAAATTATTACTGTATTGTGTAAAAAAGAACAGGTGACGGAAATGTAAGCAGTCGGAACCCAGAACCAACATAGTGTATAGGCGCGGAATACGTTATCGAAGCCAAAACGAGGTTTTAAGGGATTTTATTTATTTATCTATTGATTTCAGATTTTATTTATAAAGAGATTTAAAAATATAGTGATTATTACTTTACTTTGCTTTATTTATTTATTTATTTATTTATTTATTTTAAATTTCTTTAAATGTGAGGCAAAGTTTGATATATCTTACCGAAACTGACTGTTGCTTCAATTGGACCCTAAGCCAGAGGTTATGACATCATTAACTTTCTCTTTTGACTCCATAAACATTATTTAAATTCGAAATTTTTATTTATTTTAATTGTAATTCATATTACTTGCAAGAAAGGCATGTTCTTAAGTTAGAATTAGTTTTAAATTTACTTGAAAAATATAATTTACTTTTTATGTAAGA
Organism: Salticus scenicus; assembly: GCA_963930645.1. Lineage (NCBI taxonomy): Eukaryota > Metazoa > Arthropoda > Arachnida > Araneae > Salticidae > Salticus > Salticus scenicus. Next base: position 5,892,162 of record OZ005659.1, read on the forward strand.
GAAAATATAACTTAAAAAAATAAATAGTTTTGCCGTCACATTTATTTCCCTTCACTGTCTCAGCGCTGGATGACCTCATATGTGGAGCTTTTCGTAATGGTCCAAAGATTTTTATGCAAGGCCGGAATGCTGCATTTTGTCCTAACAAATAGCCTCGTGTGTTTCAATACATATAAGAATATTTCACTTTCTTTATTTTAAAATTGTCTATAATAGTATATTTTGAGCACAGACTTTTTATGTTGATGTAAAATTTTGGAAGACATAAATCACTACTAAAATTAAAACTTAAATTCTAAAACTTAAAATGTTCCAGTAGAATTTTGAATAAAGGGAAACGCTTGCAGCTTAAACATCTTGCAATCCCCATCCATAAAATAAGCTCCAATTTTTCATCGGGGATATGTTGGAAATATATTCTTCTAAAATAATTAATTGATTGATTGAATTGTGCGTAGATATTTGTAGTACCCGATTTTATTTTTTAACGTATTAACAGTTAAATTTTTTCATAGATATACAGATATATTTATTTTAAGTCTCAGTTATTCGAAATAAAATTTACAACAATTAATTAAAGACAACTCCTTTGATTACTAATTTATTTTAATTTTAAGAATCATATTGATATAAAAATGTTTACTATATTAATTTTAATTCGTAAAGGCTTGAAATTATTAAAAACATAAATGAATAAACGATTTTACATATAGATGCTAGGTACAGTGATCACATGGGGAATTTTTGTTATCTCTGGTATTATTCTGTATACTTGCTTCCAATGGTAAGAAAAGCAGACATGGGATCAAGAGTATTTCGGCTAATCAGTAGTGACACTTGTTGGATCATCTACATCATTACTAACATATCACAGGAGTAATTCCATAATATGTTATAGTATATCTATTCTGAGAAACCCTAAATGTATCATGGACTCATATGAAGACGCACACATTTACGTTTGTTATTTTAAATAAAAGCGTTCATGACATAGGTAGTTATTTTTGAGGCTTAAAGAATTAAGAATGCAATAAATGTATAAATTAATAACGCATGGCTGCATATGAATATCTAATATATCGCATACATACACGGAATTCTACATAACAATTTATTTGTTAGAAATATGAATTTATATTAAAGCTCAAATTCAATGTCCTATGACAATATATATATATATCAGAAATTACGCGCCAAATCGTAATGTAATAATAATAATAAGTGATGTATAAGACAGTATGGGAGGTATATAGATGTAGTTCAAGAAACAGTTATAAAAATTACATGAGGAATTACATGAGTGGTGTAAAATTTTACATTGTGTACGACAAATCATTTTTAATAAATTATTAAGAAAGGAAATGATTACAAAAAATAAAAAAAAAAAATTAAAAAAGTGTTTTTTTTTCGGACTTAATGCTAATCTCCAAAATTAATAGAAAATAAGTAAACAGAAATTCTTAAATTCGCCAATATAAAGCAGTAGGTTCTCATCCTAAATTGAATCAAATATTTTCAAATATGGATGAAAGTAAAAGCAAAAATAAATACATAAATAAATAAATACGATTTATTTTTCGGTTTATTATTATTATTATTATTATTATTATTATTATTATTATTTATTTATTTATTTAATTTATTTATTTATTTTTGTTGTTGTTGTTACATTAGTAACATTATAAAATGCTTTCGGTAAAGAATAAATTAATATAATCAAAGTCATCTTATGAGGTAAATAGGGTGAAAATTTGATACAAAGATTTGCTTTTAAGCTTCTCTCCTCTGATAATCTATTAAAAATTTATTGAAAAAGCATTAAATGCAGATATACATAGAAAAGAATACAAAAAGTTTTTAAACAATATGTTTATAAATCAAAAAATGTAAAATACATGGAAATAAGGCTACTCAAAACATTCTTGTTTACTTCGGCCATGCTTCCAAAATAAATTTTGAATAAATGAATGTATAATGTCAAACATTTTTTTCAGAATTTTTTTCGTATATTTTTATATTTTTATACTTTTTATTCAATTTAGGAATTTTTTTTTCTAAATTTTATTTAAAATTTTAACTAGTCTTACGTCAATTTTTGAAAACATTAAAGCACTTTGATTGATTTTTGATTTTCAAATTTCCAATATTTTTAAAGAAAAGCAATGTTAAAATTTTAACGAAATTTCTTTAAAACAAATTTTCTTACAATGAATTTCGATGACTACCAGCTTTTGTACTTTATGGCAACCAAAAAGATTAATCGAATTCGTTTTTATACATTTGTGTTTTTATACATTTGTAACAGTTTTCACTGATTAAGTAAAATTAAAATTTCGACTAAAATTTACCGGTAGAGAAAATAATAATAAAGTTGGCAACTATGGATATCACTGTTTTGACAAATGATACCTCATGCATTGTTAAAATATGTTTGTTATTTCTCGTCAATTTCACCGCCACTACTTTTAAGTAGCAATCTTTTGTAACATTTATTATATGATAGAATAAAATAAAGTGATAAACGTAATAATACATAAAAGTAGTAATGTTGAAATTTACGAGTGGCATCAACACTGTTACAGTTTAAAAACAACTCATTTTGAAATATATAATTTTTTTTTTTTTCTTTTTAAACTTTATTTAAAAACTCTATGTTTGCATTCCAATTTTTTACAGATAAAGTTTTAAAGCAATGTCTAAAAATCTTTACCTTTGAAATAATCTACTTATATTAGTTTAAAAGAAGTTTTAAGTATTATATATATTTTTCCATATCATAACATTAAAGCTTATTTATTATTAATTTATTATTTTGTTTGAAAATAAAATGTAACTTTTATGTGTACTTTTAGAATTAAAGGCCTCCATCCCTATGATATCTTGATGAAATCGTTCTACTTGTTCTTAATTCACACTGCCTAGATTTTATGGGTACTGATTGATATAAAGGTTGAGAAAGTGGAGATTTTTTTTCCCTTAACAAATCCGTTTTCTACCAAAATTGTACGTTACGGAAGTTTTTTAAGAGTTTTTCTTTTTATTCATCATCAAAAAATACATCAGAAAAATCACATTACCTTGAACAAAAGAATTTCATTGCAGATCTGGGAATTCTAAGATTCTAAGACGGAAGGAGGCCGCTCACAACTATGCAGCGGTTTTGAGCGTTTTTAACCTTTAGAGAGGGGCTCCAAAGCCACTGTGGAGATTCAAAAGAGCCCGTCTCCAAAGGTTAAGCCTCCCCCGTTGTTTATTGCATAAGCAAACATTAAAAAAAAAAAAAAAAAAAAAAAAAAAAAAAGAGAGAGAGAGAGAAAATTACAATGGTCGCCAGAGCAGAACTCTCCGGCGATAAAGTTGCATGAAAGTGAAGAGGACCGGATCCGAGTGGTAGTCTATTTACAAAGTTCATACAGGTAATGTACAAATTTCACACAGAACGGATTCCAGAAATTTCATGCATTTTGTCATTGAGATATAAGATCCAATGGAATCTTAACGTGTTAACAGGTTATAGTTAGATGTTGTGTAGAGAGTGCCTGCATTCCATGCACAAGTGAAAAAAAAACTGTAAATGGAGCTTCGATGTAAAAAAAAAACAGAGAATTTCAAAGGTATGTGTAAATAATAGCCCCTTTTTAATGTATTTTGTACATAAAGTGTTTCGATTATGTTATAGTATTCGTGTCATTTCTTCGGATCTCCATTCTTACTTCAGGAAAAACTCTTGCGTAATAGTAAAACAAGACCTTCCGGCTCATTGTGAAGGGTAGGTTGATTTCTATCTCCTTATCAAGTAGCCGCAATTATGAAACAAAATAGAGGCTACAAATTATTAATGGACTTTGTAGAAATATTGATGTAGGCTATATACATATCGAGTTTTAAGCAAATCGGTTCATAAATACCTTTTTATGCGAATTTAAAATTTTCAAGTGGCCGGCACTTGGATACAAAATGGCGGAGTGTGTTGGCAAACAAATATATCAAATGCATTTGTGAGATAAATCTACTGTACAAGTTTGGTTCGAATTAATTCAGAATTTCAAAAGTCACCGTGCTGAAAAATTAAGTGGCCGCCACTTGAATCAAAATGACGGAGGAAGTTGCTCAGTGAACTAATCTAAGATATTTGTAAGATAATTTCATTGCCCAACTTTGGTTCGAATAAAAGCAGTACAAAAATATGTTGGTATAATATAAGTGATGATGATGCTCAAAGTGTTTTATAATACGCCAATAGATGGCGCTGTGTGTTCATTCTTTTCTTCTGTAACTGTACATATGTAAATAAACTTTAGTTTCCTTCTAGCTCGCGTGTGGTTAACTTCACGTGGTAGCAGGAGCGCTGGTTGCGTTCGATCGGAGGCGAAAATGAAATGACGCCGCGTTTCCGGTAATTAAAAGCTAAAAAGTGGATGAGCGAAAGTAGATCTTCAATTAAAAAGAAAAATTAAAAATGGATAAATTAATCCCGTCAATACCACTGTTAAATATTACGAATTATCACACGTGGTCATTAAAATTAAAAGCAGATCTGATTATTAAAAAATTGTACGACGCCGTGATTAAAGAAGTAGGCGACTTAAAAGATGATGAACAGGCTGAATGGGATACTAAGAATACTGAAGCTGTTACCTACATCCTACTTTCGTTATCTGATGAACACAGTCTCCAATTCGCCGACGGAGCTAATGCTAAGAATTTATGGGAGAAAATAAAATCAACATTTACCGGAAAACTTAAAGATCGAAAAAATGATGCAAGTAATGAAATAAAAAATATTGAAATTAATCTAGAAGAAACCGTATTGCAATAACAAGAGACTTAAGAACAAAATGTGCTTCACTTGGTCTGGAAATTACAGAGAGAGAAATCGTCTATTATACTGTGAGAGGCCTTAGAGGAAAAATCTTGAAAGTTAGAGAAATATTGAAAACTCAAAGAGAAAAAGAATTTAGATGAAATACTGAAGATTTTACGTGAAGAAGAGAGAACAATCCTGGGATCACCTGACTACCAAAATATTAGAAGAGAAGCATTCCATGTTAAAAATGAGAACAGGAACAGAGTGAAAAGTTGTTTAATCTGTAAGAAAACGAATCATCTAGCTAAAAAAGGCTATTTTAAGAATAAAGATAACTTACCTACGAACAATCATGATACGAGAACAAATGCTTATAATAAGAACTAAAACCAAGAACAGTTTAAAAACAGAAGCTGGAATTATGCAAGTAATAATGATCAACAATTTAATGATTTTGCACACTCGACAAACAGAGAACAATTTAATATTTCTGAAAATAATGTGTGATCATTGGATTCCGGTTCAAGCTGCCATTTGTCAAATAATTTGAAATATTTTTGTGATTTTATTAATGATAATGGATATTTCAACTTAGCTTGCAAGAATTCTACTTTAAATTTTACTGGTACAGGAACTGTTCGCGCTAAAACATTGGTAAATAATTCTCAAAATATTTTAATTGTGAATGATTGTATTTATACTCCTGATTTGAGAAATAATTTAATTTCTTTAAGTAAATTAATGGATAGTGGTTATAAGATTAAATCAAGTAGAGATCATATCTTAGTTCTAAGAAAAAATGATGAAATTTTATTAAAAGCTGTTAAAGTAAATAATAGATTTGAAGTCATATTAGAACCTTACAATGATATGCCATCTGATTCTCTAGAATGTAACATAATAAATAAATCCGAATCTTATGATATTTGGCACATAAGATTTTGCCATTTAAATCTACAATATATGATAAAAATGCAAAATATTATTGGCATAAAATTTAGAGATTCTGAAAATTTTAATTGTGAATCATGTGACATTGGTAAGTTAACTCGGAAAAATCATCCAAAAGTAAATTTTGATCAGAGTAGTCCTGTATTAGAATTGATTCATGCTGATTTAGCAAGACTTATAACTGTTAATTCCTTAGGAAATTCTAAATATTTTTTAGTATTGGTTGATGATTTTTCTCTGATGTATTTCACTTATTTTTTGAAACATAAGCATGAAACATTTGATGCTTTTACTATTTTCAAAGAAAAGCATGAAAATCTGATGAATAAGAAAATTAAACGATTGAGAACCGATAACGGTTTGAAATTCATAAATAATGAATTTGAAAATTTTCTAGAAAAATCTGGCATAATACATGAATAAACAGTACCATGTAATCCTGAAAGCAACGGTATTGCAGAAAAAATGTGTATGAGTACTGGTAGAATGCACAAGAACTTTATTATATGATAGCAAATCGCCACTTAGGTTTTGGGCGGAAGCCATAATTTGTAGTACCCACATTTCTAATAACACACCGCGAAAAGGTAACCAAAAATTCTCGATCGAAATATGGACAGGTAGAAAACCAAAACTAACTTATTTAAGAACTTTTGGTTGTTTAGCTTACTACTACATTCCTAAACAATTCAGAAATAAATTCGATGTTCCCGCTAATTAAGACATATTTGTTGGATATTCTAGAGATAGGCGCGCATACAGAATTTACGATATCGTTTAAAGGAAAATTATTGAAGAAAGATCAGTTAAATTTCATGCAACATCTAAAGGTAGTAAATTATTAAAAAGAGAAACCGAAACTTATTTGTGGGATATTAAAGACAAGACCCAGTTTAATGAAACCGAAGCTTCTTCCCCTCCCGAAAACAATGATAATATTTTTTCAGATTTTTCGTCTGAACAACAAACGCTAGAACAAAATGTAATACAGAATAATTCAGAATCTATTTTTAGATCGCCACTCCAATTGCGACGATAAGAAAGAATAAAAAATAAAATGTCAGCTAATTTGGCTTTAAATGACATTGACGGGGAATCGGTTCCGAGGAATTTTGAGGAAATATAATATAAAACAAATCGTAAAAAATGGGAAATCGCTATGGAAAAAGAAATCCATTCCATGAATAAAAACAATGTTTTTGAGATAGTCATATTCGTCGGTGGTAAATATTGAATCATTTAGATTATTAATGGCAATCGCTTCTAAGCTGAATTTATCTATAAGATTTTTTGATGTAAAAACAGCTTATTTATATGGTAACATTGAAGAGACTGTATATATGGAAATACCCCTTGGTTATGAAAATAAATTTGGTAAAAATAATGTATCTAAATTGAAACGTAGCATATACGGCTTACACCAAAGTGGTCGAAATTGGCACATTAAACTTAAACATGAACTGAAAGCGATTGGCTTCTCTCCACTTGCATTTGATAATTGTGCATTTACTTATAAAGATGATACAAATTTTCTAGCAAATTGGTTCTATGTAGGTGATTTAGCAATTTTTTCAAATAATTCTAAGTTATGCGAGGAAAAAATAAGTAAACTTAAAGAAATTTTTTTTCCAAATGAAACAACTAAAAATTCATAATTTTTAGGCATGGAAGTAATACAAAATCAAGACGGTATCACTTTATCACAAACTAACTACATTGATTCTTTATTGGTAAAATATGGTAAGCAAAATTCTAAAAAGTCAAATCTACCAATAGTTAAAGGCGAGGATAGATGTTTTAGACCTACAGACAACTTAGTTAATCAAACTGAGTATCAAGAAATTATAGGTGAATTGCTATATTTGTTTACCCGAACTCGACCTGACCTTGCATTTGTTACTAGTTATTTATCACAATTTAATAGACTTCCTGAGAAAAGACATTATACATTAGCTAAAAAGTTCTAAAATACTTAAATGGAATAAAAACTAAAGTATTGTTTCATGAGAGAAAATTCGATTTAATAAAGTGTAGTGCAGATGCAAGGTGGGGAAATGGAGAGGAAGGTAGATCATTTTCAGGTTGTGTAATTATGTTAGGAAATTATCTTATTGTATGAAAAAGTAAAAAAAAAGATGTGTAGGACTATCGACATGTGAAGCAGAGCTGTTAGCCACTGCAGATACTGCAAGAGAATAGCCATGGACTTTAAATATATTACAAAAACTTAAACGTGAACAATTTATTGAAAGACCTATGTCGATTTACTCTTATAGTCAAGCCGCCATAGATTGGTTAAATATTGCAAAGTCATCAAATAAAACTAGACATGTAAATCTTAAATTTCATCTCGTTAGAGACTTAATTGAAGAAAAGACTGTAAAAGTTCTGTATAATTGTACTAGTGAAATGATTTCAGATTTACTAACAAAGGCTGTTACAAAGGAAAAATTATCATTTACGTTGGAAAAAATATGTTTCATTTAAAAGTATATATTTGAATATTAATTATTGTTTATTATTGTTTTTGCTTAAATATAAAACCCTTTTCGCAGGGGGAGAATGTTGGTATAATATAAGTAATGGTGATGCTCAAAGTGTTTCATAGTACACCAATAGATAGTGATGTGTGTTCATTCTTTTCTTCTGTAACTGTGCATATGCAAATAAACTTTAGTTTCGGTTTTGCTCACGTGTGGTTAACTTAAAAAAAAAAAAAAAAAGAATGCATAGATAGATAGATAGAAAATTAAAAGTTTGATATTGCAGTCCTGTATTACGCTTATTTAATATCTTATTGTATGAGTAACGGGTGCCACGGGTTCTACATTTTTACTTTCCGAACACTATAGTGAGGAAAGTATTGTAATCATGTCAAAAATCCGAATTTGAGATTTTGATGTTTCTATACGTTTCGAGGTCCAATGAGTCCGTTTTCACTATTTTTGCGATGATGTACGTATGTGTGTGTGTATGTATGTGTGTATGTATGTGCGTATGTGTGTGAGTGAACACGCTAGCGTCTAAACGCTTTGTTCGAATAAGCTTAAAGTTGGTACGTATATTGTAAGTCACCATAGTACGAACCCTATTGATTTTGGTGAATCTAGCACTTATAGTTTTTTTACAGTGACACAAAGAAAAATTCGTTATCATTATGGTCTATGGGACCAAAATCTTAAAAGTGCGATAGCATCTAAACGCCTTCTTCATTTGAGCAAAAAATTTATACACATATTATAGGTCACAGTTACTCAATCTGTATAGAGTTTGGAGAATCTGGCACTTACAGTTTTATTACAGGGACACAAAGAAAAATTATTTATCATTATGGCTTATGGGCCCAAATTTTTAAAAGTGCGATAGCGTCTAAACGCTTATTTAATCTGAACAAAAATTTGTACACATGTTATAGGTCACAGTTGCACGAACTGTATAGATTTTGGTGAATTTAGCATTTACAGTTTTTTTACAGGAACACAAAGAAAAATTCTTTATCATTATGGCCTGTGGGACCAACTTTTTTCTTTCTTCTATATTCAATAGAAGAAAGAATTGGATTCGTAAAAGTTTTCGACCTCGGGTTTTTGATGGATTTACACGTTTTGAGAGCTGTAGAACACGATTTGACCATTTTTAGAAAATGTCTGTCTGTTTGTCTGTCAGTCTCTGCGTGGGTGTGACAAACTTTTGTGGCAACTGTATCTCAGGAACTACTTCACAGAATTTCATACAAATTGGTATGTAGTTGCACCTTGACATAAATTAGTGCCTATCAACTTTTGGTAAGAATTGTCTTACAGGTTGCGTTGCCATCCCGCTTTTTCTAAATTTTTAACATGGTGTATAGTACAAAATTTTGTATAAATGTGCATAAAGAGAATTATTTTTTAGTAATCATTATGAAATTTACTAGAATTATTTATAATAGAGATAGTCAACTGGGGAAAATTTTTTGTATGTGTAGGAGCCTCGCCACCCCTCCTGGGGGTAAGTCCCCCCTCGAGGGGAGTAAATTTTCCTGATGGGTATCTTTCAAAAGAGCTCGCCAGTACCTTTAAAACGAATGGTTGAACCATAGATCTGCGATAATTTAAAATGAAGTTATCGATTTTTTTTTTACTTTTAACGAAAAAAATCTTGGAAAAAAAATCGTATTTTTTTTTTTTTCCTTAAATATTGAGAATAAAATGGACATTTTTTGAATATTTGGTATTATACGACTTCTCTAATATGGAAATCATCTGCAATATCATGGAAGATAAATTTTAAATAATAATTTTAATAAATTATTTTTACTGAGTAAATTTGTACAGGAAAATATAGAAGAAAGTCATGTGGTGGCCGCAACATACTAGTTAAAAGTGCGATAGCATCTAAACGCCTTTTTCAATTGAGCTGAAAATTTATATGAATATTATAAATCACTGTTGCACTAACTATAAGCATTTTGGTGAATCTAGAATTTATAGATTTTTTACAGGAACACAAGGAAAATTCTTTATCATTATGATCTATGGGCTCAAAGTTCAGTAGCGTTAAATAAAACATCGTGTAATATATGGAGAAAAATACTCAAAGACTCTATTATGGTTTTATCTCTTTTGTTTGTTTAACAACTCCTCTTTCTTTACTTTATCTACAAAACTGTTAATTATTCAATGTTCGGAAAGTCGAGTGAAGTCACTCCAGATTTTTTTTCTTTCAAAACAGCGATAAAAGTCTAATAAACCGTCCGTAAAGACATAGAAACTCAGCTACAACTGCAATAATCTGCAATTCACTATTATTATTATTATATATATATATACATATATATATATATATATATATATATATATATATATATATATATATAAATAAAAATAAAGAATAAAGAATAAAATAAAAATAAATGAATGAAAAAACTAGGTTAAATTTTTACTTTATTATTTGATGAGTTTATAGTTCTATAATTACGCTAATGGCCTGAAAGTGTCAAATAATAATGTAAACAGATAAATTGCTCTCATAAAATATTGAATTTCATTCATGTTATAATGCAGTACAAATCATTGGCAGATTTTAAAAAAGTATTTTAATCCCACCAATACTTCTTTATTTCTTTACTTTATTTTATTTATATTTTTTACATTTGCAACATCAAAAAGGCCGAACTTATGTAATATACGCAATAGTCTATGTTATTTAATTTGACTCTTCTTAACTTACGCTCATCTTTTTCTTTTTCTTTTTTTTTTTTTTTTTTTTTAAGGAAAATCACCATCATTAATTCTCAAATGCTTTAACCTTCCAAATCTACAGATTCATAAAAAAAAAAAAAAAAAAAAAATTCAAAAGATTAACTTTTTGTTTTAGATGTACAATAAGTATAATGTTCTCTAATTAGATTTACTCGAAAAACGAATAGTTGAGCGAAAAGAAAATAAACTTCAGTCATAACCCCTTTGAATTCTAACAAAATCAAAAAACAAAACTTCTCATTTAGTTTTATTGTAAAGAAGAAAATATTTTTTTCCCCTCTCTCTCCAGTTAGTTTCCCTTTCAAGGGAACATTTTTTTTTAAACTTTTAAAATTAATTTGAAAATTTTTAAATGTTCATAGCGTTATTTCAATTAATTAAAACATTAGAGCAAATAAAAGAATATATAAGTGATGCTTATGCAGTTTGGCAAAAATTTATTTCGAATGTTCTCAAAATTCATTATAGTACTACTATTATTACACTGCGATGATCAAATTTCATTTATTACCTTTTTTATTCAGTATAAAATATTAATTTTAAAATTAACTTTTATACATTAACTTTTATTCATTATAAAATATTAAATATTGTAACATTTAAAACATTGTAAATAGCTGCTGTGCTCATTCTTCGCTCGAAAATTTAAATATTATTTACACTACATTATTAAAAAAAAGATATTTATCTTTGTTGAAGACTATTGTATTGATGAAAATAGAGAATATAGTTATAGTAAGTACAATTTATAAAATTTTACTTATATATATATATATATATATATATATATATATATACAGGGCCCACCAAAAGTCCCACACCCCCTCCTATCTCAGAAATGCGTTGGAATTTTGAATAAAGGCGAAATACGTGTTTAAGAAATTGAGGGAGGATCTCTTTTGGTGAAAAATGATTGGACCGGAGGCAGGAGGGCCACTTGGGAAGGCAACTTTAAAAATTCAAATGGAAAGGTATGTCTTGTAATACTCCTGAAAACATCTCTTTAAGACAATGAATTTGATATACATAATTTTACCCTGTGGTAATTATTAAAAGAGATTCCTGAGGTTTTAGAGTTTTGAAATCTGGATTTTATATTTACGTATCTCACTTAATAATCATCGCAGGACAAAACTATTAATATAAATCCACTGTCTTAAAGAGACGTGTCCAGGGATGTATCACAAGACGCACCTTCTCGTTTGAAATTTTTAAGCTGCCCTCCCTAATGGCAGTCCTACCCCTCCCTCTCCAGTTCCAAAATTTTCACAAAAAGAGATCTCTCTCGAATTAAATGAACACGTTTTTCGCGATTTTTAAAAATTCAAACGCATTTTCGACATAGGAGGGGGGGGGGACTTTTTTCGGGTTTTGAAATGTGTATTATATACTCACGTACCTCCTTAATAATCATCGGAAAACAAAACTATTTATTTCAAATTCATTATCTTCAAGAGACGTTACCAGAATTTTGATTTTTGAAGTACAAAAAGGGATTTATTCAACTGTTTGCTGAATATTAATTAAATAATGTGCATTCGCGACTATAACCTGCTCATTTATTTAACCCATATTAGACCACTCATTAAACAAATCATAGGAAAAATGTAATTTTTTAAAAACATGGTCAGTATAAGATACTTACACATATAGAAAAGAAAAATTAAAAAAATTTTAACATTTTTTTAAAATATAGACTGTCCTATAAATAGGACAACGGTCCGATACACAACAAAGAGTCAAAAATGTTGACTTACCTTACAAAAAATTTTATTTTGTTTGTTAGTCCGAAAAACAGTCTCTACACAGTTCAAAAGTGCACATTTTGCAAATTGTAAAGATTTTTACGAATGGAAGTCCAAAAAACAGTCTCTACATAGTCCAACATTGCACATGTTGCAAATTGTAACAGGTTTTTTATTGCATGATTTCAGTTGACATCGTCTTTGACGACCATTTGGGTTTTTCACTAGTACATGCTCACTATTTAGCAGAAGAAGTTCTTTATTATTCTGCAGCATACATCTTTGTCTAATGTTGTTCCTCGGAACTGATTCTCCAAGGTAACTTATCGTTACGGACCTGCGAAATGTTAATATATCTTGTGCATCATCAGGAGAAAATAGTTTTGAGATTTTCCAGGCTGCGATGAGGGCGGTCTCAAAGCAATTCACGAAAAGTGGCCAGTACCATTTTTTTCCAAGAATAGAACAAAAGTAATTTTCCATATGACTGTCGAATAGGTCTACTCCATTTTTATATTTATTGTAAGAAGTAATACAAAATGGTACATCAACATCCTTTCTGGCACCTTTCACACGACGTTGTACTTTGCCGTTCACTTTTGTAGTTTCGAAATTTGTTAGTAATGAAACTATACGGCTATCATTCCAGCATACAGCAGCAATTTTGTTAGCTTCGTCAAACAATGCATCAGATGTTCCTCTATCAGTTTTTGCTAATGACTTCAAAGATATTAGAGAGCATTTTGCTTTTTGATTATCTCGAACAGTTCCAGTGGCACGAAAACCCTTCTGTTGAAAACGAATCATTAACCCATGTAAAGTGAAAAAGTTATCCATATATAACCTGTGAAACTTAGGATTTTTCACATCAGTGAGCAAAGTTTCCACAACAAGTTGAGAAATTGGCTCCTTACACTTTTCACCTTGATAGGGAATAATGTTAAAGGGATATCCATTATAAGATGTCAACATCTATAACTTGTATCCAAATTTTACAGGTTTATTTTTCATGTACATCTTACAGCCTTGTCTGCCAAAATAGCGTACCATTCTTTCATCGATTGTTAAGTTTTCTGAAAAAATTCTAAATTGTTGCAGTGCAATATTCAATTTTTCTAAAAGTGGACGTATTTTGTAATAACGATCCTCTTTGTTGATTGCCGAATTATCGTTCAAATGTAGGTGTCTTTTTATGTCACTGTATCGTTTCCTGGACATAGCTGTACTCACCAAAGTTGTGCCGGTGTCACTTACACACACACACACTTACATACAGACGTCACGAAAATTCGTGCAAAGTCTTTGATACCTCTGACATGGGAGCTCGTATTAAAACCAATGATGCAGGTGTACAACTAGACATCATGGTGTAGTCACACATACAATTTTCTAATAGAGCAAGAGCCCACGACGGCCAGACCTTCGTTATTTAATAAAAGCTGAAAATTATTCTGTGCGTGTCCCCTATACAGGTAAGAACGACCAGGGACTATAGAGTTTGGGTAGTGGTTACTTGGGCAGGTAACAGGTAGTAAAGGTGTATAAAATAGTACCTTAAATTCGTTAAAGTATAAAGCTCAATTTTTTTATATTTTATTAGGGATAAATTTAGAAATCTCGTCATCCATTGCCGGACACTTATGACAGTTGCTACCCCCTGCCAGACACCCCTAAATTTTAATAAATTATAATTATACTTTCGTTACAGTATAAAAGCTAAATTTTATATATGTTACTTGGGAACCTATAAAAAAATGTTACCTCAATAGCCGGACAGTTTTAATGGTTTTTACACCTTGCCAGACACATCGAAAGTCCGCTGTAGGTGCGAGCGCGAGGTAACGACTGTTCTAGCGGGTGCGAGTGAGATAGGGCGCTTAGTCGACTGCGATCTTTCACTGCGCATCATCTGTCTTTTAGTGATGTATTGAAGAATTATGTGTAGCTACAACCACGTTTTACCATTGATATTTGTGTCGTTTTTTTTGTGAAATAAAAGTGTAATTTTAGTAAAAAGTGTTATCATGGGAGACACATTAATTTGTTTTGTGTGTAATAAAAGTGATGGTAAGATAATATTGTTCTCGGAGGAAACTTTAAAAAAATGTCAAACTGTTTTGAAAATCAGAAAAAAACATAACCTTAAATATAAAGACATTATTCTGCCTGATGAGTATACAGAAAATGGTTATCACCGGGGATGTTATAAAGCATTTACAGGACTTATGAAAAAATACTTAACTTCTGAACCTGAAAATTGGACAAAAAACAGTGAAAAACAAAAATCAGCCAGTGTTTCTACAGACAATACCTCAACAACCTCGTCGTTGATACCTAAGTTGACCACAGAACCATCTCATTTACAGCCATCCTCTACAGAATCTTCAGTAACAATGCAATCAAGTTTAACTTCTGAATCAATAGGACTTCAATCTACAACTTCTCAAGAAAATATTGAAGTTTTTGAACCAGATCTTAGTGAAGATAATGATTTAACTCAGGATGGAAATATTCTAACCGAGAAGGAAGCTAATAATATCGACTACCTAATTGTTTGTGTGTTTTGTGACAGGAAACATAAAAAAAAACGTTCACGAATGCTTCCACTTCATAAAGCTGATACCAACCAATTTAAATCTAGCGTACTACCCAACATCGAAGGTCAAGAGAAGTATGCAGAATTATTGAATAAATTAAAAAAATTTTCTGGTCCAAAAATATCATATCATACAGAATGTAGAATTAGTTTCAATAATGAAATATCATCTTCTAAAAAACCATCCAGTAAAAGAGATTGGCATTTTCATCGGGAATATCAACAATTAGCTTTTAATGAAATAAGTGGCATCATCGAGGAAGACGTAATTAAAAAAGGGCGCTGTTATTTATTAGTATATTTGCATGAAATGTACACCGATGTATTGGAAAGAATATTTGAAGAAAATTCTGTTGAAGTGAATTCTGTTTTTACTGCACATCATCTCGAAGAAAAAATGTTGAAAAATTTTTCTAAAGATATTAAATTTTTTACTATTTGTAATAAAAAAATTATAGCACCCAAATATTTACAAACAATAGACGATACAATATTTGAAAACTTACAAACCGAAAATACTTTACAAAAAGCTGCATTAATTTTAAGAAAATTAATACTACAAATGGAAAAAAATAAGTTACCGATAAAAAATCTAACAACAGAGCATTTAATGTCAGGAGAAGTTTCGATACCACCGCAATTACTGGACTTTTACTTTACTCTTCTAGGTGGATGTAATAACAAACGG
Organism: Salticus scenicus; assembly: GCA_963930645.1. NCBI lineage: Eukaryota > Metazoa > Arthropoda > Arachnida > Araneae > Salticidae > Salticus > Salticus scenicus. The sequence goes on from OZ005659.1 coordinate 5,908,192, forward strand.
AAAAAAAGCCTGAAATGTGCTCGTCAAGTGCGTTCTTATTCTCAAGACGTAATCTATGCTGTCCATAATGGCCGTGTAAAAACATCAAAGCACATCATGTTAGGTATAACTTTAAAGAGCTTAACAAGCAGTAGGAAAATTATCGATATTATTAATCGATATGGGCATTGTATTAGCTATCAGGGTATCGAGGAACTAGAGACTGAGACAACGTATACTTCTTTTGAACAATCCAGTTTATACCCAGAAACGATTAAAAGAAATCCTGACCTTTTTACTGGTGTGGCATATGATAATTTCGATCGTTTTGTGGAAACTACAAACGGAAAGGATACTCTACATGACACCGTAGGAATTATATACCAGAACATTGAGGCCAATATAACCGAAGAATCTGAGATGCCCGAAGAACTTAACATGTCTGAAGCGCCGATTACAGATAATGAAATTAATTTACCACATACAACGGTAAAAAGAAGAAGAAGAACTTTTGAAGCCATATCTACAGAAGAGATTCCGCATCCTAAAAAACCGAAAATGACAAGTGAACTACAATCAACAATTGATAATACAGAAATTATACGCCCTACAAACTCGCAGCTATACACCGAAATCGACAATATATGGATGATCAGTCACGTTTTGCAGTTACCTGACGTTCCTATGTGGGTTGGTTTCAATAGTCGGATTTGTAATAATGCTGTCTCACAACAACTTATTTCTTATTTAACCCCAATCAATGCATCACCAACTAGTACATCTATAGTGCTAGAAACTATGGAACAGAGTAAAAAAATTACTGAAGATTTACATCAACGTTCCATCCAGGTAACCTACGATCTTGCTATAGCTAAAGTAGCATTTCAAATACAGTCTACGGAAAAACCCAAATTTGATAATTTATTCATACACCTCGGACCGTTTCACATTATGATGGCTTATTTTAAAGCAGTCGGTAAAGTAATTAGTGACTGTGGGTTAACAAATGTTATGGTTGAGAGTAGTTTGCTGGCAAGTGGTTCTGTGAATGGGTTTCTCGATGGAAAGCACTTCAACCGCTGCAAAAGATTGCATCCTTTGGTAGCATTGGGATTGGAGGTTCTACATTTTGAATCATTTTTACAACATGACAACTCAACAATAACAGATGATATGATAGAGGAAGTCAAAAGACTACAAAACTGCGAAATATCGTCTTTCAACATTGAAAATGATGAACTGAAAGAATTGATGAATAATTACAATATTTTCAAGCAACAATGTCTCAATGGTGAGCATGGTAAAATTTCACAATTTTTCTTAATTTACATAAATCTCATACATCATTACTTGGACTTGTCACGGAGCATTCGTACGGGGGATTTTGAGCTTTTTATATCAACATTGCCTAAGACTACAAATATATTTTTTATATGCAACCAACAAAATTATGCACGGTGGACCGTAAAATATTATGATAATTTGCAGAAAGTTGCAGAAACTCATCCTGACTTATACGAAGGATTTAAACAAGGTTGCTTTGGTATCAAACGGACCACCAAACCATTTTCTAGACAACCAATTGACCTGGTGTTAGAGCAAACTATAAATGCAGACGCTGCTAGAAGGCTCACAGGTGTTATACACTTTACCAATTCGATTTCGGCTCGTCAACGGTGGGCTCGTAATCATGATGTTAGGTCCTCAATAATAAGTCAAGTTTATCTAGAACTAGGACTGCGAACTCATCAAGATGTTTCAACAGACTTAAATCTTCATAATATCCAGAAGAATTCCAAACAATTGAGACAATTTATCGCTACTTTTGATCGATTTATTAATCCCTTCAGTTCAGAAGTACCGAAAGACCAACTATTAAATATTTCATCTGGAAAATCCGCATCGCTATCAGTAGAGACATTCCTACTAAATATTGAAAAAAATGCAGATAATCTTCGTAAAACATTTGTTTCCGAATGTTTTTCAGATATTACCAGATTTGAAAAAGCTATAAAAAAAATTCCCTTGACCATTTTTCTATCGATTATAAGAAGAAGACAAAGTTCAAGTAGGTGGTAAAATTCAAGAAATTAAAATCCAAAGAGATTTATTTGGACGCATGCTGGGTATCTCAATGGATTTTAAGGTAGACATTTCAAAGATTTTGTCTTACCCAATTACCTCAGTGCCATTGTCCATGTGCCATTTGGATGGCGCTATTTGTAAGACAGATAAATCTGCTCTGATGAAATGTCTAGAGAAAGAGGTCCAGCATGAGCAACCACATCATATAGATATTATGATAATTGACGGTTTCTTCCTGTTGCATACAATGAAGAATGTTCCGAAAACATTTGGAAATATTTCAAAAAAATTGTTGCAAATGGTTACTCAATTTCAAGCATCGAGAATTGATGTGATCTTTGATCAATACTTTACTCCATCGATCAAAGATTACGAGCATTCCCAACGGCTAGAATCCGCGCAATTGGAGTACTCTATAACTGGGCCTGAACAAATTCGATCAAGTGATTTCGCGAAAGAGTTAAAAAAATTAAATTTTAAAGAGGCTCTGGTTAATTTTTTTATTTCACATTGGGCTACTGATGAAGTGGTGCCATTTATTGGCAACAAAACGATAAACATCAATTTCAGAAAATGTCATTCTTTCACTGTTGATAATTCCAACAAAGTTATCTCAAGGGTTGATGAAGAGTTGTCATGCCCATCCCACGAGGAAGCAGATACGAAAATAGTATACCATGCATGTAACATCAACTATCCAGCAGAAATAGTAATAAGAAGTGCTGATACTGATATTGCGGCTATAATGCTTGGTAACATGCATCATCTTAAAAGTGATTCCGTTGTTCGGATGCTTACGGGTACTGGCAATAACTTAAGATATGTGGACCTAACTAAAATACATGCAGAGTTGGGACAGTTAATTTGTCAGAGTTTACCTGGATTTCATGCCATCACAGGTTGTGATTTTAACCCTGCATTTTTCAGAAAAGGAAAATCAATACCATACAAGAAATTAAAACAAAATCCCGAGTACCAGGAAGCTTTTAAGAACTTCGGCAACAGCGAATTAATTGAAAATTTAGATTTTCAACGAAACATCTTCGATATTATTCAGAGATTTATATGCAATGTTTACAATGTCCCTAATGTTATTGGTGTTGATGACGCTAGACTGCAATTATTCATCGACTCGTATACAGTCTCCGATGTAAACGAAGCTTTTGACCGGAAAAAGTTGCGAAATTTTGACGCTAGCAATCTACCACCTTGCAAAAGCGAGCTATTGCAACAATTTCTGCGAGCAAATCATATATGTACCATTTGGAATAATGCTCATCTGAAAAATCCAACTACATATCAACCAGACAATAACGGCTGGGTATTGAAAAATGACAAATACCAATTCAAATGGTTTTCAGGAGATCAACTACCAAGTTATGTTAGTGATTCGCTTAAAACTCAATCAGGTATGTAATTATTATGACAAATTATTGTACATAATTTTTTAATTATTCATAATTGTATAATCTTGTTTATTTTTTTTTTTCAGAAACTGACGAAAAAGGCGATATTGAAGACGATCATGACATCGACTGGGCGAGTAGTGACGAAGAAAATGAAAATATCGACGACAACGAATAAATATTTTTTTTACATGTAATAATGCTTTTTGTATATTATAATAATAAAATTACATTTTTTACTTTATATAACCTGACTATGAACGTAATAAAATAATTTTTTTATTGGATATCTTTGAAGATCGCAATCGACTAAGTGCTCGCGCTCGCACCTACAGCGGACTTTCGATGTGTCTGGCAAGGTGTAAAAACCATTAAAACTGTCCGGCTATTGAGGTAACATTTTTTTATAGGTTCCCAAGTAACATATATAAAATTTAGCTTTTATACTGTAACGAAAGTATAATTATAATTTATTAAAATTTAGGGGTGTCTGGCAGGGGGTAGCAACTGTCATAAGTGTCCGGCAATGGATGACGAGATTTCTAAATTTATCCCTAATAAAATATAAAAAAATTGAGCTTTATACTTTAACGAATTTAAGGTACTATTTTATACACCTTTACTACCTGTTACCTGCCCAAGTAACCATACCCAAACTCTATAGTCCCTGGTCGTTCTTACCTGTATAGGGAACACGCACAGAAGAATTTTCAGCTTTTATTAAATAACGAAGGTCTGGCCGTCGTGGGCTCTTAGGCTATAACGTTCTACGATCATTCGTTTTTGTGCTATGCGAAATACAAATCAATTTAGCAAATCGAGAATACTATACTTCTTTGTATTTTGTATAACGAAAAAAAACATCTGATGTGGACACCATATGACTTCCTTATACAACCATAGGAATATATATATTGTTACGAAAGCATTAACAGTTTTGTGTGAGGTAACGGATTCGTAAATAAACAGGCAGGTTCCAGTCCACGAACATTTCATTAAACAAAAACTAAACAAGAAAGATAAAAACTGCTAAACCAACCAAAAAAGTCACTATAATAAAATTATATATACCACTGAGACAAATGTAGTATTTTTTTTTTTTTTTTTCAGGAATAGTACTCCACAGCTTATTACATAATCTCTCACTGGCAAATGCACAGCTTAGACTACAATGAAAATCATTCGAGTATAGATGGCCTAGTTCTGTTCTTTGACAAATATTAGTGGCGAGAAACAATAAAATTTACCAAAATAATTAACACAGTTAAAATAGAGAAAGGGTTTCTGGTTATCTTGAAACAATGTTTGCCGCAAAATTTTGTCGCTAATCTCATCAAGCCGCAAATTAGTTGCCAGCGTAGATTTTTGATCTTGGCATCTAATTTGGCAATTCAGTGTTGATCTGTCATCTTGGTGAAAGAATTTGACTAAAATTTGTAGTTTAGGATTACCAAAGATTGGAAATTCTAACTTCAATAAGAACAGAGTTCTGGAATATTCCAGAAAAATTCATTGGTTTGTAGCGCAAAACTACGTTCTTCGAAAGTTCTATAAATAAGTCACAAGGCTACAAAAAAAAAAAAGTAACAGTTATTGTTGATGATTGAAACTTGAAACTAGTGCTTGTTTATATCTATACGTGCTACTTTCTATACGGTATTACAGCAAAAATGGAAACAGATGATTTTTTTTTTTTCATTTCCACGAAGGGGGATTTGACTTTGTGTCAAATTAGCATTCAAATGTGGCAAAAAATGGTAGTAATAGATTCGTAAAATTTGGAAACTCTAACCTCAATAGTAATCTAGTTCTGGAAATTTTGCAATGATGCATTAGTTTCTCGCGCAGAACTACATTGAAAATTTCATAAAGCACTGAAAATATTCTCGATTAATTCAAATTTCTTTCAGACTTCGAAATATTCGGTTGTTCCTGATTTAGCGAAATTTATGCTCTGTAGTGTATATAACAATGTTTATTTGATTTCTGTAGTAAATATGACAATTTCATTGCACTGTTTCGAGAATATTAATTTTTGTAGCGCAAAAAAAGAGTTTTATTCAACTGTTTACTGAATATTAATTAAAAATAATGCATTCGTCGAGTTGAACCTTCTTATTTCTTTAAGAATTACTTTCTACACACTAAAATGTCAATGTTTTTTATCAGTATCATTACAAACTCTATCTACGGGCTAAATATTCGTTAAATGAAATGGATTCGTCGACGACTAGAACCTGCTTAAGTCTTTAAGAATGTTTTCTTGACACAAAAATGTCACCAACTTTCATAACAATATCATTATGGGCATTTAATATTCATTAAATAAAGTGCACTCGTCGATAGAACCTACTTGTGTTTTTAAGAAGTTACGTTCTTTACGTAAAAATGTCGACAATTTTCATAACACTATTATTACGAGCTCTATCTACGGGCCGAATATTCATTAAATAAAATGCATTCGTCGACTAGAATCTGTTCTTGTTTTTAAACATAACTTTCTACACGCAAAATGTCTTCACCTTTCATAACAATATCATTAATGGATCTGTCATTATCTTCTTTTGAAATATCTATATTGGTAGGTCGTATATAATGGCCAAAACCTTTGTATATTTGGTCATTATAAATATAATTTTCCTAAATATCTCCAAAACGGAAAATCACAGAAATTCCAAAAAAGGATGTGCACAACTAGATGTTATAACAAACTTCTATACTAGTTTGCAACGTTCTACTTCCAACAGTTTTTGAGTTATGCGAGATACACACACACATATACTTACATACAGACGTCACGAAAATTCGTGCAAAGTCGTTGATATCTCTGAAATGTGAGCTCGTATTAAAACCGAAGTTGCAAAGGTATACAACTAGACATCATGACAGTCACTCATATAAATGTGCAACATTCTACGATCATTCGTTTTTGAGCTATGTGGAATAAAAAATTCTTTTCGCAAATCGTATTTACTGTACTTCTTTATACGTTTTATAAGAAGTAATGATCATTTGTAATTTTTGATATTCAAATCTACTGAAATAGTGTTTTTAATTTTAAAAGATTGTAATGTTGTCTTAAAAAACTATAAGAACTTTTAAGCAAGTGCTTTTTACAACATTTTGTTAAGCAGAAAATTCAAGATAATTTTTTTAATAAATAAATAAAAGTGAATCTACAAATTTTATGAATTCTATAAATGTATAGGAAAAATTCGTATATAGTAAATTATTTATGTAGTGTATACTTTTGAAAATGCCAAATAGGGTTTTAAGAGCTAAGTTAATATATATATATATACATATTGTGAAAAAAAAAAAAATAATAATTCTTTTGCCATACGCTTATAGAATTCATGAAACGCATTTAAAGTAAATTTCTTTGTTCGAGACATCAAAACTTAAAAAAATTCCAAGTATGCATACTTTACAGAAGAATTTACGCTGTCATATTAAAAGAATGTCTATTTTAATATGCATGAATTTGCTTTACTGCGGTTTTCACAAATTCAGAATAAAAATAAAACTTAATATGCTTATGTTATCAGAATATTAAATTCGAAACTGAATTTGCCTTTTAAATGATACGGCATTTTACTTTCGCATTCTTTTAATAATACAGTATTTTTATAATTTCAGAAATATTTTTTTTAAGGAATATATATATATATATATATATATATAAACGCATAATTAAATTTAAACAAAAGCAATTTAATCATTTAGTTTTCTTCTAAAGATTATTAAATTTATAAATGACATAACTTTGAATTTATATTTCTAAATTTGTGATGTTTCTAATATTTCTTATGCAAGTACAGTGGCTCCATGAATGAAAACATTTCAAATTTTGACTAATTTCCCATTCTTTTATTATTTTTATTTCAGAATGAAATTTAGAATGGGTAGTTTATACATATATACAGTAATAGCAAGAAATCTGACTTATTATTACTATTATTTGCTATTCTGTAAAATAATAATAATAATAATAATAATAATAATAATTTTAATGTTAAAGTAGATTTGTTAAGATCACAGGTAAATTAAAAATCGCTTTAAAATACATATTCCCCCATTTTTACTTCCATTACTCTACTACCGTAGGTAATGGAAGTCTTGTATTCGGTCCAAAAATTATATAACGAGCTTTCATCTGATTTACACTTTTAAAGGCATCCTGTGTACAAAAAAGTAGTCTTTGGCATTTGGTCAGTGTGTGCGTGTGTGTGTGCGTATGTGTGTGTGTATGTATGTGTGTATGTATGTGTGGAATCTGCTGCCTGTCATATCTCCAAAACTAATAAAGATAGAACTACGATACTTTAGAGTTGTTACAGGTCTTGTGTACAGATGAATTTTCCAAATTTTGGTGAAAATAGGAAAAAACGGAAGTGGGCCATCGGAAACCGGAAATGAGACCGTAAGACCGTATCTCAAAAACGGCTCTAATGGTTTTCTTCAAAATTGCTACATAAACACTCTATTAGATGACCTTTCGAATGATATAGTTGGTTAGTTCAGGAAAATTGATAGGCGTCTTGTATAAATAGCTCAATTTCAGGTATCGCAAGTGCGTTCCTTTAAAAACGTCTGTATGGATTTTTTCCAAACTCGCCATATTACCTCCCATTTAAATATACTTTTACATGTAATTATTGTTTTCTGGACGATAATTAGGTATACCAAGTTTTGGCAAAAGTTGGTATCTCAAAAACGGCTCTAACGATTTTCTGAAATATTGTTTCCTTAATCCATTTTAGGTAACCTTTCTCATGTATTACGTGGTTATTATAGGAATATTAACGATCATCCTGATTAAGTAGTTTTAGATCTGGGAAATTGGTGTTAAAAAAAAATAACTCTATCTTTATTATTATTATTATTATTATTTAACTCGCTATGTAAACTCTGTTTTATATGTCATTATACGTGTAGCAAGCTTCTCTTACTGGAAAATTCCAAAGAATGCATATAATATCTTAAAAAAAAGAAAAAAAAAAAAAAAAAAAAGAAATGCATATAATACGTATAATACTGGGTAATGGAAGTCATGTGGTTGTTTCACACCAGATTTTTTCTTTAATATTTACTATCGAATTTAAAATTAAAATCAAAAGATTGTTATTTACATAAAAAAAAAAGAAAGAAAAACGATATTTATAAATTGCAAACCTTCCAAAAAACCTGTACTTATAAATTACGAATTTATGAGAAACTTTAAAGCGGTATAATTAAAGAAAAACATAAAAAAAAAAAAAAAGAAAGAATAATAATTTAATAAGTATTATTAAGTTTTGAGCTAATAAATTTGCTAAAAATGAGATAGATTAGCAAATATGCATTACAACCCACTATCTTAACGAAATTAGTTATTTCAGATGTGGGTATGATCTATAAAATAACAAAAATAATTTTCTGTAAAGCTAATATTCAAATCTAGATCTTTGATGTTTTATTATGTGATAATTTAAAAGGCAACAAGTCTATTAAAATTAATGAAAAAGTTTAATAAAAAAAATAACAATTACTTAAAAAAATATTAAGACATTTAAGAGAATAAAATGTAACATCTAAAAGTATTCTGTGATAAGAAAGTTAAAAAAAATTTGAAGTAAATAAATAAAAAAATTTCTACTAACTTTAGGTAGCATATCAATGCATATAAAATATACTTGTGTAGAATATTTATATAAATTTTGCTGTAAAGGATGAATCTGGATTTGAAAACTGCATAAAAAGAGGCATTTCAAAAGATATATATATATATATATATATATATATATATATATATATATATATATATATATATATACATTTTTTTCCCTCTCATGTGCCCTTAGAGATTCATTAAATTTATGGAATGGAAACTTGTGTATAGGAAACATGTAAATGTATTTTAATATTCAAAATATGGATTCATCATAACGGAATCTTCCGTAAAATATTAAAGAAATGTCCATTTTAATATGCAAAACGCTTTTTTTTCTGTAGTAGTCACGAATTTAGAGTAAAAACAAAGCTTGTCATTTATGTTCTCAGAATATTAAATTTTGAGGAAAATTTTCGTTTTTAAAAAAGCCGTAACTTGTTTTTACGCTGATTTAACAATAAGAAAAATCGTTTTCTTTTTAGTTCAAGTAAAAAACTATTTGCTTTTCTCTTAAAGAATAAAAAATGTCTCAAAGTAAACCTTCAAATATATTGTGCTGCCCTTTAAAAAAAAAAAAAAATGCGCTATGTTAATCTTTGAAGTAAAAATTTTGTCTTGTCTTACTTCTACATATTATTTGTAATAGAAAAATAATATGGAACAAGCAAAGGGTGTTTATTTAATTTTTCAATAATGGTAGCTAAATATACTGATTTTTTTGCAAAATGCACGTTTCATCTTACCAGATTTCTATAGTAAAATGCAACAATTAATAAAGAGGTATTTTTAAGGACAGCATATTATGATTTTAAAATACTTTGTGTTTCTATAGTTCTGAAGTAATATTTAGGGAAACAATGTATGCATACCAATTAAAACCATCTCAAAACACAAACAAAACTAACCATTACCAAAAAACAACTAACAAACCAGTTCATACTGCTAAGAAAAAAAAAAAAAAAAAAAATCGCAAAAGCAAAACACAAAATTCTTTAGTTAGTTTTAATTCAGCTCGAATTTTATTATAAGTAGATAAAGAAATATATAATTGACAAATGAATTTCACACACCTAGCGCTCGATTTTCACATAATTAATACTTTAAATTTATATCTGCTTACTTAAATCTGCTTACTTTAAATCTCATGGACGTTTAAATTACTAATTATCGAATTCTATGAAGTCGTAAAAAGTATCGGCATCATAATGATGCCTCGACATCATGTATCTATATTAATAAAATCAGACTTTTGTCTGTAAATTTATCAGAATCAAAAAATTTTGCGATATCTTCAAGTTTCACATACCATGAAATCCAAATATAATTTCGTCTGTGTGTGTGTGTGAATGTCATGGTGTCTGTATATCTGTAACGCTATTTTTGTCCGGGTTTCACTTGAGAATGGCTGTACGAAATTCAACGGCGCTTGGCAAAACTTCGATCTTTACTCAACTTAGAATTATATCATAAATATTTTCGAAATTCTCCTCCGTCCTCCCCCTTGGGCAGGCAAAATTGAAAAACACGTTTGTAAGCATAACTCGGTTCCAAATTTCTTCACAGTAAAGAAATTGCACATGGGGAGACTAGACATAAGTAAATACAAAACGCTGTCAGCGATTTGGGAATTTTAGATTTTTAAGGGGAGGTAGGGGGGAAATCGTCTTTTGGCGGGAAGTTTCACTAATTCCGGATTTTTGAGTAGAACTCTACTAAAAATGGAACAAAGGTACTGAAAAAAGGTATGCACCTTTCTTAGAAAATCTCCAAAATCACATTTTCTGTTTTTTGAAATTTGTGATTTCTTTTCTTTTTTTTTTTTTTTTTTTTTTTGAGAGGGAAGGGATTACGAGGGGCAAAATCGAAACATACCTTTTCAGTGCTAAATCTGTCCTAATAAATCTATGGGAGCTGCGGTCACGAATTTTGGTGCTTGAGTTCATATGTATACGACACCTAAAGTAACGGTATTTATCGAAATTCCCCTGTTTCCTCCTTGGAGGGACAGAAGGCAAAAACACCTTTGTAAGCATAATTCGGCTCAAAATTACTTCAAAGTGAAGAAATCGCACATGGGGAGACTACGCATGAGTACGAATAAAATATTATCTGCGATTTAGGAAAGTTCAATTTTTAAGGAGAGGGAAGGGGGAAATCGATTTTTGGCGAGAATTTTGCAAATTCCGAATTTTTTAAACTATAAAAAACGTCCTTTTTAACTTTAAACCCATAACCCATTCTCTGGATTTAACTGGTGTAATATATTTAATTCCTTGTAAAAATTGCAAATATGTTTATATAGGTGAAACTGGCCGTACAGCAAAAATTAGACTACAAGAACACAGACGATCTTTTAAAAATTGCAACCAAAATTCTAAAATTGTAATCCATTCAATAGAAAACGATCATATTCCTAAATTCGATAATATAAAAATTCTAAATTCTGGTTTTCATAATTATAAATCGCGTATTTCCTTGAGAGCTGGCACACTGCCAAGCATCTCCACACTATCAATGAAGCATGCGCACTGGCTCCTCAATATTCAGTACTCCTTTAAATTCCTTGAGTGTTCATGTGATGTTTGCATATTGTGTTGTAATTACTGATGAGGAAACCCGGACGGGTTTCGATACGTCTGATTTAAATTGTTTTTATATGTATTTTTTTTTTTTTTAATGTATTTTAACTTAAAATTTTTGTCTCATAAATAAAACGTTTTTGCTTTTAATATAACCTGTCTACTTCTTTAAATTTATTAAATCGATATATTTTCCATTTATTTATATATTGGTAGATACTTCAAAGAGTTATTTTTTTCAGTAGACTTATTTTCTTATTTGTTAATAAAAATAAAATTGATAAATTAATAAATGAAAAAAAAAAAATTGATAAATAAATAAATTTTCTGTACACTTAAAATTAAGTAAATAAATAGGTGATATTACTCTACACTTAAACTGTCATTTAATTACCAGCCATAAAATGTCTTTAAACATATTTCAATCGAAAATCTTGTTTATATTTTACACCAATCGCGTGTGGATTTTTCAGGGGCGAAATTTCAGAGGGGCGAAATATTCCGGGGGCAAGAATCTGGGGGCGGAAGTTCCGTATCCCATCTAAATATTAAAGAAAATTCTGCATTCGGTGTGGACTATAACTTTTGATAACAGCATATTTCACTCAACAAAAACGATATTTATATCTAAAATTGTCTTGTTTATAATTTTTCAAAAATTTTATTAAAATATTTATTTATTCATACTGTATTTGTATTGCTAATGTATTGCATAGAATATGGAATTTTGCGTTAAATTTTTTATTTAGATTTTAAGTTGCTTAAATAAATAAAAAATAAAAAAAAAATCATATTATTCTTAAATTTCAAATCACCAATAGTTTAAATATGTGACATTTTTCCATGCTAAGTTTTAAATGAATTTATATATTTGTAATATTATTTTATTTATTTATTGCATTAATTTTTTTTTTCAAGAGTTACTCTAGAAGCCAATTAATCACAACAATGAAGACCAATAAGTAAAATTGATCACCTCTCCCTGAAAACTTCGAACTTGTTCATTAACGTGATTAGCGAAGTGAAAAAAATTGGAGGGCAGAGAACTTTGAAAAAAGTAAAAGTATTTTGAAAGTAGAAGGAATGTTTTACTTAATTAATGTTTAAACAAATTGATGTTTGATCGATGTTCTTGGAGGAGAAATTAAAGGTTTTCTGATTAACTTTATTTTGTTAGCTATTTTGGTAGTTAAATACATTTAATGACTTTTAAGATAAAATGAATGGCTGTATTTCTTAACGTTGCAAATTGTACATGTTAGAATAGATTTCTGATGTTACCAACATCTAATTCGTTACAATAGATTTTTGATGAATTCAATAGAGTCGCTTGAGAAAGTTCAGATATTTTAATGTGAATTTTAAAATTATACTAGCTGGAACCCGTCGAATTCGACGGTTACTTTATTGACTGAAATGTTTAAAAAATTGTCGCATCACTATTTACGACATCTCACTTAAAAAAAGAAATTCGGAAAAATGCTTATAAATAGAAATGAACCTTAAATTTTGTAATTTCATATCTTTAACTCGATTTTGCTTGAATTTCTATTTTTAAATAAAAGCATCGCAAAAAAAAGTAATTAACTGTAACAAAAAAAATTACCTCAAACTAAACAAAACTCCGATTTGACAAACTAAACAAAACTCCGAGGCCTGCGGCAGCGCATACGCCGGTCGCTAATAACATAAAAAAATTAACCTGGAACTGAACGAACCCGCTCGGTGTTACCCAGGCCCATGATACCTTAAATGAACCTTAAATTCATACGATTTTATATCTTTAACTCAATCTTGTTTGAATTTCTGTTTTTGAATGAAAGCATCACTAAAAAAATTACCTCGAACCGAATGAAACTCTGCCTTGTGACCCCGGTGTCTGCAGCATCCCATTTGCGGGACGCTAACGTAAAACAATTCCTAAAAATTAATCTGGAACCGAATAAACCCGCCCGGTGTTGCCCGGGCCCATGATAATAACCTTAAATTTGTAGGATTTTATATCTTTAACTCGATTTTGTTTGAATTTCTAATTTTAAATAAAAGCATCGCAAAAAAAATAATCAGCTGTAACAAAAAAAATTACCTCAAACCAAACGAAACTCTACCCTGTGACAGCGCATACACGGACCGCTAATAACATGAAAAAATTCCCAAAAATTAACCTTGAACCGAATGAACGTGGCTTATGGTGATGGTGATAGGGTAATTTGTAAATATTGGGTTAGATTTTCACAATTTTCTAAAAACAGCAAGGTGTGTATGCAATATTATTATTATAGTATTGTAATAGTACTGAAAGATTTGTTCCTTTCCTGTTAACATTTGTATACGTTTATATGAAATGTTAGTGTTAAAATTTTAACCTTCTTACTACTTTGTATGCATTTATACGAAATATTACTATTAGCATTTTTTAATGTTTTGTGTGCATATAGTATATTCAAAATGTTAGATTATTACAATTTTCGCGAAATTGCACCTGATGAAAATTGCATTGAGCTTTATCAATATTTCTGTATTGCACCGAAAATAAGAATTTTTTTTTTAGTTACTCCCATTATTTGCTTCGTTTATTTTTGAAATCTTATTACAATAGTATGAATAAATTTAATCTAAAGTGATTATTTTATGTTTATATACTTGTAGCGTATGAATTTCTTTTTGCATTCTTGGACGCTCTCAACACCCCTGCTTAATGTAGATTATTTTTTGAAATAATGATAATGCACAAACCAATTTCCATCAGGTACAATCTCGCGATTATTGCAAGCATATATAATTTTAGAACTAAATAAAACATAGCTGCAGTAGAAAATAAAATGTAAACAATAACATATTTTAAATAAACACATAAAAAGAAGAAAAAAAAAGTAGAGTTTCCGGTGCTATATACACAATACTCTAGATCTCATACAAAGGCGTAAACTTTACACATAGAGGAATAAATAATGCATATAGGACACCTTATTGTGTTTGAAAACAAAAACAAAAAAAATAATTAAGTGGGATATTTGAAATTTCTTTTTAGAGAATTACAATTGCAAATTAAACAATTAAAAAAAAAGTCAAATGTTAGTTTTCTTTCCCTTTTTTTGACTAAGGAGAGGTACATCTTCAGTATTCAGGATCTAAATTTTCATAAGAAACGCAGAAGGAATTGCTCATGTTATTACTTAATCTCTTTTAAAATTTATTTTTAATTTTATTTTGAGCATTCAAAAAGTGCAGTAACTGGAATAACTTAAATTATTTAATGTATAATCATCGCAATTTATAGCCTTCACACTTCGTAGTTGTTTGTTGTTATAATACACACTTCATATATCCTCTTAACAGATATTTATAATTAAGAAGTATTTTGAAATAATTACATAATATATCCTTATTTTTTTTCCTTTTTTAATCAAGAAATTTTATAGAAGTTTTAAAAAAAAGATCACTACAGGCTTCAAAGCAATTAATATATTACCCAACTGAACTAAAAAATTGATGAAATACTCATAGGGCAATGTGAAAAAATTAGGGCGAAATCCCCCTTATGATATATTTTTGAGTGCGACTTTCCAAAATATTCCAAGATTCTCGCAATCACACCCTCTAATCTAATAGGAGCCTTGAATTAACTGCGCTTATCTGTACATCGTTGAATAAAATACTTTGATTTAAATTAAATTCTGAAAAATAATTCAATGGAAAGTAAATCAAATGTGATAGATACTTACGTATGTTAGCATAATTTGTGAAATAAAAATGGTTCACAGCTTAAAGAGTTAGGTACCAAACATAAATATTTTAGAGAATTTTCCAATCCTTATTACATATTCAATCCAGGTTTATAAATATTTAAAGTACAACCATAATTTTAATAATTTTAAAAACCTAAATTTACAGAAGTCATGTCAGTGAGTACAAAAGAAAGAGCGTTTAAATTATATTTTACAGAAATAAAAATATTAAACGTAAAATTAATGATAAATTTGGGATGTTGCATTATGACATAGGCTGACGTACCATTGAGTTATTTTGAGTTGTAATTTTTTTTTTAATACTACATTTGCCTTAAAATTGCTGTCATTTTTGGTTGACCACCCTCCGCCCCTCTAAAAGTAATAAGTAAATACTTTTTACATTCACTAAAAACAGAACTTACATTAGTACGACAGGACTATCCTTCCATATAAAGACATGCAATCACTGTATCACATATTCTAGCATAGGTTACTTTATATATATATTACTAGCAGACCCGGCCACGCGTTGCTGTGACTAAGTTATACGTTGAATTATACGGCTGTAAACTATTTAGTACAGTCAAATTATTATTTACGAACAAAGACGAAAACGTTGTAGCCGATGTAAAAACCCACAGGGTTGAGATTTGAAACTTAGGTCAAAATTTGGAAGCGATTGATAAAAATTTTCGTAGTGTTGATATTAAGCACAAATTAATTTTATTGTAGGGTCCTATAAATTTTAATGGAGAAGTGATATATATTATTTCTACTGCTACTTTGGATGAAATTGCTAAAATGACTAATATATAAATTAAATTCTATTAAAATAAAAGTATAAAAGAAACAGACGATTTTAAAATCAAATTTTATGGAGGAGTGAAATATAATATATGCTATAATGGATAATTTTACTATAAAATGACCTCATCATTTTAAATATTTTAAAGAGGGCAACAGCTGTAGTTATAAAAAGGAAAACAATAAGGCTAAACCAGAAAAATAAGTAAATTTGATAAATATTTTAAAACTTTAAAATTGGAAATCTTATGAAATATTGGACATTTAAAGTAAATACATGTATCATTTTAAATAGAAAAAGATTTTGGAAAAGTTTAGTGTATTTAACGAAGTGATGAGAAGTTTTTGAGTATGTTAAAATTTTAATAGTAAATTCAAGTTAATAAAGATGGGAAACATTGAGGATTAAGATAAGAATAATTATAAGAAAAAAAAAAACTTTTTATATACCATGCTTTTAAATTTTAATATACTAATAATATACTAATTAAAAGGAAAATGATAAATATTCTATCATAGTTTGAAGTCAAATTTGTTTTCAAATGTCTAAATAAAATATCTGATGTAAGATACTAATATTTTGCAGCGGAATAGATTTCATTTCTGTCATCCCTGGCGAAAAAAAAAGAATATCGCCAAATTATCTGGCGAAAATATTTAATTCCTTTCAAAAATCATGGTTATTTTAACAACTTACATTAAAAGAGTAATGAATAATATGAAACAATATTTCGTACAATACATATTACATGTCATACATACGTACAATGAATAATACATATTACATTTCGTACAATGCATATATCTGGCATATATATTTTCGTGTTACGCTTTTGATCGTCAAATAATAATAATAATAATAAAAGCCAAGGGCGACAGAGTTTTGAAATTAAAAATTAAAATTTTGTCAATTTGACAGCAAAATAATTCAATCTAACACCCGCGATAACTAATACATATCTATACCCAAATATAAGGATTAAAATCGGGAAATAAATTTCCTCGATTTTTAATAATTTCTTACAAAAAATCCAGTGGGCAATTAACATAGGAAATCTTTTTCTTGGCTGCACAGACGGTCAGTGAGTCACACTTCGCTTGCGTATAGAACTCATAGATATAGTATAGCATATATAGAATAGAGTGATCATTGGGGAGAAAAAAGTTATTCCTTTTCATTTGGGAAAAGACGACGTTTTTACCAAAATATGGCCGTCTTTCCCCGAGTGAATACACACGGGAATACATACTAATATTTTAGCAAATAAAATTTTTGAATAATTTATTTGCTAAAGGGGAATGGAAGACTCCAGATACAGTTTCAAATTCATATTTCTTTCTTTTTTTTTTTTTTCTTTTTTTTTTTTTTTTTTTCCCAATACCACTTAATGGCTGTTTCCAAAGCTTTTATTTATTTATTTTTTTTTTTCGGCATCAAAAATCTTTGTACGATAACATGGGGATGAGAGATCTATATATATTACTATATCTATGATAGAACTACATTAGCACTTTATCAATGTGTATAAAATCTTTAAATTGATTATGACGTCAATTTTCGTGAGATGCATAATTTAACTTTTTATAATTTTTTAACGTTCACGTTTGATTAAATGTATTTATTTTTATGTCGAAAGAAAATGAACTCGTATTTTCTTTTTTTTGGCAACAATTAAATTAATGGAACTCACAGACATTTTGGAGCAACTTTAATAAAGGTCTATAATTAACAAATAATTGCAATAAAACAATATTGTGGCAATAAATTGAGATAAAAACTATCCTATCTCTCAAGTTGGACCAAACTGCACACAGTGTGCAAAATTTCATTAAAATCGGTTCCTTAGTTTAGGAGTTTACCCCGGACAAACATCGTGACACGTAATTTATATATATATACAGATTAGGCAAGCATAAAATTTGTGGTACACTTTTAACATATTAATTATGAAAGTAGAGGGTTGAAAATGATATCATTCGAAAGGTATGGTTAGCCAGATGTGCAGAATAGAAAAATTATTTATCTGTTAAGAGGATATATGAAGTGTGTATTATAACAACAAACAACTACGAAGTGTGAAGGCTAAAAATTGCAATGATTATGCATTAAATAATTTAAGTTATACCAGTTACTGCACTTTTTGAATGCTCAAAATAAAATTGAAAATATAAAAAAAGCACTGGAAACTCTACTTTTTTTTTTTTTTCTGCTTTTTATGTGTTTATTTAAAATGTTATTGTTTACATTTTATTTTCGACTGCATCTATATCTTATTTAGTATTTTCAAAAATTATATATGCTTACAATAATCGCGAGATTTTACCTGATGGAAATTTGTTTGTGCATTATCATTATTTCAAAAAATAATCTACATTAAGCAGTGGTGTTAAGATCGTCCAAGAATACAAAAAGAAATTCATACGCTGAAACTTATAAACATAAAATAATCACTTTAGATTAAATTTATTCATACTATTACAATACGAATTCAAAAATAAACGAAGTAAATAATGGGATTAACTAAAAATAAAAATACTTATTTCCGGTGCAATACAGAAATATTGATGAAGCTCGATACAATTTTCATCAGGTGCAATTTCGCGAAAATTGTAATAATCTAACATTTTGAATATACTATATGCACACAAAACATTAACACATCTTTCAATACTATTACAATACTCTAGAATTCAAATTATAAACTTTAACTAAGTAACAGAAATAAGATAATAACAAAAAAATAATAATAATAATAATAATAATAATGCATAAATACCTTGCTGTTTTAAAAAAATCCATCACCGTAAGCAAGCCACGAAAGTTAGTCACTTCATGACGACGCCATTAAAGTAAAACACGAACGAAAACGACGGTCTTTACGCTTAAGGAAAGGAATCGATCCTGCTTCGGTTGCTTCCTATTGGTTCAAAGTAAAACGTGTATGTTTCAGCTATTGGTCTCCGATGGCGTTTAAGGAAAGGAACAGCCTTCGCGCATGCTCAAATCGGGCGATTTTGGTCTTAAGGAAATAGCTTTGTGTTTTAATATATAAGATGTATTTGATGTATGTCTTTAATAAATTTTGTTAAGAGCGTATGCGGTGCATGTAAAGTTGATATGGTAATAAGATAAAATACAATTTCGATAAAAAAAAAAGAATCCTACAATATTTATACGTTAAGTTAGAAAATACATTATTATTATTATTTATTTTTTTTTACTAATATAATTCTATTTCGTTGTAAACATTTTCTAATTGTACAATTGAGAGACCCATGGATTAGTTCTAAAGCATTAGAAATTCGTGGTAAATTTACAATAATACTTTTCAAATTTTCTCCAAAATAACCTGAAGAGAGAAAAAAAGAACGCATCCATCTAAACCGAATGGGGAGTCATTTTCTGAATCTCTAAACTAGAAATATGATTTTTTGAACTACGCGTATAAGATAAACAAATAATTTAAATAGACGATATGATTGAGAATTTCTCATCTATACATTTCTAGTTGGTGAAACAATATTATGAATGCTTTGTATTGTGAGAAATTCTCTCTTGATTTTCTGGAATTGGGTCATATATCGAGAACGTATGCGGTGTATGTAAAGTTAATATGATTAAGGTAAAGGCTAATATGGTTAAAAAAAAAAGCAACTTAACACTTTATTTTTGTTATTAATATTTTAAATAAATTTTTATTGTAAAATTTTTATTGTAAAGATTTTTAATTTTCTACATGAATAGATTTTTTTTTTTTGCAACGCAAAAATAAAATACAGTTTTTTTTTTTTTTTTTTTCTTACTCCAGAGAAACTAAAGTTCTGTCCAATATTGTTGGAATAGATAAAGAATAACATACAAAAAACATTTATTTCAATTTACAGACACACCTTAAATTTTTAACTCTTTTTAAATTATCTTCTGCACTTGAAATTTAATTTTGAGGTCATCTAAAATAACTAATCCATGTTGAAATTTTAATCTCATTTTTTATACTAATTTAACTTAATCTAATGCTAATTAATAACAGTTTTACAGTATTTTGAACTAAAATGTTTCATAATTAGTTTATATTTTATCAGTTAGGTTTTTTATTTTATTTTATTTTATCAACGATGCTCCAAATGGCAGCATTGCAATTATTATGTATTTATTTATTTATTTATTTATCTTTTTTTTTTTTTTTTTTTTTTTACATATTTATTTATTTAGAGAAAATAGTTACATAATATTTTTTATATATTAAATGCATCATCTCTTATTTAAAAAAATATTATCATCTTCATTCAATTAAATTATATTATATCCAGATAAATACTAATAAATATATAATGATTCTTTTATTTACTTTACTCCATATTATTATTATGTTATTATTTTTGTTTAACTTTTAACTGTAAACCCCTATTAGTTTTTATTTGTACTCACATGCTCTATGCTTTTAATTGGTAAGAAAGTCCTGCATCTTTTTTTTTTTTTTTTTTTTTTAATATATATATATATATATATATATATATATATATATATATATATTTTTTTTTTCTTTTTTTTTTTTTTTTCAAATATTTTTATTTTTGTTTTCTGGGTAGGGATTTAAAAGTTAGTAACTCATTAGTATTGTACACACAGCTTTACGGAAAACAACACAATTTACTTGCATAATTTGCATAATGCGCGAGAAGTCTTTACGAACCTGCGAGATTCCACTAATTTATCTGATTTTGTCTTATTTTGAGTTTTTTCCACCAATTAATACTTTGGTAATTTTACATATTTATGTGCGGGTTTTCTTAGAGCAAATATATTATTATATCAGTTAGAAACCAGTTTTTTCTTTAAGTTTAGCTAATTTAAGTTCTAAGTTAAATTAAATTGGTCTGTACCTTAGTGATTAAATTCTTTTAACGAGTTTAACAGCTAAATGATTATGTAATAACACAGAGAGATATCTTCTACAATCAAAAAATCAAGTCATACCGGTCTTCATTAATCAATATGAATTGTAATGGGATTAGTGAATATAAATAATAATAATAATAAAAAAATCATTGTAATCAATCATTTTAAATTTACAAAACATGTATCAATTGTTTTGGGTTAAAATGATTAACAATGGGTCTTCATCAGGGGCAAAATGCGTGTCGCGAGTGCAGTGTGTAAACTATATTTTCTCATTCGATAAAAGGTTATGCTTAGCTATTTTGATTAGAAACAAATATCGCATGTATGTGTAGTTTATTTCATTTACTTATTTCTTTTTATTTGTCATTGAACACCTATCTTCATTGCAAGTAATAGAATTAGTGTTTAAAGTATTATTTAGTGTTTCATAGTGATATTACTGTGCATTGAAATTAAGAAAGCATGCATTTAGATATCAACCAACCATAAGTAAGCAGAACCAGACTTTGCTTTCTCAGTGTGTTAAGAATTAATCTGACTTGAATTATGTGTTAGTACAACAGTGTATTGTTTCGATCCATTACGTACTGCTACACCTTGCAGGGTGTTGACGGGTTCATCTTCTTTTCCGAATCTTTCACCACTATATTCCTATGAAAAATTTTCACTTAATTAATATTCTATAGAAGATTACTACAAAATAAAAATACTAGAAAGTATGAACTGTCACCACTCTATTTTGTAACCAAAAATACACCATAACATGTGGTATTTTATTAAATTTTTCTATTTCCATTTTTTATGTACACATCTGTAAGACATGTGGCTTATAAATCTCTAGTTACTTAAAAAGTATCTAGAAACAAAATTATGATGTGAAAAAATATTAATAATAAATTTAACAGTAATAAAATCATTTTTAGTTAATTAACATAATGACGGTTTGTTTGAAATTATTTTTTAAAAAAGTTAATTTTTATTAAAAATCTACATTACAACATTTATTCTTTCAAAATACGCTTTACTATTTATGTACATTACAAATACATATTAGAATTGCTTAGCCATGCAATTATGCTTCATATTAAATTTGTAAAGTTTTATTCAGCATTTATTCTTTTCTTCATTTATTTAACGGAATTTTACTTTTTCCTCGACATTTCATTTTTTTATGCTTACACGAATACATCCATTTTTTTTTTTTTTTTTTAACTCGCGACATTTATCTCTCCATATACGTTTGCATTTGCATTCTGATACATCTTCTAAAAAGCTTTATTTCTAGTTGCTGTACATGGTTTGTGTTATATTGTGTGAAAAAAAAAAATCCTTTTTCATTTCTTTTAGATATAAAAAAAATAATCATCTTGTTATGTTTATTATGTTAGTCACAATATAAATATGATTCAGCAAGTTGCAGAAAACATTTTTATAAAAGTTTTTGTCATTCCTTAAACTTCTTTATTATGTTATCTTTTCCTTAAGAATTATTCTTTCATTCTTTGAAACATTTCGTATTTTATTTGTTCATATTTAGGCTTTTTCGTCTACTTTGTGAAAAGATAAAACCGTCGAAAATTAAATATAGAAAATTCAAATAACTATTTACAAAGAAGAAAAAGAATTTTGGCACAAATAAAGCGATTTGTTAATTTATAATATGTTTGGGATATAGCATTTTTCACACAGAATTTAATTTAGGATATCAGCGTTCTTTGTTTTTGACTCAGCCTTTACCTCCTCACACATTTGTAAATTCTCAGATTCTCTAATAGACTGTTTCTTATAATTAAAGAGTAAGGTCATAGATAGCGACACAGGAGATTCGCTAACAGCACTATTCTAAGACAATATTTTTCCTTTATTTAAAAACTATTAAGCTTTGCCCGTTTCGTTGGCCATTATATTGAATTGTATTTTCAAAATACCATATCATTAGTAATAATAATAATAATAATAATAATAAATATATACAAATCAGCCAAAATCTAAGTTAAATTTCTCGCTACCTTCGGTAGCGGTTTTCCCATTCGCCAAACTTCACAATATCCTTTTAATAATGCATGTTGCATACACATACCTAACCGACACATTAAAAAATCAGTATCCTGAAATTATATGCCGCAGAGTTATGTTTTAAGACATGTTTTTTAGTCCCCCCCTCTACCTCGCCCCGCTCTTAAAGGAAAGAAGAAGTAGGGAAATTCACAAAGTATTTTTATATTATGAGTTATTTCTTATAACTGGCCACAAAATGAAAATTTTCTTCATAAGATAATTTAATGCAGAGTTACGCATGG
Source organism: Salticus scenicus (assembly GCA_963930645.1). Taxonomy (NCBI): domain Eukaryota; kingdom Metazoa; phylum Arthropoda; class Arachnida; order Araneae; family Salticidae; genus Salticus; species Salticus scenicus. The sequence goes on from OZ005659.1 coordinate 5,931,632, forward strand.
ATACATGTCCACCACCCATAAGGGGCGGTAGAATGGAATTTCCCAAAATCAATTCTAGTATGTGTTGAATACACATAAGCAGTCCATGCATCGAAAATTGCCATTCTAAGATAATTTGGAACAGAGTTACGCATGGAAACATGATTTTTACCCCCCCCCCCCCGAAAAAAAAAGTCAATGGGGGATAACATGGAATTTCAAAAAATTCCTTTGTAGTTTGTGTGCGTTGAGTACGCATTACCAACCGACATGTCAAAAAATCACTTTCCTTAGATAATTTGGAGCAGAGTTACTCTTTAAAACATGTTTTTGCCCATCCAAACCCCGCCCTTAAATAGGAAGGAAAGGGGAAATTTCACAAAATCCTTTTATAGTGCGTATTTCGAGCACATAACCAGTCCGCATATAAAAAATCGCCTAAGATAGTTTAGAGCAGAATTGCGCATGGAAACATAATTTTGCCCCCACTCCCAAGAGGGATAAGCGGGAATTTCGCAAAATCATTTTGTAGTGTGTGTTGAATACGCATACGCAGTCCATACATCGAAAATTGCCATTCTAAGATAATTTGGAACAGAGTTACGCGTGGAAACATAATTTTTATCCCCCCCCCCCGCCAAAAAAAAAAAAAATCTTAATGGAGGGATAGCAAGGAATTTCAAATAATCCCTTTGTAGTTTGCGTGTGTTGAGTACGCATAACCAATCGACATTTCAAGAAATCACTTCCTGAGATAATTTGGAGCAGAGTTACTCTTTAAAACATGTTTTTGCCCATTCACCCCTGCCCTTAAAGGGGGGGAAAAGGGAAATTTCACAAAATCCTTTTACAAGGCATGTTGGGAACGCATAACCAGTCAGCACATAAAAAATTGCCTAAGACAGTTCGGAGCAGAGTTGCGCATGGAACCGTGATTTTGACCCCCACCCCCAAGAGAGATAAGGTGGGATTTTACAAAATCCATTTGTAGTGTGTGTCTTGAGCACGCATAACCAATCTACATATCAAAAATCGCTATCCTGAGATAATTTGGAGCACAGTTACTCTTATAAGCGTGTTTTTGCCATCCCCACCCCCGCCCTTAAAGAGGGTGAGGGAGAAATTCCGTAAAATCACTTTATAGTACGTGTTGTGAACGCATAAAAAGCCCACACATAAAATTTAATCTTACTGAGATAATTTGAAGCAAAGTTATGCTTGGAAACGTTTATTCCACAACGCCCCCAAGGGAGAAAGGGGGGACTTTCGCAAAATCCTGTTACAAAGGGTGTTGGACACGCGTAAATAAGCCACACATTAAAATATGTGACATTAGATCCTATATATTTCCCCGGACGTATTTAGTGCTAAAGGGGGGGGGTCGTATTTGCCCTCTCACAACTCCTCGTTAGTCCGTTAGTGTGTTAGTCCGTTAGTGTTTTAGTATGTTAGTCTGTGTGCACAATATCTCACGAACAAATGATCGCAGAGAGATCGAACCAGTATTAAAGTGTTAGTTATGACAATGGTAAGAACCCTGTTCATTTGCAACATTTAAATTAAAAACCTTCAGAAGTTATTCGAAATTTACGATTTTCTTAATATGGGAGAATAGGGCAAAATTTCACATAAACGTGTATGAAAAGAAATATTTTTATCGTAAAGATGTAAGAACAGCTCTTAAATATCAGTTTTGATGCCAGGATAAACATCATTAACTAGGAACATGCTACTTTGAAATTTCGCAAATTATTCGAAATTTACGAATTTCCTAACATGGCAGAATACAGCAAAATGTCGCATAAATGTCCCTTTTGAGGGATATTTTCATCGTAAAGTTGTCAGACTACTTTTAAAATATTATATAAGATGCTGGTATAAATATTCTTGACAATGAAATTTCCAATTTAAAAATTTCGTAAGTCACTGGAAATTTACGATTTACTTATAATGGTGGAATAGGGCGAAATTTCGCATAAACGTCCATTTTGAGGGATATTTTCATCCTAAAGATGTCAGAACACTTTTAAAATATCATTTAAGGTACTGGCATGAACATCTCTGATTATGAATTTTTGAATTAAAAAATTTCGCAAGTTATTTGGAATTTACGATTTACTTAACGTGGCAGAATAGGGCAAAATTGAGCATAAACGCCCATTTTGAGGATAATAAATATATCAGACAACTTTAAAATGATATTTATGATACTTGTTTGAACATGATTGACTACAAATATTCTAATCTGAAAATTTCGTAAGTTATTCGAAATTTAAGATTTTATCAACATAACAAAATGGGGCGTTATTCCATATAAATATGCATTTTGGGGATTGTTGCATTGGAAATAGTAGCATGAAAACTAAACTACGAAATTGACTCCAATAAAATAATTTAATATATTAGAATAAGATAAATATATCGATGTGAACGGTGGGTAGCCTATTAGGCGGAGATTTCTTTCTGTCACTGTGTCAAGCGTTTGGTCGAATTCATTTATCTTAACATGAATATAATATGTTTTGTACTAGAAATTTATGTGAACGTATGTATGGTGGGGAACTCAGAGTCCACCTATGCCATCTAGTTTTCTAAATAGATTTTCTCATAAGTGAAAACTTTCATAGATAATTTAAATTTTTTACTTTCTTCTGTATTCAATAAAAGAAAGCACTGGATTCGTGAAAATTTCTGACTTGCGATTTTCGATGGATTTACAGGATTTAAGAAATGCAGAATACGATCATTTGACCATTTTTAGAAAATATCTGCTTGTGTGTGTGATAGAAATTTTGTGGCGACTGTATTTCCGGAACTATTGCACAGAATTTCATATAAATTTATAAGTAGATGCACGTTGACCTAAATTAGGACCAGCCAACTTTCGGTGTACAGTGAAGGCAAAAAATAAATAAATAAATAAATAAATAAATCCTTGCACTTGAGCAGCTGCAGCATATAGCTAGATGTAGCCAGAGATCCATGCCTAAACGGCTGCAGATGGTAATAAAATGCAAAAATGAGATGACAAGGTACTGACTGCAATGTAATATTCACAATAAACCACCTGTATGTTAAGATCTTGACTTAAATATTTATATTTTATTAACCTTGTAATGACTTTGTACAGCTATCACAGAGTCCCCGTATCTAGCATAGTCAAAGCAGGGTATTTCTCTTCCATTTTAAGCTTATTCCGACCCATTGTGTGGAATGAGAATACCGATGTAAAGTCTCAAACTTTTAACAAATGAACGAAATACTGGCCGGCGGGAGCAAAAGAACCTTACAGCCTAAATCTTAAAGTCTACGAGGCGAACTGAGTGTTGATAGGATAGAGAAAGTTCGTCTGAGATAAGACTCCTATATATGATAAGAGCTGGCGCAGTGTCCGCCATTTTCTATCCCGTCTGGGAAAGTGTTGGCGGTAGAAAAAGCTAGGTTACCTGATTAGCGTTCTTATCGCTTTTAAACTTCTATACAGATCAAGTGAGCTAGAGCTTCTTATCACGAAACAAACAAGTTGGCAATTTTAAGAACATCGCCAACATTCTCAAAACTGCAACCCTTCACGTTAAAAGAATTGCAATATTAAAGTTAATTTTAAAAGAATTTAAAACAATAACTTAAAAAAAAAAACAGTACATTCATATTAAATTTGCCAAACAACTTTGAAAATAAAATGAAATAATTTGAAAATAAGGGGAATCTTACGCTACAAGGTTGTGCTCTTGCTCCGGGTATTCACGAGTTGCATCTGCAATTTATAATCCACTTTTTCCTTCTTTCTGGATTAGAAGAAAATATAAACAGGCGGTGCAATATTCTGCAGTTATTCGTGCAACCTATTGCAGAAAAACCACCAATAATAAATAGTCAACCGATCTTGTGGGATAGAAAATGGCGGATGCGTCAGCCTGTCTATGAAGGAGTTCTAGTCTGAGATATACTAACACCACGTGTCATCACTGGGGTTCGACACATTTTTATGACAGGAACGGCAATTGATATGTAATGTTTTTTTTTTTTTTTTTTGCTGCTCAAGTATAAAGATTTTTTTTTACGCCGGTACTGTATATTGCTCAACAGGAGGCAATGCTATACAGTGATTTGCACAATTTCAGGTAAGCCCATATCTCAGTAAAAACTGATCAAAATTGAATATAAATTTATATGTATTTGCACATCGACATATGGTAGTGGTTATCAATATTTAGTGCCAATAGCTCAACAGGTGGCGCTGATATGCAATGATTTTCATATTTTTAGGGAAGGCTATATCTCAGGAACTACGGCACAAAATTTAGGATAAATTTAAATGTAAATGCACTTTAACACAAAGGGTATTGCAGGATAAGCATATGAAAACTGCACCAGCGTCGAATGAAGAGTTCTTGCCTGCTATTTATTGTTCTTTATCTGAAACATCTTTTGCACACAATTTTAGACTTCTACCCTCAACGATTAGGGAGTAATGGGGGTGGCAACCTAAAACGTTAAATTTAATTTAAAAAAAAAAAACTATTCAAGATATCTTAACGAGGTTGAATCTATTTATAAATGTTTATGAAGTACATAATATATATTTTTTTCAGAATTTTCACTCGATTTTAAACGGTAGAAAATGATAAGTATATTTTTGATGGGCGATTTTTTATACTTTCCACCAAAGTGACACCTACCAAAAAAATACAGTTTATTTGTTTATTAGTTAGCTATTACATATAAAAATTACAGAAGTGTCAAATTGGTAGAACGTAGTGAAAAAAATAATAATCACTTAATAATAATACCAATGATATTATATTTATTTTTAAAAACTACTTGATATCAATAAATAAACAATGAAAGCAAATATAAAAATGCTCTATTAACATTTGTTATTAAAACGTAACAATTAGCAATAATAATAATAATAAAAAAATTATATTTATTTATTATCAGGGATCTTACATCTCGCCCTTTTTTCAAGACACTTTTAAGGATGAGAAATTTCCGTAATTTTTGCTACCTTTATTTTTACATAATCTCTATCCTGTTTAATCACGTCACAACACTTCAAAAATACTGATATAAAAATTCCTATATGAAATTAGCATAGATGGCAAAGTTTTATTTATTCCGGAGTATTTTTTAGCCCCGCCTTTTTTCCATACCACTTATTTTTTAAGGATAAAATTGCCTGATTTTATGGAAGTTATATATTCTCTAAAATTTTTCTATAAATAAAGGCGGGGTTAAAAGTACTCCGGAATAAATCAAAATATTGGCATCTATAAAAATAGCAGTAGAAAAAAAAAAAGGCGGGTGTTTTCGCCATCTTCGACCGTGTAAAAGGGGGCATGGAATATGAGCCATATAATTAGCTGTAAATATAGCTGCCAACATTTTTATTTTAATTCGTAACATTGTTACGCAGTTACTGATAATGTTACAGAATGAATTAGAAGTCTCTCAGTTTTTAAATCTTTTTGCGCTTACTTCAATATATAAGTTGTAACAACTTTGCTAGAGAATGAACCCCTTGACATACAACACAGAATTTTATACGTCTGAAAAGTACTATTTAATTTGGCTAAAGTATATTTATAAGTTTTTCCGTTCTTTTAAATAATAATACTTTGATGAAGGTTTACCAATTCATTTATTCTACATGCATATAATTTTATTCATTTATTCATTTATTTACGAGTGTGATTTTTATAAATCATCTACTATTGTTAAACGTAATCAGGTACAACTGACATAACATCCTTTATAAATCTTTCACATAGCTCCGCCCATCAAAAATGACATAGTTCGTACAGTCCTTGAAACTTCTTAATTTTCTGCACCACTATTAATATTTAGCAATTTTTTATATTTAAAATGTCTTAAAATTTAAAAGGAAATCTATTCCATAAAAACACTTGTGGTAAAATTCTTGAAAAAAGGCGTGGCCATTATGAACTATGAATGGAGAAACAGCTCTTGACAGATGCATGAAAAAAGGCGGCGCTAAAAATACCCCGGAATAAATTAAAATGTTGGCATCTATGCTATTTTCATACAGAAATCTTTATATCAGTATTTTCATAGTAATATGTCGTGATTAAACGGGATAGAGACTAGTGTATAAAAATAAAGGTAGCAAAAATTTGAAAATTTTCTCATCCATAAAAGTGTCTTGAAAAGAAAGTTTAGATGTAAGATCCCTGATAACAATTAAATGGAATATTTTTTTTTATTGCTAATTGGTACATTTTAATAACAAATGTTAAAAGAGCATTTTTATATTTGCTTGCCTTGTTTATTTATTATTATAAAATAGTTTTAAAAATAAATATATCATTGGTATTATTACAAGGGTGCAAGAGTTTCCGTCTCAGCACGGAAAAGCTATACCAGCGTACTTTTATCAATAATTTATATCATACATGTGGTTTAATTTATTGCGATTGATAATAATAGAAGTTATTGATAACAAGTGCTGGTGTCAGTCTTTTATTTTGAGAGTGAAACACTTGCACACAAGTATTATTGTTAAGTGATTATTATTTTTTTTCACTACGTTCTACCAATTTGACCCTACTGTAATTTTTATATATAATAGCTAACTAATAAACAAATAAACTGTATTTTTTTGGTAGGTGTCACTTTGGTGGAAAGTATAAAAAATTGCCCATCAAAAATATACTTATCATTTTCTACCGTTTAAAATCGAGTGAAAATTCTGAAAAAAATATATATTATGTACTTCATAAACATTTATAAATAGTTAGAACCTCGTTAAGATATCTTGAATAGTTTTTTTTTTTTTTTTAAATTTAACGTTTTAGGTTGCCACCCCCATTACTCCCTAATCGTTGAGGGTAGAAGTCTAAAATTGCGTGCAAAAGATGTTTCAGAAAAAGAACAATAAATAGAAGGCAAGAACTCTTCATTCGACGCTTGTGCAGTTTTCATATGCTTATCCTGCAATACCCTTTGTGCTTATAAACATTTAGCGCTAACCAAGCGGTGTCGCTGCTATAGAGTGATTGGCGTAATTTAAGGGAAGGCTATACATCAGATTCTATTGCATATAATCAAAGAAATGTTGATATATGAGAAGGCCATTATGAAACATTATGCGGATTCAATTTGTATTCATATCAGCAAATACGGGAGATGCTATACTGTAAATTTTTCTAAGAACGGGACGGCTATATTTCAACTTCTATGGATTAAAACTGTACAACTTGATGTGTGAGATGTAAAATTGAACCCATGTCACGTTCTTTGATGTAGCTGTTCACAATTTTCCATGGTTTTCTTCGTATCTCATGTAAATACGAGTATAAAAATACGTTTGTAATTTTTAACACAAATCAAATATTAGTTCTTTAACAAAGGAGAAAATACAATTAAAAATCTAAAAATGAGTTTAATTTTTTAGAATTTGATTTTAGAAAAAGATTTAAAATAATAATAATAATAATAATATATATATTTTCTTAAGAAATTGAAACGTAAATATAAACTCCTACGATGATAATGTTTTCTTCAGTTAATCAATTATTATCTTAAACATCGTTAGAACGACAAAACAAAGACAGAAAACAAAGTATTTTTTCGAAAACCCCACATTCAATTTAAAATCAATTTTAAACATGAAGAAAGAATTGAAAGTTTCTCATTCATGTTCAAAACATTGGAAAAGCATTTACCCGCCATTGGATAAACCTGTTTTCGCCAGAGAGAGATTTCACTTAAAGAATCTTCGATTATATCTCCCGATATCGGTTTTTCGATGGATATGATAAAAAGTATATTTATAGTCAGCGGAAATAATAATTTAATATCAATGAACTAAAGTAGAGAATAGATTCACTTTAAAAAATACTGAAATTAGTATAGATATAACTATTAATCGATTCACAAGATACGATGTAAATTATGTATTGGATATTCCTTATTGATTATTACTGTTTTGTTTCATGATAAGAATATTCTATTTTTTTTTTTTTTAAATATATGAATTGCAGAAATAGTATAGAAATATAAGTGTTGTACAAAATAGTGGAGATACTTTCGCTCTTGTCGAATATCTTGAAAAATACTTTATGCGTTGTTTTTGACTTTTGGAAATAAGGAAAAAATGTCTTTCCTCATATTTTTCAGCAAAGGTTTTGTCTCGAAGGCCCACAGGGGACGAACAACATATCCAATAAACTACAAAGTATTTGTGATTACCCTGTATCTAAAAAAGTGTCGTTTGATCTGCAAATTTTAGATGTGGTTATAAATGTTATAATTTATACGTGTGTCGCGTTTTGTGAGAATATCTCGAGCATTTAAAACGTTATTAATATTTTATTAAAAAATGGAAACATTTTTCGCAAGTTTTTACTGTATAACTCCAAACGTTTTCTCAAAATTTCTTGAACTTTTCGGAAAACATGACTACGCATGCCTAAATCATTATACTATAGTTTAAAAGAAATATATTTAATATTCAAAACTGTAGTAAATTATTCATTACTGCGCATGCGCGGAGTATAGCAAAAAAAAAAAAAAAAAAAAAAAACTTTGACATAGTTTAATACTTAACTGTATAGAGCACCTTAAAAAAAAATCTAGTTATATAACATGAAAATTCATAGAGATATCGATGATTAAATGAGCTGTTTTTAAGCTGATTTCTAAAAAAAACGCCTTTACCATAATACGATAAAGGGTCATTCCCAAATGAAAATTTATATATATATATAAATAAATCCTTTTTTTTTTTTTTTTTTTTTTTTTTTTTAGATACGTAATACATACCTGTAAAAAAAAAAAAAAAAAAATCGCAAATATTGTATTAAGTTTCATTGTTTAACAATGTTTTTTTTTTTTTTTTTTTTTTTTTTTTTTTTCTGGTCATTCTCAGTGACCGGATATGTCCGTCAACGGCGGTTAGGCATCTATAGTCATTGCTACAACTACTTATAATACGTACAGAATTTAATGCACTTTTATTATATGGAAGTAAAATTTTATACATATGAGTGACTGTCTCAATTTTTTTAGCTGATGTTCTTTCTGAAAACGAAGCACAAGCACTCAACTTCTCCAAAAATATAGTTTTAAGCTAGGATATAAGAATAACAGGCTCTTAAACAATTGAGGTTTAGTTATTTTCTACCACATTTACATTTATGCTTATAACAAAATAAATTAGGCACAATTCAGTCAATTTACAAAAATAGATACACTGACAAAATTCTACTAAATGAGAATTTATAAAACAGTCCTTCCCGTTGTGTCGAAAATTTCTATAACCTCTTCAAATGGCCGCCAATTTTAAAGAAGAAGATGGAACAAGTTAATAAATAAACTTGGTTTAGACTATATTATGGGGTATATACTTATCAAGTTTCCAGCAAATTGGTTCAAAAAATACTTTATTTTATTTATTTGTTTATTTATTTTTATTTTTCATTATACCTTTCCTATTACGATTTCAATATGCTATTAAATATATATATATATATATTTCGGAATAACTTTAATCAACATAAAAAAAATATTTTCGTTTTAATTGATTAATTTTATCGTTCATTTCAAATCGATTCTCCATTCCTGTCTAATGTTATGTTACTAAGGGCCTTATTCACCAATTTCTTAACACTCGGATTAAAGCTCGGATCAGTGGTAATCGCTCGATCATACAAAAATCGGTATTCTCCAACAAAAATCAGCGGCAGATCTGTAGAACAGAGGTTCACTGGTGTTTGTTTACATTTTGGCGATATTATCCGTGCGTCAACGAACCAAGGAAATGAATTTATCTTATGGCAACTTTACAAAATGTTTGTTTGCGTTCGAAATGAAAGAAGACGACTATTTAACGTAATTAAATAAAATTATCGAAGAAATTTCATAAAATGGCGATGGTTAATTAACTTTTTAACTACAATATTTTAATAAATAAGCAAATACTTAACAAGATGCACGTTTTGTCATCGAAGTTTTAAGAGCAAATTAATTTCAACAACACAATAAATGTAATTAAATAAATGAAAATTCAGAATAAAAATATAGCTTTAAAAGTAATTAAAAAAGGATGAAAATTTACAATATATGCAACATGAATTTTATTTATTTTTTATTTATTTATTTATTTATTTCCATTTTGAAATTTCTGTTGACTCCATAATACGTAAATCACATATCAAATATTTCACTTCGCGCTCAGTTAATTCGTAACATTCGAGGATTCTAAAACCGCATTCAAATGAATCGAAACACATCGATATAAAAATTATGAGAATATACAAATAAAATACAAAACATATTTTCAAGTTATCAAATGATACGCTTTCATTTCTCCAGACACATATCGTTTCGAATTTTTCATTAACACTTACATTTCAGCGGAGGGGAAAATTCCCTAGTTTTCATAAACTTGACCAACTGAGATTTACGTCGAACTAGTGCTACGTTGTGGGCAATGAGTACGGCAACCAAATATCCCCATTTTCTACAGACAACGTTTACTTTATTCGCATTATTATAATTTTTTAAGAAATTACAGAAAGTAAACTATTTAATATTCAAATTTTATTTTTAGTGCTTATTAATTAAAAAAAAAAAATACATGCATAATTGCCGAAACGTCAGTGCAGGCCCTCTGTTGAGACTCAAAACGGTTTTGGGCTGTGTCTGTGTGTCTGTCTGTCTATCTGTCTGTCTGTCTGTCTGTCTGTCTGTCTGTCTGTCTGTCGCGCGATAGCGGCCGCAAAAATAGAGCTATTGACTTGAAATTTGGTACACATGTTCATGAGCCTCACGAAATCAGCTGTATAGTTTTTGGTGTGTATTCCATTTGTAGTTCGTATACAGGGACACGCTAAAGTTTTTCTTATCATTACGGCCTATGGGAGGAATTTGTTAGTATCGCGATAGCGGCCGCATAAATAGCGCTATTGACTTGAAATTTGGTACACATGTTCATGAGCCCAACAAAATCAGCTGTGTAGTTTTTGGTATGCATTCCATTTGTAGTTCGTATACAGGGATACGCCAAAGTTTTTCTTATCATTACGGTCTATGGGAGTAATTTGTATGTATCGCGATAACGGCCACAAAAATAGCGCTATTGACTTGAAATTTGGTACACATGTTCATGAGCTCCACGAAATCAGCTGTACTGATTTTGGTATGTATTTCACTTGTAGTTCGTATACAGGGAGACGCCAAAGTGTTTCTTATCATTACGGCCTAAGGGAAGAATTTGTATGTATCGCTATAGCGGCCACAAAAATCACGCTATTGACTTGCAATTTGGTACACATATTCATGAGCCCCACGAAATCAGCTGTATAGTTTTAGGTGTGCATTCCATTTGTAGTTCGTGTACAGGGACACGCCAAAGTTTTTCTATCATTACGGCCTATGGGAAAAATCTGTATGTACCGCGATAGCCACCGGAAAATCGAGCTATTGACTTCCAATTTTTGCCGGAACGTCAGTGGAGACCCTCTGTTGAGACTCAAGATGATTTTGTGTTCCGTCTGTCCGTCCGTCTGTCGTGCGATAGCGGCCGCAAATATCACGCTATTGACTTGAAATTTGGTACACATGTTCATGATCCCTACGAAATTACCTGTATAGTTTTGGGTGTGCATTCCATTTGTAGTTCGTGTACAGGGACACGCCAAAGTTTTTTAATCATTACGGCCTGTGGGAAGAATTTGTATGTACCGCAAAAGTCACAAAAGTCCTTCGATTGACTTGCAAATTGGCGCACACGTTCCAGTTTTGCATATAAGTAGCTGTATAATTTTTATTGCTATATTGTTTATAAACTGTGTATAGGGACGCGCCAAAATTCTTAACATTACGGCGTAAGGGGTGAATTTCTTTTAAACGCATTTTAATACCATTACTTTGCAATGAAGAAAATGAAACTAGCGTACGTGAGTAAGATGCTTAAACGCATGTTGTTTGAAGAAAATGTGTGCTATTAAGCTTTCTAATTAATGTACAGGACCTTTCAAAAGTGTTCTGACAATGTCACGTAGTCATCCAAACGATGTTAAATTTGGAACAATTATTAATTTGAAACGCAAAAAAAGCTGAATAGTTTTTACTGGTGTATACAATGTTTATGGTTTGTTTACAGAGACACAAGAAATAATTTAGTAATATTAGAGCCTATGGACAAACTTTTATTTAAGCGGGGGTATTACTTGGGGGTTCGTAAGTTGTCCGAGAATGAAAGGCGAAACTTGCAAAAATTCAGTGATGTATTCACAGAAAGTTCCAGAAAAATACAGGTCTATAAACCAAGTATCAGCTTCAATTCAACCAGTAAACACAGCTTAAACAACATCCGTTAACAGCAAAACAACAGTACAAAGTGTTTAGCAATAACACATAAAGAATGTCTCATCAAAAGAGGCTCAAAGCAAAGCAAGCATTTGACGAAACTGACACAGATCTGACACTGACCGCCTTGGTGAAAAAATGCTCCTTTTATACTTTTCTATCGAACACAGACTGTTCTGGAAAATTCTCGTATCTCATAATGAGATTAGAGCTTCCATATTTGGTTTATCCTTAATAAGGATTTTCTTTCCAAGGTCGCCTAAAAATCGCCAAGAAGGGAAACAGTCTCCAAATTTGGCGCCAAATTCATTTCTTCCCTTATTAGAGCTTTTAAAGGTTTCTTAAGGGGAAATTAGGCTATTTTAATGCTAAAACGAGTAGAAATGCACAAAGTTAACATTTTATTAACTTTACTAAACATCTTTGAAAGAATTTATACAAAAATAATTGCAATTATTTGCAATTCCGTAACACTTTATAAGATATACAAATAGAGATAGAACGGGAGGTTGAGGGGGGCGGCAGTCCCCCTCAGGAATGTATCTGATTATGGTAACAAGTCGATCGAATCAATATATACGATTATATAATAAGGAATAAATAAAAATGACCTATTGAATAATGTCTGATGTAAATTGGACGTTGAGGCTCCTGATCTGCAGATCCACTAGTTAGTTAATTGTAGCAATTTAAAGCTTCTCTGTTTTAAAAGCTCACGGATCCGGCCACTGTAACGACGGAGGATGAATTGGGACATACCTCTAAGGTATATGAACCAACAAAGAAACATGGTTATATAAAGCTATGAATCTGAAAATGCACGTAACTCGGCTCCGCGGCAATTACTCTCGCGCATGTTAAAACCAAAAAAACAATACTGGACACCCCTACCTCGCTGTGCATGAATCTGAAAACGCACGTAACTCGGCTCCGCGGCAATCACTATCGCGCATGTTAAGACCGAAATTTCCCATAATGTAGCTCCAGTGCAACGTAAAATGCTCTCGAAACAAATGAACCAATTAAATATAGCCTAATTACCCATAATCTAGCTCTAGTGCAATGTAAAATACACTCAAATCAATAAAAAAACAAATGAACCATTCAAATATCGCCTAATTTCCTGTAATGTAGCTCTAGTGCAACGTGAAATATACTCAAAACAAATGAACCAATTAAATGTAGCCTAATTACCCATAATGTAGCTCTAGTGCAATGTAAAATACACTCAAATCAATAAAAAACAAATGAACCAATCAAATCTCTCCATACTGCGTCATAATAGAATTGTTAAGTTATGTTTACAAGGATAGGCAGTTTCTCGCTACGGAAGTTCGCCAAGCAGAAAGTGAACCTCTGTTCTACAGATCAACCAAATCCGCTGTTCACCAGTTACTTTAATTCTCGGATTTGCTGATCCATGGTTTAATCCGAGTATTAAGAAGTTGGTGGATAAGGCCCTAAGAATTGCTTCTCTCTTTTTCTTACACTTTTTATTTTTCCTAATTTCCAATTCTATTTTTATATTATCCGTCTTATTTCTTTAAGTTATTGAATTTATTTGAAATTATCTTTGTATTAATAATTTATAGTAACGAATTTTTATATACATGGCTGAGTTTTAATGCGACTACATGAAGCTTATTAAAAGAAAATGTGAATACTCATATAGTCATTATTCACAGATTGGTTGAACATTTTTGGTTTCTTCTGAGGAACTGCTAATTAAAAAATAAAAATAGGAGATATGCTTTCATAGATTCTGAGAAGAAGTAATTAGAATTGACACTCGCATGTTCATCATAGTTCTATTTAATTTTTTCAATATATATATATGTATATTTATATTTAAGTGCCGAATCCACATTGTCTTGCAATGAATCCAAAAAATAAATAAATAAATAAATAAATAACCTAATTTTTCTGTTAAAAAAAAAAAAAAAAAAAAACATTCAGGTACAAGATACAACATTACAGCAAATTTTTTGCGCTCTGCTCCTTTCATCTATCGAGAAAGTTTGAAATACGTGGAAAATTGATTATTCTCGGATAAGAATTATTTATCACATATAAAAACTTCAATAATGATGCGAACGACTATTATATGAAATATGAAATTTATCTTTATATTCCAATCTTTAAAAATTAAGGTAAATATGATTCGATACATTTTTTCTAACAGATTTTGGGCTAATAGTATCAGTAGAATTGGCTCTTCCAACATGAAGAAAATAAAATGAAAAAAAATGTTGATAACACAGGAAAGTAATAATAATAATAATAATAATAATAGTAATAATAATAATAATCAGCGCATTGCAGTTTAAATATTATTAAATATACCATATACAGAGCAAAATAGTCAGATTGATTTGTAATTAAAACGAAATTCGTCTTATTTTTTTTTTTTTTTTTTTTTTTTTTTTTTTTTTTCCCTTGCTGAAAGTATGTTTAATTCTATCAAAACTACATTATGCTATTACTTTCTTTTTCTGTATTTAACAAAGGGGTGTATTAAATTCATAAAATTTTCGATTTCTGGTTTTTAATAGATTCATACGTTTTTAGATGCCCAGAACATTGCTTTACCATTTTAAAAAACATATGTCTATGTGTCACAAAAATTTGAGTGACTGCTCTATATTAAAAAATAATGCACATAATTTCACGAAAAGTTATATTTAATGTCCCCTTGAAATAAATGGTGTCTATCTACTTTTGGTACACATAGTTGAGCATGTAAAATGGTTGTCCAGTTTCTTTTTTTTCCCCTAATTGTTTATAGGGAAGCATAGCACAGAATTTTATATAAATGTGTATAATTAAGGCTAATTTCAACCGGTCATTGTAAAATTAAAAAGTTATATATACATTATATGATAGTGAAACTGGATAAAATGTGTGTATAGATAGGGGCACTGCTTGCGCACAGTGTAAGTAAAATTTCAATATAAGTATTTTTTTTTTTTTAACACTCCGTCGGGTGAGAGGCCCGTTCTGGTTTTTATTCTCTTAATATCCTACACATGATTTTTAATTCAAAAACACCCATATGGTGGCCTTATTACGAATGAATAGAGAGTAATAAACGAAAATTTGGTGCATAAGTACGAATTTATTGATTGTAGTACAAGTATTTTAACAATAAAATATTTACCTGGCCTCTCAGGCAGAGTGCGCCCGATTTTGTCAGTTGGGTGCGCCTGACGTAGGGTTAAGAACTCGTTGTTAGCTTGAAAACAAATAGTTTATCCATGCATATGTAATAGTTTAAAACACATTGACTGATTTTTTTTTTAATTAAAAGAAGAAATCGTTTTTTATTTTTATTTTTCTTGTTTTTATAATGCAAAATGCAATAGTGACTGTTTTGATCTAAATTATGTACTTTTAAAAAAGAAAATTCTGGAGAAAGCTTTGTGATGGCGAGAACATACTAATTTTTTGCTTAGCTTTTGATTTTTTCATCGTTTAAAAATATTAAAGAATGCTCACATTAAATTTACTCATATATGAAAATTTGTTAAACAATGATGGAAAATACGGTTAATTAAAATAATTATTCATTATAATTATTCATTACAATTATTTATTATTATTTTAATATTTCATACTAAATAATTGACTCGCAAATTTTCTATTATAGGGGAAAATTTATACATGCATTTTGAAAAATATTACATTTTCTGTTAAAGAAAAATAACAAATACCTGTCATAAGTATATCTTTAACTTGGAGGTTTGAATGATTATATAACACTAGAAAATAATATCAAATTCATAAATTCTAGAAAATGTAACCATTAAGAAATAATTTTTTTCTTCTCTTTCCCCCAAAAATCGTTTTCGATCAATAAATACTTAAGTTTCTGAAAATCTCTCTCTTTTTTTTTTTTTTTTTTTTTTTTTTACCTTTTTAAGAATATATTCAGATAACGGACGTATTAGGAATTTCATGCAATAAATTTTTTGAGGAAGAAAAAAATAATATATAAATTTTAAACACAAACTTTTAGGAAAATAGTTTAAGGACTATAGTAGAAAAATATTCTGTAGTAATTAAAATGATCATTAATTATATTATTTTTTCTCATTATTAAAGAAGTTTCAAAATGTTACACATTAAAGATTATTTTTAGATTCAAAAATTTAATTGATTGATTATTTAGAGTATTTTGAGGTAGCTTTTCGTTAGATGAATAATTAAAGGAAAAGATATTTTGTGATTTCTTGTTAAGATAAAACACAATAATATCATCTATCTAACAATAAAGCCGGACATCATCATAACAAAATTGTTTTTCATAATAATAGAGGTATAGATCTTCTAAAATACTGGAGCTACATTGTGGGATTCCTACCTTTTGTAAATAGATTTTGTTGTTGTGGAAGATATAATTATTATGGGTAGCAAAATTAATAAGTGTTTTGAACATTTCTGCTTTAAAATTGCGAAGAAGATTAATCTAAGTTTTATATTCGTTAAAACTGTGAGGCCAGGACTATAGAACGTCGCCACAGTCTGTTTGAAATTAAGCCAAATCCAGCAAAGTATCAAGTTGGGACGGTTAAATAGCTTCGACGCCAGTGACTCGGCGAAAGTTTTGGTCGGATTAGTTTTATGTCGACATGGTGCTGCAACGAAAGAATTAGGTTCTGAGAGTTAGATGAATGGGAAGTGATTTTGAAAGCTTGATTGAAATGAAGAGAAAGGAAGTTTGTAGAAAGTAGTATAAGATGGAGATTGTTTTGTTAAAAGGGGTGTGTGTGAAGTGGAGAGTAGGAGAGTAATGTTGATGATAGTTCTGATGCGTGTGTTAAGTGATGGTGGAGATGTGTAGCGTTGTATAATAAAGTATCATCTATCTAACAATAAAGCCGGACATCATCATAACAAAATTGTTTTTCATAATAATAGAGGTATAGATCTTCTAAAATACTGGAGCTACATTGTGGGATTCCTACCTTTTGTAAATAGATTTTGTTGTTGTGGAAGATATAATTATTATGGGTAGCAAAATTAATAAGTGTTTTGAACATTTCTGCTTTAAAATTGCGAAGAAGATTAATCTAAGTTTTATATTCGTTAAAACTGTGAGGCCAGGACTATAGAACGTCGCCACAGTCTGTTTGAAATTAAGCCAAATCCAGCAAAGTATGAAGTTGGGACGGTTAAATAGCTTCGACGCCAGTGACTCGGCGAAAGTTTTGGTCGGATTAGTTTTATGTCGACATGGTGCTGCAACGAAAGAATTAGGTTCTGAGAGTTAGATGAATGGGAAGTGATTTTGAAAGCTTGATTGAAATGAAGAGAAAGGAAGTTTGTAGAAAGTAGTATAAGATGGAGATTGTTTTGTTAAAAGGGGTGTGTGTGTGAAGTGGAGAGTAGGAGAGTAATGTTGATGATAGTTCTGATGCGTGTGTTAATTGATGGTGGAGATGTGTAGCGTTGTATAATAAAGTAAGATTTGAGAGAAAAATCTGTCGCGCTAAGGGAATCCTGCCGACGGTTCTTGTGCGAGAATTGTTCAGTGGTCGACAGAGAGCAGTCGTCGACGATATTGGTATTGGTGAGATAAAATTACTTTTATTTTATGCTTTGCTGAAATTACCCACTGAAGTTAATTAAGAGTTAAAACTGAGTTAGCCCAACACCCGCCTTGAAATTGAGCATTAATAAACTTTGTTATTTTGTATTTAACTTTGTCTCGTGCTCTTATTTACCATTTAAGTGATTAAGTTAATCTTTAAAATTGAGGAATTGAGATTATGGCTGACACTAATTCCTCACAAAACGACTGTAAATGATGTTACTAAGGTCTTTTAATTCAATATTATTGAAAATATCTTAAAAGTCATGTCATAATGTATGTATGTATATATATATATATATATATATATATATATATATATATATAAAGACAGTCGGTTTTATTTCAGTTTTATAAGCTCATATAATATATATATATATAAGAAAAAGAAAAAACATAATTTTAGAGAAGATGTGTTCATAAAAATAGATTTAATAATTTATTGATAAAAGTTTAAAAAACATATAAATATTACTTTCTTCTAATCAATTTTAAGATAATAATTAATTAGAGAAACATTGAATACATAAAACTTGAAACAAAATAAAACTTTTTCTTAATGTATATACTAAATTATTGGAAAAAAAATAAATTTCTTCTTGGAATTTTTAATGACAATAAAAGACATGAATAAATATCATTTTCTTTTAACGAGTCAGAATATTATTGATTGAATTATTGGAGAATCATAAATGCATAATATCCCGCTGAAGTTTTTGTTATTGTTAATATTGTTATTGTTAAAGTAAACTTCAGTTTTATCAGACTTTTTAAAATAAAAAATTTAAACGTAATAAACCGAATATTTTGAAAGATATGCTTATTTTTTACCGAATAAAGTGTGGCATAATATTGCAAAAAATATTTTCTTTTCACAATCATATTTTAAAAATTTCAATTCTTTAAGATACAATTTATTAATTAAAAGTAAAATATTAATATATGTATGTATTTATTTATTTAGTTTGACTTATTCAAAGAGAAAATATCTTTTAAATAAAATTATACTTCTAAAAAATTAAAGAACACGCTTTTATTGAAAAGCGAATTAATCAATAATTTAGAATTAAACAAAATCCATTTTTAAAAATCTACCCTGCCTGGTCTCGAACGTCGGACCTTAAGGTTCGTAGCCCGGACCTTTACCTCACAGCCACAGCGTTTACGTACGGAAAGTCTTTTTTTACAATATAGATTTTTTGTTTGCTGCCAGAGTGGTTACAAACATACATACAGGTGAAGCTAATAAAAACATGTTAAAAACATATTTAATATATTGTGCAAAAAAGTTGAAGCACAAATATTGGTATATGTTTTGGTCTGTCATATGCTGCCAAAATTTTTAATAAAAACTAAACTAAACTAAACACCTAACCAAAAAATGACTGCTTTCTATACTTTTGTAAACCGTGCCCTTAATATTTGTTCAAATCCTATCTTATTAAAATATGAAATTAAATACCTGAAAGACATTGCAAATGACAGAAGTTATGATCCTTCCGTTATAGACAAAGCTATCCAAAAATTACAACTCCCTCGCATTTCATCTACTAAATCAGTCTCTTGTAATGTCAGTATTGTTTTACCCTATTTTCCTAAAACCAGTCAAATCTTAGCTAAAATTCACAAACAAAGTGATTTTAAAATAATATTTATGCCTTCCAATAAACTCACCTTTTCTCAGTTAAAAGATGCCATTTATATACATAATTCTTGGGGCATTTATAGTATTTCCTGTCAGTGTGGTTTATCATATATTGGCCAGACTAAACGTTGTCTTAAATTTCGTCTAAAAGAACATATGAATTACGTCCGCAAATAAGAAACCAATAAATCGGCTATTTCTAAACATTGCTGGGAGGAAAATCATAATTTTAAATTTAATTCAGCTAAAATAATTTGCAGACCTAAATCCATTTATGAACTCGATTTCTTTGAAGCTTTTCATATTTATAAAAATTTTAAAATCCTTGTAAATTGTGATTTCGCTGTTCCATATTTATCTGATTGTTGTCCACATTTTCTTAATTTTTGTGCTGTTTACACAGCTACACATTCCTAAATTCCTATTGGCCTCACTCCCCACCTTTTCCGTAATCCTATTGGTTGAACTGAATTCGGTCCCTCTCCTATATATACGAGCAATTCTCCAGATTTAGAATTCCTTTTGCACTGAAGACGAAAAGCTTAAGTCTACCGAAACAGCTGTATGCATCTCAAATATTTTTCTTTGGCGTTTCTCATGTAATAGTTTATTCGGGTTTTAATATTCCAACGCCAAGTTTCCTGTTATTATTAAAACTAACGAGGTTTTTAATTTTTATTCTATTTTTATTTATTGAAATTTTAAATTTAATATAAGGAGCATTGTGAAATACATGCTTATACTTACCAAATAAAGTTATGCATATAATATTGCAAAAAATGTTTTATTTTCACAATTATATTTTACAGGCATCAATTTTTTGAGTTAAAATTCGTCAATAAAAAGTGGTTCCATATGCGTACTTATTTATTTATTTATTTTGGCTTTAAAAAAATGTTTAATAATATATATATAAAAATTAAGGTAAAGATATTTTCATAGGTCTTTAATATTGAGTTTTTTAATTTGAAATTATTGAGTTTAAGGTTAACGTATTTAAAAAATTTTTAAATAGGTCATATCGTGGAATAATAAAGATACTTCTTTGTGTTTCTGTAAAAAAACTACAGATCCCAGATTTATTAAAATGAATACAGGTCCTGCGACAATGACATTATAACATATCTACCGACTTTTAACTGAATCTGGTAAGACGTTTGGCAACTATCGTGTTCACTTGCACAAACTTACATGCACCATCATAAAAATGGGAAATCCAGGAGGCCTCAGATTGTATAGATACATTACAATCTCATATTTACAGCATATATACGTTTGGAAAATAATAAATTGAGCATGTTTAACGAATTAAAACAATACAAATATTTTTCTTTAACAATTTAATATATATATATATATATATATATATATATATATATATATATATATATATATATATTTTAAAAAAAGCAAACAAAAAAAAGTTTTAAGTGTACTTTTTTCATATCGGAATTATTGGCTAGTTTTCGGATACTCTTGTTGCTGAGTGTATGTGAAAGAACAATAGTTTCTCTGAAATAAATTTGAATTTAAGTGGATATTTTTCTCAAACAGAATAGACGATTTCAAGCTAAAATGGCTTTATATATGAGTACTAGCTATATTCTACATACAATGTCTTTTATCTTATTTATATATTATAAGAAAGTATTCAGTTTCAAATATTTGTGTGCCATCATAAACATGTACGCGACATAGTGTTAGAAAAATCACCTGAAAGGTATGACTGAAGACTTTCACTTATTTTGCGCTTTCATACCATAACAGACATTTAGTGTATAGAAATATCGGTCTAACGTTACAGTAAAATGTATTAAAATATTGATATTGAATGATGATAGGGAAAAACTATAAAATACTACAAAGCAAGTACTACAAATTGCAAAAACACCAAAAAATTATGAATTGTGTTTGCTTACACAGTTTTTATTGATCATTAATTGTATAAAATGGCTAAATGTCTGAGATTATTTCAGTTTTGAATTTGTTGAAACGCATATTATTTTAGAAGTATAAAGGAACCATTTTAAATATTTCAAAATTTCATTGTTGCTTAACATATTAATTCTATGTTCAATATTTGGAAAAGTTAAAACTTTAAATTCATCCGAAAAACGTATTTTTTATTGCTTACCTCAATAAAATTTTAAGAATTAGTTTTAGATTATTTAATTATCTATTATGCAAAACTTTTCATGTTTCTTTCTAAAAGAAATATTTTTTTTCCTAGTACTGATTTAGTTTGTTTGTTCTTATAAAGATTATACTTGTCCCATCCCACCAACTGATTCAAGTAAATACACAATCTCTTACTGTTGAATCGATACACAATGCATGTTTTATCACATGTTTGCAAGCAATTATACGACGACAACCCTTGAGATCGATGTACGGAAAATGATCAAATAGAAAATAAATTCTTCTTTTAATAGGGATTTCGAAAATGATAAAAACATATGTATCATTATTTTCTTGAGATAAAAGTACTTTTTAATATTTACAGATTTGAAAAGAAGTTTACAAACAATTAGTTATCACATTTAAAATAATTTTATATGTTATTATTTAAAATTGTTTTTCGTTAATTTTCCTTAAAAAAAAAATTGGGCGATATGCAATTGTGGATCTAATTTGTAATTTGTTGAATAATTATTAAGAATTATAGAATTATACTCAGAAATTTAATCAAAAACAAATAATCAAATCAAGAAATGAACAAATATGAACAAGCAAGAATGAAAGAAAAATAAATATTCCCATAGAATATATGAAAAAAAAAAATCTAATAAAAATTATTCATTACGTAGTTTTAAACTTCACTATATTTTATCTGCGTAATGTCACCTTAATATATATCTATATAGGGTAGGTGCTCCAGTGATTGGCATGCTGCAGTAATTGACATCTATCCTGAAATAATTATAAATAAGAAAAATGATAAATTCATATATTTTACATATGAACATTCTAACATTTTATGTCAACACTGGAGCATAGGGTGATAATAACTGGTAAAATAAATAACTAGCAGTGTGAAACACTGGAATATAGGGTGCCAATTACTGAAAAAATGAAAAACTGGCAGTGTCAATACTGGAACATTGAGTGGGTGTCAAATAAAAATTCATTAAAAAAATAATTGTTATCAAATGTATATATATTAGCATATATGTGGTTCTGAATGTCTTTCATACCATATGTACTAACTTAAGATTTCTAAAAATACTTTCTGGTGACTAGAACATTAAAAACATCAAAGATTGCTCTAAAAGTGTCAATTACTGGTGCACATACCCTATAGATATATATATATATATATATATATTTCTTTCTTTTAGGACTGAGGACCGTTGTACATTTATCGAAATCGAAAATTTATCGAAAATATAATTAAATAATTTGAAATCTATGTTATAATTAGACAAAAAAAAAAAAAAAAAAAAAAAAAGCCCTTTATACTAAACTAAATTCTGCTTTTGCCAGAATTTCATATATATATATTTTTTTCTTTTGATATAAATAAAAAATTAATAATAATTTGTTTCGAAACAGACAGTATCGAAAAAGTTTTTTTAAAAAATAATTTTGAATTAGGAAATAAAAACGCGCTTGCAAAATGAAATTAAAAATGAAATAAGTTTTATAAATGGACAATACTTAAGCTCGTGTACTCAGTTCCCGATATAATAAGAAAAAATGACGACATTAATCTAATGAGAATTTTTTTTTTCTTTTTTTATGTAACAACATACAATATTAACGCATAGGGAATAGTAGTAAAGTAATATTTATGATACCATTTTTAATTTTTTGGAGACGTTTGGAATTCAAAAGATATAAATATCATGATGCAGAAAAAAGGCATTTTATATATATATATATATATATATAAATATTATGTAAGCAAATGTTTAATAATTCGAACTGAATCGAGAATTAAATTTGGAAGTACATGTGTAAAAAGCGTTTTATTATATTATATTATATTATATTATATTATATTATTTATTTATTATTATTATTATTATTATTTTAAGATAGATGCTATAGAATGTAACTATAATACAAAGAACTTAATGTGCAACAACCATTGTTATCCCAATTTGAATTTTCGAGGGTCGGACCTTTAGCCTCCGTGACGGAACTCGCTTTAGTCCTGAAATTCACTAACTCTTTGTTAGATGGCGACTAAACAAAATAAAGTGGTAATTTAAAACAATTCACTTTTTTTTTTCTTACGCTTATATCCTTGGATTAATTTCATATATTGGTGTGGGGTAAATTACGTTTTTTTGGCATTTAAAACCAATTTTTTTACTCATATAGAAAGACATTCTGAAATTCAAAAATATGAGAGGGCAGACGTTTTTAAATTATCACCTAAAGATGCAACATGTCTATCTTTTCCTTTAAACGTTTAAAAAACTTTACCAACTGTGAAAGTTTTTACTTTAATAAAGCCATTAAAAAATGGAACTTTAAATATTTAGCTTTTTTTTTTTTTTTTTTTTTTTAACTAGACATTTTAGAAAAAAAACTACTCCAATTCGAAATTGACTTTTTGAGGATGCAATATCTTACTGGGCATGGAATTATAGAGACTATCTGAATAAGCTAAGTCTTTGTAGTTGCAATTTGTATGACAGTGGCCAGGACGTGGAAAAACCTGAACATTTGTTCTTTTACTGACAAAACTTAAATTCTGTGAGAAAGGTTCATATTGTTGAACTAAGAAAACACTCTCCTTTTCCAATATCTCTCCAAAGAAATTCTCCTATTAATTGACCACTTACTCCTTTAGATTTGGTTTATAATATTGGGACATTTAAATTTTTAAAAGTATAACTTATAATATACTATCTTAGTTTTAAATTTCGTAAATATGTTTTTTGTTTTCTATTTTCCATTTCTTTTTTCTTTTAATTTGAATGAAGAATTCTAAGAAAAATATCTTTGTAATTTTACTTTAAAAGATGAAATACAAAATGTATTCCATTTTTGTTGCTCTGTATATTGTCGAAATATTGCAAATAAACACTGTAGTGTACTAAACATTTCTGCAGTAAAAAAGGAAATAAATAATTAATAATAATAATAATAATAATAAACGAAAACTGAAAACACTCATAGAACAATCTACATTTTTCTTATTTATTTATGTGCATATTTTTATGTAGTACGACCCAGTAAACCAATCATTAGTGCTTATTTCTATAATTCAATGTTATTTTTAATGCTATATACAATAGAAAACACACTTTTGAGCAACTGGATAATATATTAAGATTTCTCTATATTTACTTCAGTATAAATGTATTAAAATAGGTTTTAAGGAAATACTGAATAATAATACTCTTATTAGCTATAATTTACCCAAGTTCTTTTGAAAGTTCATGTAAAAAAAATAATTATGCTATTTATTACAGTTTTAAAGAAATATTGAAAAAAAAAAATACTCTTCTCTCTAAAATATGAAGAGTGAGATCTGACTCTAAAAGAGTGGCATATCACTCTTTGAACATGCCAAAATGGAGCCAACCTCTAAAGAGTGAGAAGTCTCTTTTCGAAAGAGTGCGATTTCTCTCTCTTTATTAAGAGTGAGATTATTCCAAATATTTCAAAGAATATGACTGTTTATTTTTTCTAAAAAAATATGGATACGCTAGACGGTATCTTCTACCAATTTCTTTTTTTTCCTTTTTTCCATATTTACTTTGGATCTGCGCGGAATTGAACCGTAGCCGTCTTCGTGGCAGGCGAGTGTCTTACCACTGAACCACTGGGGACACACAGACCTTGCTTAATTTACAGTGGTAAATCATTCACATAAGAGATTAATCGCATTTATAAACTTTTACTTCATTTTTTAAAAATTTAAAATTACAGAATTCTAATGTACATTTTAAAATTAAAGTTAGAATTGCTTTAAAATACTAAAATTAAAATTATTTTTAAATTAATAAAATTAGAATTATTTCTTAAATCAAACTGTTTACTTGAAAAGAAATTCCCTAAGACAAATAGTTATTTTAAATGTAGCTTAGGGAAAAAGAAAAATTCTTGAGTGTGCATAATTAAAAAAAAAATAAAATAAAAAAAATAAATAAAATAAAATAAAAAAAATGTTAAATATTTACGACAAATCTACACAGTTTCTTGAAAAACTCGTCTGTTCAGGAGTATTAAATCTCGCTGATGATTTTAATTTTTAGTAAAATATTATAGCCAGCTTTTTTAGTGTTTCACATGTGTTAAGCATCAATGAATATAATAAAAATATAAATTCCTATTATGCTTTTAAGATGTTATGCATTAAGTATTTGCATTGATATTTTCTTTTATACCTTACATATTTCCAAATAAAACTCCTTGATTTCATTACGAATTTCCATAACTTTCTTATGATTTTCGATTCTTTACTAATAAAACTTCAATTTTATCAATCGTATAAATAGTTACATTTACCAAAACAGCTTTTAACATAATTATTTTCTTTTTTTAAACTCAAATAAATTCAATAATTTCTGTTAAACAAATCGCATGCATGAGATTGCCGAGAAATTGTCTTTCAGATTTCGATCGAAATATGGTAAGTAGATGGCGCCAGCAAATCTCTTCAGCAGGTTGATCTTGCAATTGATGATGATATCAATCTTTGTAACAGAGTGACTAGAAGTCTCTCTTTCGAGAAAAGTGAGAAATGTCACACTTTCAAGAGTGACAATAGTATTTTCTCACTTTAATTCGTGTCAAAATAATGGTCACTTTTTTAAGGAGTGAGATTCCCACTCCAGAAATTTTAGAGAGTTATTAAATGTAATCTATCCAAGTGCTTTTGAGATTTTTTGCACAGAAAATAATTCCGCTATTTCTTTTCTGTACAAAATCTCTCAATAGAATGAGTTTACTATTTTCTGCTGCAGTAAACTCGACTAATAAAAGTAAATTTGAAGCATTATATAAATATATTGATAAAAAATCGGATGTGGACACCACATGAATTCCTTATATAAGCACAGGAATATACATATTGTTATGAAAACATTGACATTTTTGTGTGAGGTAATCGATTCTTAAATAAACAGGCATGTTCCAGCCCAAGCAAACTCCTTAAAAAAAAAAAAAAAAAAAAAACAAGAAGAAAAACGGCTACTCCAATCAAAAAAGCCACGAAAATACGATTATATATACCGTCGAAAAATATATAGTAGTTTTTTGAAGAACAGTACTCCACGCATTATTACGGAATCTCTCACTGGTAAATGCACAGTTTAAAGTTCAATGAAAATCATTCGAGTATGGGTGACCCAGTTTTGTACTCTTTGGCAAAATGAGTAGCGAGAAACGATAAATTTTACCAAAAAATTAAGTTGAAGTTGAGAAACGTTTTTCGCTATCCTGAAAGAATATTTGCCGCAAAATTTCATTGCTAATCTCGCCAAGCCGCCAAGTTTCCAGCCACAGTAGGTTTTTGGTCTTGACATTGAATTTGGCGATTTGACGTCGAATTTGGCGAATTGAAGACCGAATTTGGGAAAAATTTGAAGCTTAAGTCTGCCAGAGTTTGGAAGCTCTAACTTCAATAAGAGCAGAGTTCTGGAGTTTTTCGAAAAACAAATCATTAGTTTATAGCGCAGAACTAAATTCTCCGAAAGTTCTATAAACGACTCACAAAAAAAAAAAAAAAAAAAATGATAGTTCATAGACTAGAACTTGCCTAAATCTTTATGTGCTACTTTCTATACATAGTAAAAGTGCAAACAGATGAAAGTTTTTTCATTTCTACGAAGCTGGGCATTGACTTAACCTCAAATTAGTCATTCAAATGTGGTGAAAAGTGGTAGTACAGAATTCACAAAATTTGGAAACTAACCTCAATAGGAGTCTAGTTCTGGAAATTTTGTAATGATACATTGGTTTCTCACGCAGAACTACCTGAAAAGTTCCATAAACCACTGACAATACTCTCCATGAATTCAAATTCTATTGAGGCATCCAAATATTCGGTTGTTCCTGATTTAGCAAAATTTATGCTCTGCAGTGTATTTAACAATATTATTTGATTTCTGTAGTAAAATTAAACATTTTATTGGATTGTTTTAAGAATATTAATCAATTATTGATTTTTAAAGAAAAATTAACAGAAGAAAGGGATTTATTCAACTGTTTACTGAATATTAATTAAATGGAGTGAATTCGTCGACCAGAACCTTCATATGTCTATAAGAATTACATTCTGCACACAAAAATTCTAACAACTGTCATAATAATATCATTATGGGCTCTATCTAAGCACTGAATATTCATTAAACAAAATTAATTCGTCGACTAGAATCTGCTTGTGTCTAAGAATTACTTTCTAGACTCTAATATGTCTACAACTTTTTTTTTAATCATTATGATTACAAACTACTATCTACGGGCTGAATATACATTAAATGAAGGTTATTTGTCAACTAGAACCTGCTGCTGTCTTAAAAAAAAATAATTTCTGCACGCTAAAATGTTGATAACTTTCATAACAATAACATTACGGGCTCTATCTACGAGCTGAATATTTATTAAATAAAATGCATTCGACGACTGCAACCTGCTTATATCTTTAAGCGTAACATTCTACACACAAGAATGTTTTAAATTTTCATAACAATATCATTACTGGTTCTATCATCAGCTTCTTTTGAAATCTCTATGACGGTAGGTCATATATAATGACAAAATCTTTGTATTTTTGGTCATTATGAATATAATTTTCCTAAATATTTCCAAAATGGAAAGTCACAGAAAGTTCAAATCGGTAGGTGCACAACTAGACGTTATAAAAAATCAATATACCAATTTTCCACGTTCTACGTCCAACTGTTTTTGTGTTGTTAGAGATACACACACACACATACTTACATACTGATGTCACGAAAATCCGTGAAAATTGTTGATATCTCTGAAACGGGGGATAATATTAAAACCAAAGTTGCAGGTGTGCAACTAGACATCATGGCAGTCACATATATAAATTTGCAATATTCTACGATCATTCGTTTTTGAGCTATGCGAAATACAAAATCCATTTTGGAAATTGGGATTGCTGTACTTCCTTATACTTTGTACATGGAAGTAACAATGCAACCGCTGGAATATAGGGAGACAGATAAACATAGCTACATGCAAAACGAATTCACAAATAATTTTTATTTTTGTTGTAAAGTGTTAAAAATTATATTCGCCCAAGCTTACGTATTTTTAAATATCAAGCCTATGTATTTGCAACAGATGACGCTTCATTAAGATACGAGTGTTTAGCACTTGAATGCATGTATTACAACTAAATATTACTTATGCCAGTGATTGGTGAAGAATTTTGTTTACGGTCCTCTCAGTTAAGATGCTGATGTTCAATTAAAACCTATCATATTATTTATTTTATTTCAGTTTTTATTTACTTTTTCTGCAAATAATCAAATTTTGTAAAAAAGTTTCATTTCAAATCTATTGTTTAATCTGACAAAAATTTGGAGTTTTAATTTCAAAAATAATTTTATTTGATATCAAAGTGTAACTTTTCCTTAACATTGAACATGGAAACAAATCAGAAAACGAACGAATTAACAGATGAAAGACTGCGTGGCGAATGAAAAACTTTATAAACAATTATCATAAACAGCAAATATATGCAACAATTGCTTTGCGTTAATTAAAAACTATCCTTCATTATACAGACACAAACGGTCAAGAGGGCAGAATGCACTGAGAAAAAAATATATCACTTTCATCTAGAACGAATAGGTGGTCATTTTCTAAATCCCTAAACTAGTAATAAAGATTTCCAAGCTATGAGTATAAGACACGCCAATACACCGAGAAAAAAATCTATAACTGACATCTAGAATCTAAATTGTGGCTCTAGAAAAATAGTTAAATGTCATCTTTATAAAATTCTTATAATTTTTCTTCTAGTTCCCTTCGAAAACGAATTCTAGAGACCTCTATTAGAATTTTTGAGCGTTTGCCTGTACTATTGAGGACAAACCTATTTGAAAATATCTCCAAATAAATGTGAATACAAGAGGCGGGTTTCATCTTGGTTTATGACCCAATTCTAGAAACTCAAGCGAGAATTTCACGTAATACAAGATTCAGAATATTCAGAATATTGTTTCACCATCTAGAAATGTGTAGATTAGAAATTCTCCACCATTTCGTCTATTCAGTCTATTGGCGTGCCTTATACACATAGCTCGGAAATCTATATTTCTAGTTTAAGGATTTAAAAAATGACCATTTATTCATTCTAGATGAAGGCGGTATGTTTTTTTTTTTCTCAGTGTGTAAGGAGCAAAGAACCAAATGCTACATTCTGACTTCTGTCGTTTCGTTCGAAGAAAAATAGTATTTAGTTATTTTGCCTCGAAACAATTGCAGCGTATTTTTTGTAATAAATGGTATTTACTGGTAGTTTTTCCTTTTTAAATACCCATATAAAACTTTTATGTTATGCACACGTATGGTAATTTACAATGCCCTGTATATTTGGAAAAATTCAATCTATAGGCCAACTGAATGCCTATAATAGACATTTAATTATACGCAACACAAATAATCACAGTAATACAAACCTTTTTATACTCTCTGGCAAAGTTAGTACAAAACTGTTATTGTGACGCAAACATTATAATTTAATTTCAACATGTGTTGCATCGTTAATGTTTTATGCAATTCGTAATTCAGCTCAAAGTACCGAAATTATTTGGAGCAGATTAATAAGTTATAAAGCAATATTAGCTTTGAAGCATTAATAACACAATAAAATGGGAATAACAGTTACTACTTATTAATGTATAATGACGTAGAACATGATGAAATTTATGCTTATAATTTCCATAAAATATTGAATTTAAATTAATACTTTTGTGCATACATTTACTTAATTAAAGTATTAGTGAAAAGGTTTAAACAGAGTTATTTCGCCTAAGTATAATTCCATTGAAATGTCAGAAATTCTTCATTGTACTTTGTAGTTTAAAGTACAAGACGAGAATACGCAATTTTAATGTTTAAGGGAATGTATTCAGAAATATTGCATGGACTTTTAAATTATATAAATTACTTTTATTTCACTTAAAAAGGATTTGATGTTAAATTTATACGCATATAATTTATGAAAACTACGTAATAAATGGTTATATCTTAAATGTATTTATATTTTTCATGTTTTTAGAAAGCATTGTTATGGAACAGATAAGTTTGAAAAGTCACAAAGCTCCTTTCAATTATGGGTAGGGTATTTTTTTAAATGCACATTTGTAACAAAGAGTAATTACAGAACTGTTATATGTATTGCATAAATGCGCTGTAATTATCTATATTAATAATTAAAAAGTGCTACTGACTATATACATGTATTTGTATGTGGATGTATGCAAGTGATTTTTAATTATGGTCTGGTAATTAAAAAGTTATGAAATTGAGTATGTGAGCATCGCTCAAGTTCATTTCGATTTCTCAAAGTGCACCTCGAGGCCGGAATTTTGATGTTTTGATTAGTTTTATTATCATTATTATTATTATTTAATAATTTTTATGCAAAATTACTAAATTTCCTTTCAAAGGAAATTTGGATAATTTGTATGAAAAAAGCTGTGAAATTTAATACAGAATTATGTTTCGAGTTTCATGATGCACTACAAGTACAGATTTTCGAATTTTTAGTTAATTTTATTATTTCATGATTTTTTTTTTAAATCATTAACTACCCTTCCAGGAGCATGTTTGAATAAAAGGACAATCAAAGGAAAGAATATAACCTTGAATTTATTCCTTTCATATCTCCATATAATAAAGAAGATGAAATAAGATCTCCATATAATAAATCATAATTTAAATATCATTTTTCTTATTAAAAAAAAAAAAAAAAATCTTGAACAAAACTTCCAAAAATTTATTCTTGAGCCAAATGTGAGACAATTTCTACAATAATTTGAAGAATTTATATTTGTCTACATCCTTAACTTTTTTATCGATCATTTTAAACTAAATTCTACTGTAATAAAAATAACTCTAGAATGATGCTTTTTTTTTTTTTTTTTTTTTTTAATGATGTACAGTCGGCTGCAAAATTATTCGAGCACTAGCAATAATCCTTGCCAAAAAACAGTACACTTAATACAGCTTTGTTAAATAAATCCTTGTCGAGTCATGTTCTTAATCAGTCTAAGAACATGATTCGACAAGGATTTACTTAGCAAAACAGTCTTAAGTGTACTTTTTAAACATAGGAATTATTGGCTAGTGCTCGAATAATTTTGCAGCCGACTGTATAGGACAAAACTTTGTCTTATGGTAAATAGCTCTCACTTTCGGCGAATTTTTTTCTGTATTTGAAACGAGTTTTGACGTTGCTCGATATTGACACTTTTCAATAGTGGCCGAATGATGCAAACACATGACTGTGTAATTAAAATCAATTTATATGAATAGAGATTTAGTTTGGTAGAGAGGCAAAGCTTAATAAAGTTTTTTTTTTTTTTCTTGTTGAATCTCGAATCTGAATTTTAATCACAGTTTCTTGAAAGTTACCTGAAAACTTTAAATGAGTGTCTTATTTTTAACGCTTTCAACAGTTAAACTACTGCTGTTGGATATAGTGAATTTTTGCAATAGCATTTGCTGTATAGAAAATTCTGGGGATTTTAATATAATTCAAAACCTTGTAGCACCGAAAATTATTCATCTCTCGTATAATTTAGATAAATATTTCTTTCAATTAACTACGAATCTCTAATATTTTAAATAGTTAAAAAATGAAATACTTATTTAAATAGCAATTACCGCTCATCAGTATTAAATACTTAAATCAAACAATTGTCTTCTATACACAATGGATAACTTTTCTGAATATTGCAGAAATCACCAACTGAACAGGATGCATAGAACATATATAAAATAATTTTGCTCCATTTCAAATGGCTCAACCTTTTCAGGCATGGTGAATGCTGCGAGGGCGTAATTACTAAGTCCAAACTGAAAAGAATTATTCCGGAATTTTTATTACCAAAATTTTACTTTTAGAAGATAGCAGAAAAGTCATTTATTTTTTTTCATTTTAATATTTTTCCTAAATTCTGGTGACAGTTTAATTTAAATTAGCGGAATTACCTTGTGCCTCTAATTGTTAATTGTATATAGTGTTTAAACAAAGTGGTTCAGTATAAACTTATTCCAATCGGCAAATACTCATAATGATCAACAAAAATTTTGTAAACAAACAGCATGAAAAAAACAACGCTTAAAATATGTTTTGATGGTTGATGGTTGGGTTTTACGTCACGCTAGTGCTGCGCTGATGGGCAATTGGTGACGGTCTGAGACGCACCCCTAGGGGTGGTGCGGAGACATGCCATCACAATTTTGATCCTCCACGGAAGGGATAAAATATGTTTTGAGTCGAAATAATTAACCGTTACATACAAACGGAACACTTGCAACTTCGATGACGTAATTTTTGCAAGTTCTTTGCAAGGCAGCAAAAGTATCCGAGCACTAGCAAAAAATCCTACGTAAAAAAAGTTCACTTAATGCAGTTTTGTTAAATAAATCCTTGTCGAATCCTGTTCTTGGTCAGTCTAAGAACATGATTCGACAAGGATTTATTTAACAAAACAGTGTTAAGTGTGCCTTTTTTTCATAGGATTTTTTGCTGGTGCTCGGATACTTTTGCTGCCGATTGTAGTCATACATTTGGAACGCTTGCAAACGGTTTTGCAAATGGAAGTGTTTCAATTGTATGTACCCCTAAGTACGACTCTTTAAAAAGTTAAAAAGAAGGCACACGTACATAGGAAAGGAGTAATGACTGCTGTGTCTTTAAATATTTCGACTTGGGACAATTATTTTAAGTTTTGAGAAATTACTGTATTTTTTTACAAAAGTTTTATCTATCATTATTCAACAACAGTAATTCGGAGCAATTAATTGAAGTAAATGTTCAGAACTATTTTTAATTTTACAGCTATTTAAACATACTCACGAGAGTTGGAGGCTCTGACAGACAGAGGGATAAATCGTAATAATAAACACATTTTAAGATGCTGAAATTATTATGAAATTAACTTTAAAATTCTGCCTTGAGAGATTTGGGACAAAATGCTACATTTTATTTATTGGAGCATCTTGAATACTTTTCAAGTTGTATTTTAATTACCTCAATGTATTTATTTATTTATTTATTTATTTATTTTTTGAGGTAAAAATAATTATTTTCGTAAAATAGAAAAAGAAAAGTCTATTTCACTCTTTTTTCAATAACTGACGTTATTAAATAAAATAATAATAATAATTTTCATATAAAAAAAAATAATAATAATAAATAAATAAAATAAATGCGTATACTGATTTGTGAAATAAAATAGCACCGCTTTTGAATTAAGACACTACATAGTGCTTTAATTACAATTTCTTAGTATTGTATGTCTCGAAGAAAATGCTGAAGAAGATTGATAATGAAGTCATTTTATTAAACGAATAAAAACTAAGCTTTAAGACTACATTCGATGTGTTTTTCACGATTTTACATTTCACTATCTAAATCCAGAAAATTATTCATAAAAATTTATACTAAATTTTGGGCTGTGTATATATTTGGCCGTGATTAATTAAGGCCTAATATTAATTTCTTCATTAAATACATATAATATTGGGTTGAGTAATAAGTGAAGATCATTTCTTTAGTCCCATTTTACTGAAACCTGAAAAACTATAATAAATTATTTATTAAAATACCCCTGTTGTTGTTTCGACATTTTCCTAACGTTCAAACAGTTTGTTGACAAAAAGCTCATGGTGTTAAATCGAAGGATTTATCCAACTAAACTTGCAATTCAACTTTATTATTGAGAGATAGCCAACGGAAAAAATTTAAAAGTGATCAAAGGAGATTAAAGTCTGATGGGGCAAGATCTGAACGGTATGGTGGATAAAGCAGCCGCTCCCATTTAAAGGCTTGAATTACAATAAATTATGGGGCGTTAATTTTTATTGTTTAAGCTCAGTGTGTGATAACCAAGTGTCGAGCTTTTGAACGGTGATTCACTGCAGTTGTTTGAGCACAAATCTTCTGCCTCGCTTAATCTCTCATCGCATCACGATGGTTTTCATGCAGAAGTTTATTCGGTTGTTCTACATCAAATTTAGTTAGTAGAACAGAGCGCAGCCCTTCTTTTAAATCAAAATTTCTAGTTTTTAAACGCGAAAACCATACACAAAGGGTATTTTAAGGCATTGCTTTTTTCCATACACAACATTAATCTCAGGAATCTCTTCGGTGACCTCAACACCTCGATTAAACACAAAAGCAAAATAATTTGAAATTGTTCATCTTTGTCTTCTTGACATTCTACTTAAACTGTATGAATGCGCGCGCAAACACACACACACACACAATAAATAAATAAATAAATAAATAAATAAAAATATTTTCTATGTGAGAATAAGAAATTAATTTTCATTCATAAGCAGTTTTCTGGACATGGTAAATGCAGTAAGATATTTTCACTAATCATATTCAATAGAATTATTTTCTCTTAATTATTGATAGGCATGTTAGCAGTTTATAAACTATGAATAAACGGCATTATGTACCAAAATATAGAACAAAATTACGGACGCATAGCACGACTCAAAATGCACTTCAAACAATTTCCAACTATAATCCCACTATATTAAAATTATTTTGTATCGACCGGTAAACTACTAATGAATGACTTTCATACCATATTCTACATTAAACATTCTTTAATGCATATAAAATGAATATGTTTATTTCATTTTATTTAGTGTAATCTATAGATGTTAAGCTCTATCTACCACAAATTTGGACCATGAATGCGATGTATTTAATTTCTCTTGGATGCCCCTGTACATGAACCATTTGCTTTATCTTAATGAAAACTTTAAATCTAGCATTTCTATAGAATAGAGATTTAGAATACTGAGCTTGGAATTCCTGCTACTATTTATTCTTGAACTATGTTGATAACAGGCACACAGACTAAAAGTAAAATATCTTTTTTATTTAATTCCATTGGTTCGTAAAGTACAGTGTTTGAACTCAAAAATACAGATATTTTGCAAAAATGGTCCGACTGAGTTCGGGAAATCTCAAAACGTGTCACTTCATCGAAAACCGAAAATCTATATATTTTTTTTCTGAATCTTATACTTTCTTTCTTATATATGCAAAAAAAAAAGTAATAAACCTACTTTTATGTATTTTTTACTGTAAAAGAATACGTGTATAAAAGGGAAAAATAGGGGAAAATGCCTAAAAAATAAATATATTTTAAATACCTTCTTGACATCGTAAGAAAATAATTTTTTAATTCTGCTCATCTGACTGACCATACCTTTCGAATGATACCATTTTCAACTGTCTACTCCCATAATTAATATGATAAAAAGGGACCACAAATTTTATGCTTGCCTATTAATATATAGATTTTGTTTGTATTAATAAACGATTACGATTTTATTGGCTTTGTTTTGAACTTTTAACAAAGAAATGTATTTTTCTTACAAAGGGTTGTTTTTTAATGAGATATAAGCAAAGGTAAATAAAAAATTCATTAATATAAACAAGTAAATGACATTTTGTTGAAATTTTGCATATTTATTTATTTATTTATTTTTTTATTTATGTAATAGCAAATCTGAATTTTTACTTCTAACAGAACTTTGGTTTAAAACAACAAAATAAATCAAGAAAACATATTTTGAATTTTAACTTTTTTTCTTGTAACATTTATTTTCAAACATGGACTAATTGCTCTAATGTTTATGAAATTTTGAACTATTTATGAATTTATAATTCATCCGGCATATGTAAGAAAAAAAAATCGAGATTTTGAAATCCCCAATACTTTAACACTTATGTGTTGAATGTAAAACAATGCAATAGATTTTACTGGTGTTTAAATTTTATAATGAATCCCATTATTTAAGTGAACAGAATTATGTTATGACAGAATGGAATATGATAAATTGAAGTGGAATTTAATAAAGAATTCTTATATAAAAGTGTTCTTTAAAACAATATTAGAATTACACTGTCAATATTTTTAATAGAACAAAAATAACATTAAATAAATTTAAAATTAATTAAATTACAAATAACAGGCCTGTATTTAAAGCACTTTGAGGAAATTATTCATAAACGACTTATTTTGAAAAAACATGGATTTAATAATATAGTTGAACAAGCGAAAAGAAAATTGATAAATTAAAATGGAAGATAAATGTACTTTTATTCAATATTACGTTATACAATGTTCTTCAAAGGAATATTTCAGTTTCAGAGAAAGTCGATTAGGTTGATTTCTTTAGAAATCTATTTATTGGAATCATTTCGTTTATCTATTACATACAATGAAAAATTTGTCATCACGATAACTCCCGAAATAATGATCGAAACTGAACCAAAGTTGTAGAATGGGCGTATCTCATTAATATGTCGGGTGACTTCGTTGAACAAGTTATTCGGCTATTTTATTCTATGTGGTGGTCACTCTAATATTCAAATCCACATTTTAGAAAGCGTATTTAAGACAGGATTTGCTTAAATTTATATGTATAAAGCACTATATAAGGGTTTCCATGAAGTGTATTAACGAATTCCATCCACCATTTTGTTTCAAAATGGCGGATGCCGTAAGTTAGGAGGGCCACTTGAATTCAGGCTTCCACTTGAAAACTTATCATCACGATAATTTTTAAAATACTGAATTAATTCGCACAAAACTTGTACAGTGGTTTTATCTATGAAATATCTTGGATGTGTTCGTTGGGTAATTTGCTCCACCTTTTTATTTCCAAATTGTGGCCACTTGAAATGAGGCTGCCACTTGAAAATGTTCCATCATGCTAACTTTTGAAATGCTAAACTGATTCAAACCAAAGTTGGATAGTGAACTTAGGTTCCAATATTTTAGATAATTTCACTTGGCTACTTGTTCTGCCATTTTCTTTTAAAGTTTCGACTACTTAATATCATAATGACTTGAAAATTTCCCATTGAGATAACTTTTAAAACATTGAACTAATTCAGATTAGATTTGGGCAGAGGACTTATTTTACGAATATCTTAAATGAGTTCACTGGAGACCTTACATAAGACTATCAGTTATTAGGAATATATATATACACATATTATACAGATAGTTATAGAAAGAGAGACACATCGGGGGGTTGAGGGGGGGCTGAAACTCCCCTCAGAAACATTTATGTTTATGTAGGAAGTCAATCGAATTTATATATATATATATAATAATAAGGAATAAATAAAAATGATCTGTTGAGTAATGTGTTAAGCAAATAAGACGCTGAGTCTCCCAACCTGCAGATTCACTAGTATTTTAAATTTTGGAATCAATTTCTAAACTAAAATCAATGTAACTGATAGTTCAAAACGCATTTCTAAATAAGGAAGTTACAGTAGGACGTAGGTTGAAAATGAACTCAACTTTAATATGTGTCTATGAGAGAACTTTATTAGAAACAGCTGCCAAATATAATTATAATTTCAACTTTATTTGATCAAATAAATTATATTTTACTTTCTATTATACATAGAGAAGTTGCTGTTTTCTGACTAAATATAATAGTTAATTTGTAAAAAATACTTTTTATCGCAGAAATATTTGTAGCACATATTACTATTATTTTCGATTCGAATTTTTTTTTTATCCCCATCAAAAGAAGAAAAAAAAGTAATATTTTAAGTTTTAAGCCTTTATTTGTCCGTGGCACTGCAGATACCGAACGAACAGACCGATTTCAATACATTTTCTCTTTAATCAGAGTGCTGTTTTATCGGAGTTGTCTATAGCCATGTTTGGGGAAAATCTATTTAACAGATTTTTAAAATGAATTAAAGTGCGTTTTAAAGATTGTTTTCTTTGATATTTCAAAAATTTCAAAGTGTAAATTCCCGTCTTCCAAATGTTGTAAGATAAAATCTGCCAGCTGGCAATCTTCTAACTTTTATATCATGCTAGATTATAAATCATGCGATTTTGGGGATAGTAGAATTAAAACTCTTTAACTGGAAATCACGAATTTCATGGCGATTTGGGCAAAAGTTAAAAATTTACTCTAAATGACTTTGTTAGGTCTGCCTCCCAGCATCATTTACTGCAGCAGACACCATCTTAGTTAAATATTTAGATAAATAAACAATATAAGACGAGATTCTTTTAAAAGAAATAAGAAAGATTTATTTCACTTGAAATGTAAGGGAGGTAACTTGCCGCCGAGAAACTCAAATGAGGATTAAATAAATAAATAACAATAAAAATATAAAAAGTGATTCTCACCACTTTTGAATTACTGATAAAGGAGTAGAAACGCCAATTTCAAGTACGTAGATAAACTCACAACTATCCACCTCTGCTAACGTTAGATTCACTAGATGTACAATCTCCAAATATTTGCTATCAATAACACAGTGAAGAGCGATAGCTATTACTCAGAACTTCCAAACAACACTAGTGCACGAATCCATCTGTTTCATCCTCCACAACAACAACACACACCTCTTACTACATTTCGCTATATAACTATATTGAAACCGGCAACCTCTCTCGCTTCACTTCCCCGATTCCAATAATTGATCACATTCATACATACCTTGCAAACTACTCCTTCCTTAGTGACTCCCTTGCCGGCATAAAATCCTTCCAACTTCAATCTACTGTGCCACCACTTTGCTGAGGTAAAATCATCCCAACCTTAAACTATTACGTCACTGGGTGCTGGTACCAGACTTTAAATTCTCAAACTTCGGAGCTACGCTACGATCTATTACTTTCCCATCGCTTACCTGCGGTGACCTACAATTAACTCAAACTCATATCCTCACAACTTTAAAATCCAAAAATAACTAAATTTGGTTGAAAGTCAGAGATTTTATAGTTTTTTCCTTATAATTATTTAGAATGTGATTTTTTTTTTCTTTTTCCAGGCAAATTGATATTTAA
Organism: Salticus scenicus; assembly: GCA_963930645.1. Taxonomy (NCBI): domain Eukaryota; kingdom Metazoa; phylum Arthropoda; class Arachnida; order Araneae; family Salticidae; genus Salticus; species Salticus scenicus. The sequence continues at coordinate 5,971,206 of OZ005659.1, forward strand.
AAATGGACAAGAATTCAATCTTCCATTTTTCAAGTTTTACTTGATGATAAGTAATGAGTATTTTTTATTAAAGTAAAAAAAACGAAAAAAGAAAAGAAAGAAAAAGAAAAAAAGAAAAAAATGTTTAAAAACAAAGTTGCTAATTTTTATCCGATTTTGAAAAAAATAAATCTATATAAATAAAGAGAAATGTCTGTCTGAACTCTGGAGCTCACACTACTGATCGCACAGCTACAAAATTTGGTAGATAGGTACCTGAGACCCTGCAGGTGTATTTTCGAGATTTTTGCGAGTTTCGAATTTGAATTTTTTTTTTTCCAACTTTAAATATTATCTTTGAATTTTCATAAATTTATTCTTAAACTGTAATCGTCTGCGTATCTTAGCAACGGCTATTACGCAATTTATTTTTTATTTAATACATTCATTTGAAGGCGAAATCTTTTATTATTATTATTATTATTATTATTATTATTATATTTATTGAAATCAAATGGTAATGCAGCATAAATAAATTGTTATGTTTATGTATAATTTTTATAGCATAACAACTTTTTATTTTTCATTTTAAATTAATACCTTTAAAATAAAAGTCTTTTATATCCTAATTAATTCAGAACTGTCACTGTAGGGTGTAATACTTACAACAACAATGCTAACAAAATTCTCCTTGATATTCTCAAACAAATCTATGACTTAATTAGTAAATCAAAAAATTTCTTTTGCCTTAAAAATAGTTATCAACTTAAAGCCAATGTCTTATCTATGAATAATGTGACTGATATCATGACTTATGATTTTGCTGACCTATTTAATAATATTAATTTAACAGATCTTCATCGTATTATCTTTAACCTTTTTGAAAAATTTAAAAATCAAATCTCTTTTCAAAATGCTTTTCGGCAACTTCATTTAAGACACTTTTAAATTTTATTATTCATAACAATTACATTCTACACTGTAATAAGATCTATATTCAAAAGGTCGATATTCCACAAGGAGGATGTAGCTCGAGTATGTTAGCTGACTTATACCTTTACCATTATGAACAGGGATTATGTATTGAAAATGTCTATTTTTACCGATACATTGATGACATTATAATTTTTTATGTCAATAATTTTTCGCCTAATTTATTTAAATTTGAATATCCTTCTCACCTTACCTTAACTTATAATCATCTCAACAATAACTGTATTAGTTTCTTAGATTTAAAACTTAAACTTGATGGTAGTAAAATTTATACCGATCTGTATGACAAAAAACAAGATTTTAGTTTCAAAGTAAATTTATTTACACAATTTACCTCTTGTCTTCATATCTCTGTCTACAGAAATATTATTCTCAATCACCTCTTTCGTATACATAATCTTTGTTCAGATAGGTTTAAAAACAAAAATATCTCTCACATAATTAATGTTGCTACAAAAATGGGTTATCCTAAAAAATTTATTTATTCACTTGTTTATCAAAAAGGGTCTCTGTCTAACACAAAAAAAAAAAAAAAAAAAAAAAAAACTAAGGTTTAATTATAAAAAAAAAAAAAAAAAAAAAAAAAAAAAAAATCAGGTGGATGGGTGGGCAGATGTTTGATTAAGGATGAAGGGTGGTGTTGTTTGGCTGGTTGGCTGGGAGGGTTTGATGCTGAATAAAATTTATAATTAAAAAAAAAAAAAAAAAAAAAAAAAAAAAAGTGGGGGTATTGCTGTAAGTTACATTCTTATTTTTTCTGGTTGATACTATGTATTTTGAACTCTTTTATCATTAAATTTTACTATGTGCTTCTGGCTACTTGAGGCTTCCCTTGTTAAGTTTGAACAATCCATCTATTTGCATCACAAAAAATAAAATCTTATAAATATTAATTTAAAAAAAAAAATCTTTTAAATTTTAATTTTTAATTTTAATTTATGATTTATTTCGATTTAATTATTAATATTTTTGGTACGATTTAATTTAACTCCTTTAGTATTAATTTTAACATTATCATTTAATATTTACTCTGTGTATTTTATCTTTAATGTAATTGTTCTGAAGTATTTTCGATTAATCGATATCTGTTGAGCTATTATTTTAACTTCAATTTAGGTTTTGGCATCAACCATTTTTCCAGTTTGTGTTAACTGTTTTCCATGTGGTTACTCTGATTATTTCATGTTATTAATTTGGTTTCCTTTAAGATTTTAATTAATATTTATTTATTCTTTGTTTTAATTTAATTTTTCACTTTTTTCTCATTCTTTATGGTTTTTTTGCTGCATTGATCGGGGCGTGAGATGATATAAATTGCTATGATTAGCAATATCGTCTTACGAAATCGTTGCAGCTTTCTCTGCTTTATGAAGTATGCGCCCCTTGAAAATTATGCTTCTAATTTTAAGCATTTATATCCAATTGATTATGTGGTTTATTATCTTTTTTCTCTTTCACAAGTTTAATGGTCCTTTTTTATTATCCTTCAGGTCGGCGTAAGTATTTTAAGTTAATATGGTAACTCATTGGTTCCTTATCTATATCGCAACTTTTTGTGTCATTCTTTCCTCTATGTTAAATTCAGTTTTATATTTTAGTGTGCTGTTATTGTTTTAGTTCTATTAATTGCTAAAATTTAAGATTAAATTTTATTACGTTATCTATTATTTATATATATATATATATATATATATATATATATAATATTTATTAGGAAAAAAATGGTAGTATATGTAGAAAGATTAAACTGATTAAAATATATTTGTTTTTCATGTATTTAAATTTTTTTTAAAGAAATTCTACTTTTTATTTAATTTTATTATACTGGTAGAAATCAATTTGTAATATAGTGTAAATAACGGGGGCTATAAAACACATAGTTAAAAAACTAAAATTATATTATAGATGCTCAGATACAGTTATCTTCAAAGTCGTAGTTCTTAAATAATAGAAGAGCCACATGTCGTCGATAAATACCCAGATTGAAGTGCCCAGGAAAGACCTTTCTGCAGACAGTGGAAACCTGGGCCCGAAGTAGTACGTGCGGAGAAAAGAGCTGCCGTAGGCAGCGGTTACCCGAAGCGAGGTCTAGAGCGATTTCAATGCTTTTTTTTTTTTTTTTTTTCTTTTTTTTTCTTTTTTTTTTATTCATAATGTGATGTAAAAAATAAATACTGATCCAATTCTTCTGAAAATTCAGTTAAATATAGTGACCAGTAAAGCGTGCGTAGCCTGCTAGTAAATAAATAAAAATAAAATTTGGCTAAAATTAGAGATTAGGAGTTCACAGTGAAAGAATAATCATTCAGTGAGAGTAGGGAATATTAAAAAATTATTTAATTAAAAATACAAATTCTTCAAAATGTATCATTATAATTGTTATTATTTTTATCATCATTATTATTATTGGTCAAATCGTTTGCTTAGTAAAATCTTTTAATAATATATGTAGTAAAAAAAAATTAATGTAAAGTGCTCAAACGAAAAACATATAACGAGAACCCATAATTAAAAAAAAAAAGTTAAAAATCATTCTTCTTATTAAATATATATATATATATACATATAGGTTGATATACATCCTAAGATATCATTTTCTGCATTAGAATACTTCACGACTCTAATTCATCAAATATTTTGTTAAACCGGAAATTAAAAGATCACTGAAAGGAAATAAGTTACTTTCTTTTATTTAGTTTTTCCTGTAAAAGCAAAGTTAACAAAAAAAAAAAAAAAAAAAAAAAAAGCTTATCTTTGTAAGAACTACTTCAAATGGAAGATATTTTTTCTTTACATCTCGTTTTCTATGCAATTTTTTTCTTGCATTCATTCTTTTTAATTCTTTTTCTGCTTGTGAACACTTGAATGCCCCAGGTGTCTTTCAGGAAAAAGAAAAAAAAAAAATCAGCTACTTCATTTATTTAATCATTGTCTTTTATTTTAAAATAAAATTAAAACAGTATATTTATTTTATACGTACAGTTGGAACAAAAGTGTCCGAACAATAGTAAAAATTCCTATGTAAAAAAAGTACACTTCATACGGTTTTGTTAAATAAATTCTTATCAAATCATGTTCTTACACTAAGAACAGGATTCGACAAGGATTTATTTAACAAATCCGTATGAAGAGTACTTTTTTTAAAGAGGAATTTTTTCTAGTGTTCGGACACTTTTGTTACCGACTGCACGTAAAAATAAAATTTAAGTAAAAAATCATTTTTTAAAATTAGAAGCTTTTTATTGTGAAGCCCTAAAAAGCATAAAATAAAATTTATTCTGGCAAAGACATGCTACAAAGAAATGAAAGTTTCAACACTAAGAAAATTTTAGAGAAAAGTATAAGTACTTTCCTTATCAAAAGATGAAAATTTTTTAATGTTCAAAATATTTTAAAAACCTTTCGAGACCAATATTCTTAGTTATTAGTTTTTATATAATCGTTCGTTTGGCCAGAAATTTCAAATGTCTCGAAAGCTTTTTAAAATATTTTGAACATTAAAAAATTTTCATCTTTTGAAAAGGAAAGTACTTATACTTTTCTCTAAAATTTTCTTAGTGTTGAAACTTTCATTTCTTTGTAGCATGTCTTTGCCAGAATAAATTTTATTTTATGCTTTTTAGGGCTTCACAATAAAAAGCTTCTAATTTTAAAAAATGATTTTTTACTTAAATTTTATTTTGTGCTTTTTAGTTACAAAAAGAAAAAAAGCTTCTTAAAAAAAACTAATTAAAATTTCTTAGGATATTTTGTAGACAACGGAAGATTGTCTTTTATCAATTGACACCTTTTCTAGTAATTATCCTCAAAAAATAACACTCCGTACCTCCCGGGGACCGAACTCGCGACCACGGGGTTATTAAATTGACGCTCTGACCAACTGAGCCACGTAGCCACAAACGGAACGGCTTATATTTACTTTAATTCTTTACTAGCGTGATAGGAAGACACGATGACCAAGTCAATTTCATATAAAAAGCTTCTAACTAATAAAAAGCTTCTAAAAAATTTTATTTATTTATTTATTTTTACTTACATTTTAATTTTATGCTTTTTGTAACTAGATAAAAAGCCGTTTAAAAACTTTTGAAAAATTATTAGGATACTGTGTACACAACGAAATATTTTCTTTTATTAATTGACACTTTTTCTATTAATTATTTACAAAAAACACCTCGGCCTGGCGAGGAGCGAACACACGACTCTCGCATTATCAACATGACGCTGTAACCAGCTGATTCATTAAGAAATACAATGAGTTGCTTACATTTTTTTTTTTTTTTTTTAATATATATAATGGAAGCGTCTTGGTTTTTTAACGTGACAAAAAGCCGATGACAAATCCAATTTCATATAATAGTAATATATAATGTTTATATATACATATATATAAAGCCTCTAAAAATATTTTTTAATGTATTTTTTACTTAAAACATTTTATTTTGTGCTTTTTTAATATCTAAAATGTTTTGTGTTTTCCACTATCTAAATAAAAAAAATGCTTCTTAAAAAAACTCCTCAAAAAATTCTTAGTGCAAGCAACGAAAAGTTTTCTTGTTTCAATTAAGAGCTTTTCTACTAATTATCTGCAAAAACTAACACGCTGGACCTTCCAGGGACCGAACTCACAACCACCGCGTTATTAACAGGACGCTCTTACCAACCGAGCCACAGAGCGACAAACAAAACAGCTTATATTTACTTTAAAATGAAGGCGCATTGTTTACTAGCGTGACACGAGGACACGATGACAAAGTCAATTTCAATTAAAAACCTTCTAATAAAAAGAAGGGGGTGAATAAAAAATTGTCGTACTCTTTTTAAGTTTTAGCTATTTGATTCTTAGAAGTCAAGTAATATATAAATATATAAATTATTTCGACAATATCTGTAAATAATGGGAAAAAACTTGGCTTTTATAAAGCATAAATAATAACTTTTATTGTCTGGAAGTATACCTAATAAAATTTAATGTTGCAGAATTGTTAATCATATTACATTCTATCCTATCTTATTACAGTCCCCACTTCGGATAAACGTGAAAAAGTGTAATCTAAGTAAATCCAAGTAAAAAAGTGTCAGTTGTTTCTAATTTTTTGTAAAGGAACCGTCATATCTTCATTAATATATGTGGGTAACCACATTAAAATTTATACAAGGAATAAGAAGAAGCTTCACAATAAACTTTCAGTGAAACATATGAGATATGACATTTTTTTAATTTTCTGTATAATTCTACTTTGATTACATGTATAAATTATAATTGTAGTACATATACTAAAACAATGTAATATTTTAATATAACCAATATTAATATATCACTTTACAATTTTTAACTGTCATTATAAAGTCTAAAAAGTTTCACAAAAACATTCTCAGTTTATACATTGAAACATTTCAACTATTTATATATTTCTTCTATAAAATGATAAAATCCACATACTATGGTTTACTATTTTAAAAAAGCCACATCACATTTTAATACTTCCCTGTTATGACATTTTCATTGAATTTTTCGCTAAAAACTTGGGCAATTGATAAAAAACTACTTGTTCAAACCCAATATTCATCAAACAATTAAACACGCACAATTGGTAAACAACTATAACTCTATTGTATTTTAACTCTATTAACACGCCGTTCATTTTACAAGTTTTATTTTATGGTTTAGGCATTTCCTACAGATTTTTTGAAACTTGTTAGATTATGATGTAAAAAAGAAAGAAAAACTGAAATAATTTGTGTTTTAATATTTCGCTATTCAAGAACTCTTATTCTAATAAACTTTTTATTCAAGAGACAATCTTCGTTAATGTACGGGTTGCAAAGAAGAATCTACCACTCCTAGCTTTCACCTTTAAACTGTTTTAATCAGCATTTCTAAAATCTTTCTCTCGCGCGCTGCTAGAGTGTAGATGTATTTTACTTCTAATCATGTAACCGGCACAATCGGAGCTCTGTTATATGCTCCGTAATAATACTATAATACAACTATATCTGGCACACGTTTCTGCCCATAAGGGGGTCGTCGGAAATGAACTAGCGGACTCTCTTGCAAAATCAGCAACAGAATCTAGTGACATAGCCTATTCACTCCCAGCTCCCCCTTCCTACATAAAATATCACCTAAATCAAAAACTAATTAATGACTGGCAGAGTATCTGGAGTGTGTCTCCAAAAGGGAGATACACTCACGAGCTAATACCAAATGTCTCACTCAATATTTGGGACCTCTCCCCGGAAATCTCTGCCTTTCTGTCAGGTCATGGCCCTTTCCCCAAATACCTTCACAGATTTCATTGCCGACGATCACCCTTATGCTCATGCGGTGAGGAGGGGACTGCACAACATTACTACTTTCACTGTCAACTTACAATACCTTACCATTTAAGGAACCCTAACCCTAGACCAGCAACTTGGCTAAACAATATAATAACTAGAAAGCCCCTACGGCTCAAATTAAAGCGCATCTATGCCTTCCTTCAAGATTTATCAAATTCAACAAACTAAATTCCTTCTCTATCTTTCCTTAATTTTTCCTCCTCTCCTACAAGGCGAATACTGGTCATGTCTGATGCAAGTATTCCACAGAAGTGCTCTCGGAAAGCAATCATCCTGCGCATGATGTTGCTATTAACCAACATTGTTCTTAGGGTGTTTGAGCTTGATATAAAGACTGCGAGTACATTGTATAAAGACTGTAAAATTTGTACATTACCTGAATGAACTTTGTAAATAGACTTCTACCTGGCTCCGGTCCTCTTCACTTTCATGCAACTTTGTCGCCTTCTGTCGCAGGAGAGCCCTGCTCTGGCGAACTTTGTAATTTTTTTTTTTTTTTTTTTTGTTATTTGCTATGCAATAAACAACGGGGGAGGCTTAACCTTTGGAGACGGGCTCTTCTGAATCTCCACAGTGGCTTTGGAGCCCCTCTCCAAAGGTTAAAAACGCTCAAAACCGCTGCATAGTGGTGAGCGGCTTCTTTCCGTCTTAGAATCTTAGAATCTTAGAATACAACTATATAGATATACTAAAATTATGTATATTAACCAAGAATAAATGATAGCATCGAAAAAGAGCTGGTTTAATGATGTATCTAAAAATAACATAATTAACAGATATTAATATATTTTTTTTCTCCACACATACAGTATATTTTCAGATGCCGATGAAAGATGGTTCATACTGACGCTGGACACTTAATCCTGGACTGGGAAAGAAGGTGAGTACAAATCTTACCTTATTTAGTCATATATTAACCAAGAATAAATGATAGCATCGAAAAAGAGCTGGTTTAATGATGTATCTAAAAATAACATAATTAACAGATATTAATATATTTTTTTTCTCCACACATACAGTATATTTTCAGATGCCGATGAAAGATGGTTCATACTGACGCTGGACACTTAATCCTGGACTGGGAAAGAAGGTGAGTACAAATCTTACCTTATTTAGTCATCTGGATTAAAATTTGAGCGCGCTATGCGCAATCTAATGTATTAAATATTGATTATTTATATTAGATTTATGAGACTGAAAGTCTTAGTTTTATCCAGATAATGGCCCTATAGGCAATCTGAACAAAAAAAAAAAAAAAAAAAAAAAAAAAAAAAGAGAGAGCTGAATTATATTACAATATAAACAAAAAAATATGGTTACAAAAGAAGAAATGAAAATAAAGAAAATGTAGTAATGATATATATATATATATATATATATATAATTGGTGTGTTATAAAGGTGTCATAAAATATATATATAGAACTACAGAAAAAAAAAAGCAAAAAAAATATATCTGCTTACCAGTCATCTATAATGATTAAACATATGCACACATATTTTTGAATATAAATAAATAAATTAAATTTCAGTTTTGAAAAGCAAAATAATATAAATAAAAGTAAACAATGGCATCATCGACGAAATATATAACATTAGTAGAAAAACTTAATGCAAATAATTACGATTTACGAAAGATATAACATTAGTAGAAAAACTTAATGCAAATAATTATGATTTATGATGTTTTAAAATTGAAATGGTCCTCATAAAAGAGGACCTGTATAATGTAATTACTGATCAACCCCCAGAACCTCTGACTAGTGAGTGGCAGGCAAAGGACAAAAAGGCCAGAGCATTAATAAATTTATCAATTGATGATAGCCAAATCGTCAATGTGCGACACTTGACGACTGCTAAAGCGACCTGGGAAACACTCCAGAACATTCATCAAAGGGCAAACTTAACCAACAAATTATTTCTGTTGCGCAAATTATATTCAGCTAAATTGGCTGAAAATGGAAACTTAAGCGACCACCAACATTTATCAAATACGCGATAAGTTAATTGCAATAGGTGAAGAGATACATGACCAGCATTTGGCAGCGCTCATGTTATGTTCTTTCCCCCCCCCCCTCATATGATACATTCATCACTGCTATTGAGAGCAGAAATGAACAGGAACTGACAGCCGAATTTATACGAAACAAATTAACAGACGAATATATTAAAAGATCACAAAACAAAAACACTCAGGGAGAAAACGCATACAAAATTCAGGTTAAAAACAAAACACAAACTGGCAAATATTGCACTTACTGCAAAAAATCCTCACATACCCGAAATGAGTGTTGGCACTTAAAGCCCAGAGGAGGTAACCCACACCGCAATAACAATAATTTCAATAACAGTAGTGGGAACAGTACTAAATATAGAGGTAATCAAAAAACACAGTTAATTAAAGAAACAGAGAATAAACTGAAAAATTTAACTTTTATTATAAACAAAACTGAAAATGAAATTTTCGTTATCGATAGTGGAAGCAGTGCGCATGTCTGCAACGATTTGCGTAAATTTACATGGTTAAAAAGCGACGAAAAAGTAAATGTAATATTAGCAAACGGACAGACAGTAGTTTCTCAGGGTCATGGGGTCATAAATATAGATCTAGTTAACTCCGATAGAGAAACGAACAGTATTACTTTAAAAGATGTATTTTATATCCCTGACATGGCTACTAATTTGATCTCCATAAAGAAAGCAACTGAGAATGGCTGTGTTGCCATATTCAAAGACAAAAAATGTCAAATTAAATACAACAACAAAACATACATTGAAGCTAACTTAACCGATAATTTATATGAGATAAAAACACATAAAAATTTATCGGAAAGTATAAACATTGCAGAAACATGCAATGATAAAAATTGTATTAGAATATGGCATCAGCGGTTAGGTCACAAAAATTATCAACAGATCAGGGAGCTCACCGAGAAGAACATGGCGACAGGAATAAATTTAAATAAGTGTAGACATAATGAGGAATGCGAAATATGTATAGTTTCGAAACTAGAAGACGACTCATATCCAAAAAAGGCTAATTACCGAGCAAACAGACCCCTAGATCTAGTCCACTCGGATATATGCGGACCTTTTCAAACGTCGACCGAATGTGGTAAAAATTACTTCCTAACATATATTGACGATTACATCCGATATACGTTTACTTATCTATTGAAATATAAAAGTGAAGCATTCGAAAAATTTAAAGAATATCATGCGTTAACTGCGAATAGGTTTGGAAGGAAAATAAAAATACTCCGCTCTGACAATGGTGGGGAATATATAAGTAAAGAATTCGAAGAATTTCTCACCAATGAGGGAATAGAACATCAACTTATTGTACCTCACAATGCCGTCGCGGAAAGAAAAAACAGAACCTTAGTTGAAATGACTAGGTGTTTACTAAAACAGAGCGGATTACCAAATAAATTCTGGGGCGAAGCTGTCATGACTGCAACTCATCTGCAAAACAGATTACCCACGAGAGCTTGCGACGTAACACCGTATAAAAGGTGGACAGGAAACAAACCAGATCTTTCAAATATTAAAACTTTTTGTTGTAAAGCATACATATATATTCATAAAATAAATAGAAGGAAACTAGACAGCAAGGCTAATTTGGGTACATTTGTGGGACATGACCTCAGAAGTAAGGGATATAGAATTTACATAGATGATAATGTAAAAATATGCAGAACGGTCAAATTTATCGAAACAGATCAAATGCGTGAAATAAGCAATAACAATGACGATAATCAGTTACTAATGAATGAAAATGAAAATGAAGCCGGTACTGGCGAAATAAATAGTAAATCATCCTTTCCGGTAGTTTTAACTGAACAGAATCAGGAATCGGATCACATTGAGGAACCAAATTTACAGAATGAGGAAATTTCAGATCAAAATATTCCCAGAAGATCAGAAAGAGCCAACAAAGGCGTTCCACCTGATAGGTTCGCTTTGTTAACAGATACCTTAAATGTAGTCGAACCTAAAACCTTTCGTGAAATATTAGAATTGCAAAACCCTGTAGAAAAAGAAAATTGGCTAAAAGCAGCCAAAGATGAAATAATTTCACTCAAAGAGAATAATACATGGACATTAGTAGACCCTCCACCCAACGCACATATAGTAGGTTCTAAATGGGCGTTCAAAGCCAAATACAATCATATGGAAGAAATTAAAAAATATAAAGCGAGGTTAGTGGCGAAAGGATTTAGCCAAAAATACGGGGTGGATTACGATGAGACATTTGCCCCAGTGGCGTCTCACACAACTATCAGATCATTTTTAGTCATGGCACTATACAATAATCTAGAATTAAATCATTTAGATGTAAAAACCGCGTTTTTGCATGGGGAATTAGAAGAAACAATTTACATGTCACAACCAGAAGGATTTATAAATTCCGGGGATGAGAAAAAGGTTTGTAGATTAAACAAGGCAATCTATGGTCTCAAGCAGGCAGCCAGAGCCTTGAACTTGAAAATAAATGAGACATTAATTAATCTAAATTTTACACGAAGTCAAGCTGATAAATGTCTATATAAAAGAAGTATTAACGGTAGAAAAGTCTACGTGCTAGTGTACGTAGATGATATATTAATCGCTGGAACTAAAAACGACATAAAAGAAATTACTGAAAAACTCAGCCGCGAATATAAAATTACTAACCTAGGGAATGTAGTTAATTATCTAGGCATAAACATTATTAGACCGGACAACAATACATTGTTATTAGATCAAACCAATAAAATTAAACAATTAATAGACAAGTTTAACTTAACAGTTTCAAAACCTACTAATATCCCAATGGATACAAATTATTTAAAAAATAATAATAACGACAAATTTTTGCCAAACAATACAGATTATAGAAAAGCAGTAGGGGCATTATTGTACATTTCCACAACATGTCGACCAGATATAAGTGCGGCTATCAACTTTCTGTCCAGACATAATGAAAACCCCAGAAAGTGCGACTGGGAAGCTGTAAAAAAGGTCATGAGGTATCTCAAATACACAATAAATTTAAAGTTAGCGTATAATAAAAACGCAGCACCAGTGTTAACAGTATATGCAGATTCAGACTATGCAAACGTTCCCAGTGACAGAAAATCTGTCACTGGCAACGTTTTCTTTATTGGACAGAACCCTATAAACTGGGTTTCAAAAAAGCAAAGTAATATTACATTAACTACCGCTGAGGCAGAATACGTCTCTGCCGGCAATGCAGCTCAAGAAACTGTGTGGCTATTGCTACTGCTAGAGGATTTAGACCTAAAACAAGAAAAACCAATAGTAATATTTGAAGACAACCAAGCATGCATAAAAATTGATTGAATCCAACAAATACCAATCTCGCTCAAAACATGTGGATCTCAAATATCATTTCATAAAAGAACTTCATGAAAACAAGATAATAAAGTTGGAATACGTTGATAGCAGCAACATGACAGCTGATATACTGACTAAACCATTACCAAAGACGACTCTCCTAAAACTCAGGAAAAATCTGAACTTACTTGATTACAGCGAAATATAAAACAAGTAGGGGTGATGTAAAAATGAAAGAAAAACTGAAATAATTTGTGTTTTAATATTTCGCTATTTAAGAACTCTTATTCTAATAAACTTTTTATTCAAGAACTCTTATTCTAATAAACTTTTTATTCAAGAGACAATCTTCGTTAATGTACGGGTTGCAAAGAAGAATGTACCACTCCAAGCTTTCACCTTTAAACTGTTTTAATCAGCATTTCTAAAGTCTTTCTCTCGCGCGCTGTTAGAGTGTAGATGTATCTTACTTCTAATCATGTAACCGGCACAATCGGAGCTCTGTTAAATGCTCCGTAATAATACCATAATACAACTATATAGATATACTAAAATTATATATATTAACCAAGAATAAATGATATCATCGAAAAAGAGCTGGTTTAATGATGTATCTAAAAATAACATAATTAACAGATATCAATATATTTTTTTTTTCCACACATACAGTATATTTTCAGATGCCGATGAAAGATGGTTGATACTGACGCTGGACACTTAATCCTGGACTGGGAAAGAAGGTGAGTACAAATCTTACCTTCTTATAAACTGTTGATATTTGATAACTTTTGAACATTATATATAAACTCTTTCAGCTCTCTCGTAAAATTGAATGAAATTAAATATTTAAATATGATTTAGTCATCTGGATTAAAATTTGATCGCGCTATGCGCAATCTAATGTATTACATATTGATTATTTATATTAGATTATTGTGCCCCCTAGCAATAAAATATGTCATGGTCATGACGTAATATCCGAGGATTTCATTTATATTTTAATAATTCTAACCAAAGATTATGTATAGAAAAGGAGGGAGAATCATTACATATTTCTTTTTATATTTTTATATTATCACTGGTTTGTCTAATTAAAGCGATTCGTTTTTTTTTTAGTTTGATAAGTTATTTTAGAATCTTCAAATAAGATTTTTATGGGATTTTTACTAGCAAACCTTGCAAGCGGTGATTTTTGTTAGTTATTTTTTAAATCAAATATATGTTCTTGTATTCTTCCTTTTAAAGGACGAGTAGTCATGCCTATATAATATAGTTGTTGTTTATATTCATTTAGGAAAGGAATTTGATACGTGCCTGACATTACTTGGTTGTGGGTCATTTTTTACGAGTTAGTGTCGATAATTTTAGGAGATAGGGGGGAGAGGTACAACGAGTTCAAAATTAAATATTCAATAATAAATTTTATGTAAAAGTAATTTCATTTTGTAAACCAATTTCAGTTGAACAGCATTTATAAGCACGGTTAAGAAAAAAATCTAAAATTAGCTAACTTATATTTTAAGGGTATAGGCACTAAATAAGGAATAGTAGGATGAACAGCATCGCGTTTACGGTAAATTTCGGTTTCTATCATATCATCTTTATGGATAAGGTTAATATCTAGAAATCGTAGAGTTTTGTTGTTTTCATACTCTATCGCAAATTTTGCATGTTAGGTTTTAATTTATTGGTTTCTTCTAAAAAAGAAAGTATTTCCTTAACCCCTTCGGTCTCCATGTACATTGTAATGTACATAACACTTTTCGTGCTGTATTTTATGCTGTATAGGTTTAAACTTCGTTTCAACACCTAATGTACCTACAAGTGATCATCTAACATGAAAGAATAACGTCTATAACGCCATCTGATTTTTGTGTGTCGAGTTATAGTGCTTCTTATGTGAGTAGTTTGACATTCGAATGGCCGTGACAGCAGTAAGTAGCAAATATTGTTAGTTTTTCGTTTTTATTTTTTCAAATGAGTGTCAAAACATATACACATCACTAAAGTACTTAATAATGAAATTGTACAAAAGATATTTACTTTGGCTTCGTATTATAACCTCTATAAAAAATATGTACATCCTAATGTACATCCTGTCCCAATCAGTGGAAATACTGTACAAAGTTTTCGATTTGAATTTTTTGCGAGTAATAGTTAAACATACAATTCTTGAAAATATTTTTGCAGATTATTTTATCCTTCAAGACGAATAAGAAACTAAATAAATCTAATTTAGAAAATGAAAAATATGTAGATAAACTATTAGAATTGTTGGAAAATGGGGATGATTCGGATATTGATGACATAGAAGAAAGTGAAGATGAAGTTGGTGAAGATGAAAGAGTAAGTAGTGCAGTTGTTTTAGAATTACTAGAACTCGCAAAGAAAGAAGGTCATACAGTGTATTTTGACAATTATTTCAACTTCTTATGCTCTTCTTCTGCGATTATTGGAATTGAAAATGTATGCTGCTGGTACAGTTCGTATGAATAGGTTTTATAAACCACATTTTATATCTGATAAAGATATAAAAAAGAAGAAAAGAGGCTATTCCGAAGATCTAGTTAGTCAGGATGGCATTATCATGGTAAAGTGGCTGGACAACAAAATAGTTCATATGGCTTCCAACTTTGTTGGCACTGGAACAATTGATAAAGCAAAACGGTGGGATAAGCAAAAATCAGCATATATCGAAATTGATGGACCTGACGTTGTTAGGCAATATAACAACAACATGGGAGGAGTTGATCTGCTCGATTTGTATATAAGTTTATATCGCATATATATTAGATCTCGAAAATGGACCCTTCGAGTAATTATGCATTTTGTGGATTTTGCGCTATCTAATAGTTGGATAGAGTATAAACAAGATTGCATCGAAGCTAAAAATCATAAAAAAGATATTATGGATTTGTTGGAATTTCGTATGCACGTTTACGAAAGTTTAATTTATAAGAACAAGCTTGTAAATGTAAAGAAACGTGGTCGTCCTTCAAAAAGTGAAGGAGAAATTACACCGGACAGAAAAAGAAAATTTCGTTGCTGTGAGAAAAGACCAGTAAGAGAAATTCAACACGATAATGTGGACCATATGCCCCAAATCGATGTTAAAAACGAAGCAACACGATGCAAGATGCCATTATGCAAAGGAAGGACACATTTTTATTGTGACAAATGTCGTGTCCATTTGTGTTTATTAAAAGAGAGGAATTGTTTTGAAAGATTTCACAGAAAATAATAATTATATATATATAACTGCTTATTCAAAAGCAATTATTTATAACATAATAATAAATTATTTATAATATAATAAGAGAATTTTTTTTTTTCATACAAATATCACTCAAGATCTCCTATGCTACAAATTTTGAATAAGGACCATATGTCCATTAAAATGTACATTTAAAAATTATATATAAATGAGTAAATATTTTAGTAAAAAGTATATTGTTGCTTTCATTCACATGAGTTAAGTTAATTTTAGTATACAAATAATTTTTTCCTAAACAACAAAAAATTCGGGTCTGAAAGGGTTAATAAGATATTTCCAGACTGCCAAAATATTATCTACATATCGGCACCAAAAGTGGAGGTTTGGGATATTTAGATTAAACATTTCGTCTTCAACTTTTCGAAATTCAAATTCTGCCAGTAATACGGAAATTAGGGCGCTCCAAAATTTTGTTTATAGAGTTTTTGATTAAAGGTAAAATAATTAGAATCAAGAATTAATTTTAGAGCTTTTTTAATAGCTTTTTTTTTCTGAGATTGAATTGTTACTATTTCCAATAAGTTTATAATCAATTAGAGAATAAATGTAATCTAAGTTAAGAGAGGGGATAAAATTAGTAATATCAAAGCTTAATAGGGAATGATCATTTGCAATATTGATTTTTTTAAGTTTAGTAATTAAATTTTCAGTAGAATTAATAACAAAGGAGGGGGGGGGGGGAAGGTGATAAGATTTTTCAGAATAGAAACTAGATTTTTCTCTAAGCAATAAGTAGGGGAGGTAAACTTAGGTACAATAGCTCTTAATTTTGGGATTTTTTTTATGATCTATGCCATTAAGTAAAATGCAAATTTATTATATTTTATCAAGTTTTTAATGTCTTCAAGCCATTGTCCTTCTTTCACTCTTCATTGCACTGTTGGTGTATGATCACGTTTGAGTTCGGCACAATTAATTTCTTTAATAGTGTTTTCTATTTTTTCAATATATTCATTAGTATCTATAATAGTCATTATTTTAGATTTATCGGTGTTTATAATTATTATAGATGGGATTTTTTTAAAGATTTTTTAAGATGTTTTTTCTCTTTTGAAATTATATTGACTTTTTTGTGGTTGTTTAAGAAATTTATCAATTTTAGTATATAAATGACATCTTAGGCTGTCTTGCTTATTTGGGTGAGCATGAGCGACGTTTTCAATTTCGGCGATATAATCTCGAATGTTAGGAGTCCTTCTAAAAATAAATTTTGGGCCTAAACTTAAGGATTTTACTTCTTCTTCATTAAAATTCTTTTTTGATACTTTGATAAATGATTGGGGCTGATAATCGGGTTGATTTTTGTAAGTTGTATTAATTAGATGAAATAATTTTTTCAAACAAAACCTTAACAAAACCTTTCTTACTCTCTCGTTTTTGTATAAAGACCCATTAAAGTAGAATACATTTATTAAATTCCAGTGGTGGTATATAATTAGCAAGTTTTATATACAAATGATAAAGTTTTGCTTTATAAGAAGTTAATATATGTGTATTTTATTCTTATAAACAGAAATATATAACTAGTTGAAATGTTTTAATGTATAAACTGAGAATGAATTTTGTGAAATTTTTTAGACTTTATAAAGACTTTTTACAGTTGTAGTGGGAGATATTAAAATTGGTTATATTAAATCAATACATTTATGTGCTACAATTATTATTCAATATAATTCATTCAGTACATTTTGAGATATTTTAGAAAACGTGTGAATTCGAAAGTTTTCGGTCATTTATGGAAAGGTAGTGCATGTTCAAATGGGAATCGGATCATAGACATATTATTACATTGGGCAGAGCCTTCCTTTATTACGGGAATATAAGAAAATGTGTCAAAGATGAAACGGCTGAGTGTAGACAGAAGGTTAACTTTTTTTTAGCATTTATCGGGTTATTGGCAATTATTTATTTTGAATGTTTTATTATTATTATTATTTTTATTAAAAGTTAAAGCAAGCCAAACGTTGTAAAACACTACAGCTGTCGAAATTTATTTATACTTCTCCTTTGTTATTAACACTTTCCAACAAAGTTCAAAAGTGTTTATGACCTCGGTTTGTCTGTCTGTCTATACTCGCTTTAACTCCCATAGATAATTATGGAATTTCTTGAAATTATAATATGGTATAACATATTTAAATTAATTTAATTAAAAAAAAATAAATATAGCAGTTATAATCATTTTATAAAAATAATTACTTAAAAAGTAGGGAATAATAAAATATAAAAACGTTACCAGTGAAATGTTAAAGCTCCTCCTTTTATAAAACATTTTTTACAGCTTTCTTCACATCTAACAAACATACTTCCTATAAAATTTTTGTTATATTTAAAGCAATTTAACTTTAAGGGGAAATAAATATTTTAAAAAGAACTTTCAAAAATTTGAAAAGATATCGCCTGCATAAGAGAAAGCAAAGTTTAAATCTTGACGAGAAAATTTCCATGGTGGCCAATTTGACTAACTGTAGTCACTGTAGTGCCTTGTGACACGTGGCTTTTCTATGATTGATCTTTGCCATACGAAAAAGCTGTCATTTTTCCGTCCACAGTAATACTAGGTCTATGAATCGGACACGTGAGTATTTAAAGGCTTCAAAGCTTCAAATTGAGCTCAAGCTATGCACTCACAATACTGATTTTAGGATAAATTGGATACATATTGTGATTAAAGAGAAAACATTCTGGTTGGCCTTCAGTAACATGTGAAGTCTATGTTTAATGTTTGGGATTCAAATCTTTACTGAAAAAATTATCTGAATTGTTTCAAATATAGCGAAATATTAATGGTCCTGTATTAAAAAAAAAAAGAAAAAAAAATAGAATAAGATCTTAAATGTTTGTTCTACCTCAATACTTTTCTTCAAATGTAACTTTCTTAGACTGATAAAGAATCAAATTCCACTAAAACTGAAAATGTAAATTTTGTTTGATTCAAATTGTGCTTCCGAAAAGTTTTCTTCAAAATTCACTGTAGTATTTCATTATTGAATTATGACAATGTACAATATATATAATATTGAACGTTTCATTAATAAAGACATTTCATATAATAGGTTTTATTCTTCCTACGATATTTACATTTCACTTATCATCTTTTCATAATCTAGAGTTGCCAAGTGATTACGGATTGATCGTAGCCTAAATCACCAGGGCAGGTAATTTCCTTGACGGCTTTATTGCTCCTTAGCGACTTTTTGGTAACCTTGGCGAAAAAATACTTATTATCTATAAATCGCTTATCTAAGCTCTAACTCGATTATTTCGAAAGTTACTGGGAAATTCTGGATTTATAGGAAGCTGATTCTGGATTTATAAAATGGATCCCGTTCCGACCATTGAGCTCAGTTTTGACGCTAAGCTACTAGATGTAAAAAGCTCTGTTTGACTAAGCTTCTTTTATTGTTCAAATGCAGCCTATTGCTAAGTGTTAATGCTGCGTTAAAGTTTTTTTTCTGCGATTTTTCATGTTGTCAGCTGCTATTTAAGCTGTAGATTTCTGGAGAAACTGAAGATGATACTTGGTTAACAGAACTATAATCTTCTGGAATATTCTGTAAGTAAACTTCTAAGATTCTTGAAGACTTGCTATTAATTCACAGGCATTTCATGAACTCCGAGTACGCAACAATCTAGACGCTTGTTTGTTCAAGGTGTAAACAAAGTTACTGTCTATGTCTGTGAAAGATAATATTTCTCAAGAAGAATTGGCAACGGCCGGCAACTTTATATTAAGATCACTCAATACTTTTAATAATTGAGAGTCATCTTATGGCTAATTAAGGGGGGGGGGAAACCCTTGTTTTTCATATTTCGAAAATACAGCCCCACTAAAAATAATCCGAAGATATTCTTGAGAAAATAGTATTTTCTCAAGAGTTTCTTCAAATATTTTAAAGATTTATCTTTTTCTATAAAATATCTTCAGACATTTTGAAGACATTATAAAGAAATTTTGTAAACTTTCTTAAGAATAGGCCAAATAACTTAAGATTCTCTGTAGATTTTCTCAAAAAATATCTGCAGATTATATTGAGATTATTTTTAGTGGGGAGTGCACTGAGAGTATAATGGCCAGAGGAAATATACTCTCAGAAATATTTAAAAAATTAAATATTTATGGAGTTATCGCACATATACTCGAGCGCGTTACAGCCCGTATATTGTAAACTAGCAAGCCAAGTAGCCATTAATTCCTGAAAATATAAAAGAGCATCTCCTACCAATTTACCAATTTACCAATATTTATAAGAGATGATTTACTCCAAATATGATTGGGTGGCCATACCTAGAACGCTAACGAAAGTTTCAACGCGACAGTTTGGCGATTATCTCCAAAACACTTGCATTCTGGACAAAAAGTTGTTGAAATCTCTGCATACATCTCTGCTAGGTTTTTTAATGAAAGATACACATCCATTCTTAGAATTATGGATAAACTGGAGATAATTGTTGGCACCTACGCCAAAGTGTTCGCCGAAAACACCGATGATGAGTGAGTACCGAGACAGGACCAGTTTTTCTGAGACGAAATCAGCTCGTACAGCCAGAAAACAGCAGCAGCTTGAAGAAAACTAGTTTTCCGAGGAAACTGAAGGTTTATTATATGCATCTGGGATCGCTGATTGATCGGTAAATCACAAAAACGAATCGTTTTATCGTACTGAAACTTTAAACGCGATTATCTCGAATCTGTTTTTTCAAAAACCAATTGTGCTGTAACTCAAAAAGTTATAGACCTATTTGAATGAAATTTTGTGAGGCCTTTCTCTGTATCATTATCGGAAGGATAAATCTAAAGTTTTTAAGATTTCGAGTAAATAAACTATTTCTTGAGGATGAAAAATGTCGAAAAAATAGTATAAAATTTGAATATTTTATTAAAGAGCGTACTTAATTTTTAATTTTGTATTTTTTTATAATTTTATAGGTTTATCCTTCCCGTGCATGCGTCAGAAAATGAGAGTAGTTTTGCTTATTTCTTTCAGATCAATATAAAAAGAGTGACTAGTGCAGCACTTTTGGACCACGCACAAGAGACGCCCGAAGGAAAATTTCACTGAGCCGCCATTTTGTAAAAAAAAATAAAAATGAAACATTGTTTTATATTTTTCAAAGATTACAGAAAATGATGTTAAAACTTAAAAATGATCCAATTATTTTATCACCTTTAAAAACACTGTTGAAAAACGATTCGTTTTGAAGCGTCTATAGGGTTTTCCCCCCTTAAAGAAGTCAAAGTTTAGTAATGATGTGACTGCGGACAGTTAGGACCTTATGTGACATCGATGCGTTTTCGCAGAAACATATATTTATATTAGGGACTAAGACTCCTATATGATAAGAGCTGGCGCAGTGTCCGCCATTTTCTATCCCGTCTGGGAAAGTGTTGGCGGTAGAAAAGGCTAGGTTACCTGATTAGCGTTATTATCGCTTTTAAACTTCTATACAGATCAAGTGAGCTAGAACTTCTTATCACGAAAGAAACAAGTTGGCAATTTTAAGAACATCGCCAACATTCTCAAAACTGCAACCCTTCACGTTAAAAGAAATGTAATATTGAAGTTAATTTTAAAAGAATTTAAAACAATAACTTAAAAAAACAGTACATTCATATTAAATTTGTCAAACAACTTTGAAAATAAAATGAAATAATTTGAAAATAAGGGAAATTTACGCTACAAGGTTGTGCTCTTGCTCCGGGTATTCACGAGTTACATCTGCAATTTATAATCCCCTTTTTCCTTCTTTCTGGATTAGAAGAAAATATAAACAGGCGGTGCAATTTTCTGAAGTTATTCGTGCAATTTATTGCAGAAAAACCACCAATAATAAATAGTCAGCCGGTCTTGTGGGATAGAAAATGGTGGATGCGTCAGCCTGTCTATGTAGGAGTTCTATTAGGGACTTAGGATCGTATTTTGTCATTGGTCATGGAGATTTCTGAAGAAAATACAGGTATTTCTAGTGAAGCAACGGATATCTGTGATTATAACTCTAACGGATATCCTGAATTAGAGCACATATTATTTACTGTGTTTGTCATTATAACAAAAATATATAGGACTTCAATTCATGAACTCTGCATTTGGAAATAAATTATCCTCTTTGTATAAAATTCTCATAAATGACTGTTGTGTTTAAATTTTCAATGACTTTTCTTTTCACTAATTTCCCAGCGTGTTACATGTTTTCATTCAATTTTTATTTTAGGTAAATTCATATGAAAGATATTTAACAAAATTACAAGAATTGAATCATTTATAAATTACATATTAAGAAAAATGACTTTAAAATGATAATTTACTATCTTAAAACTGATTCTCCTGATAACATAACACTCTTTTAATTATATTTAAAATTCCTTTGCTTAGAAAAGAAATAAAAAGAAATAGAAACTTTTATTTATTTTTATTTTATTTTATTTTATTTTATTTTTTTCTGATAGCTTTCAAAGAACTTAAGAAACTTTATTTTTAACAAAACCTAATTTCCACATAAAAAAAGAGTAGTTACTTGCTTAAAAAAGCCGCAATATTCTTTAAAGTTTACAAGTCACGTTCATAAACTATATTGTTTTCAAAACATTGTACGTGACGATAAACGTGGCCAAGTTTGTATTTAATGGAAAAGAATATTTCTAAATAATATTTTCTTCAAAAAGTAAATTTTCAGCAATTTTCTGATTTTTATAATAGTAAATAAACAGCATGTATAAAAAAAAATTGAACTCGGTTATTATTCATTAAATGTCGATCTTAGAATTATATTATAGATTACAAAGTTTAGTAAAAAAAGACGATGAATTTTATGAAATCAGAAATTCTTGAAGATTAATTTCATGAATTGGAAATTTAAAAATTTTATATGCCCTACCACATATGAAAAATTTCAACGAATGAAATAGGCTTCATTCACATTTAAAACCATGTACAAATATTAAGCATAACACAGCAAAAAAGCTTAAATAATATTAAACCTTTTCGAAACTCTCCAATACAAAATGTATATCCTCAGATTGCATTTCAGGAGTCATACACAAATTACGAATATAAACAATGATATACTAAATAAACAGATTTATATTTTAATTTACTAAGACTAATCTGAAGATAAATTTGTTTAAACATACTAGCTTTAAAACATTTTATGACACAGTACTAAAATTCTTCGTATTGCCTTATTACAGGTAATGCACTTTTTACTTATTACTTATTGTATTATAATGGGGCTGTGTAAAAACTTATATTTTGCAGTTCTTGAAATTCAATCCAGTGAAATTTTTAATTAATTTTTATAAAAGTATCATTTTTTTTCAGATCTTTATCATTTATTATGCATCATATATATTCACAGAAATTAATATGTTTAGTAAATAAAATAAAGGTTTTTCGAACGCCTTATATATCGTGTACATCTTTAAAAATTTATTTTTTATTGCATTTAATAATTTATGATTGTGAAAAACTAATAATTAAATTTAAAAAATACATATGTCTGATGTGACCACCACGTGACTTCCTTATACACCCATTGGAATGTACATATTATTATAAATACATTGATATTTTTGAGTGAGATAACTGATTCGTAAATAAACATGCAGGTTCAAATCTCTGAACATTCCTAAAAATAAGCCCCCCCCCCCGCCCATCTAATTCTGGCTATCCTGAAACCATATTTGCCGCAAAATTTGATCACTAATCTTGCCAAGCCACTAAGTTTGTAGCCAACGCAGATTTTATCTATTTTCTTTCTTTCTTTATTTTTTACGAGTTACACAATATGACTCAAATAACTCACAAATTCTGCGAGAAAGCAATTTCTGCCGCACTCTAATTATTCGAAATTCCTATAGTAACACGTAATTACAACTAAAAAACAAGATTTAAGTAGAGTTCTGAATATTGCACAATTTTGCAGGCAGGAGACTAATCAAAATTCGAATGAAATGGAGTCATGCACTATGTCGTTTTTCCAAAACAATACGCTTTTCCTAAAAAAGGATTTTGCATATTTGTGTTCTACACTTTATTTGTCGTCATAAATTTATCCCCCATTCACTGCTGAAGTCAATATTTAAATGATAAAAATATGAATATGTAAAATCTTTTGGCTATGTAACATAATGTTTTAAATAGATAAAAAGGAGCTTACTCTTCAAAACGGGGAAAATCTGCCGATCGCAGTTGTCTACTTCTAATATTTTGTCATTCATGCTCAAAGTGTAAGTGGAGACGTAAAATAAATTAGAATTTTTATTTATTTATTTATTTATTTTTCATAAAATTTTATTTTAAGGTAGTGCAAATATTTATCATTACACATAAACTTTTTGAAGGAATTTTTTTAATTCAAAATCATTTCAGTAATTTCCTTTGTTGTTATAGTCAAATAATTGTTCACATTGTCTGTCAGTTATCAAAAGAATTTGTAAATCAGTTTATATGACGTTTGTTTGAAAGAAAAGTTTCTTTTTTAATCAGGTCTATACAGAGCTATGCTTGCAACGTGCTTTATTTTACAGGATAATAACTTGAAATCTCAATGCATTTTATTATATTCTAAAATTTACTATTAATGTCTAAAGTGTGAAATCTTTACATCTGGTTGTTACATATCAAATTTTTTAAAATAAATATTTCATAAATGTTCAACTTATTTTTCTTAGATTTAATAATACAAAGATTGCTATAATTATATTAAAAAAAGTAACTTGTCGAATTCTGTCGTAGAGCGACAACTCCATACGAAACTAACACGCCCAGTTTGCTGTTCATTTAAAGGAGTTGGTTTAAAAGTGGTTATTGGCTGGTATGCTATAAGAGGATTTCAGTTGCATTTTTATATCTTATTAGTCGTCAAATTTCGACCGGTACCAACTAGTAAGACTATTTAAAAAAAATATATATAGTGATTATTGATGATGTAGACTAGAACTTGCCAATATCTTTCCATGCTATTTTTTATGCAGTATTACAATAAAAGAAGAAACATATGGTAGTTTTTTCATTTTCACGAAGGTGGGCGTTGACTTAGCGTCAAAGTAGGCATTTAAATGGGGAAAAAAGTGGTAATTCAGAATTTCCAAAGTTTGGAAACTCTAAGTTTAATATGAGTCGAATTCTAGAACTTTTTGTAATGATTCACTGGTTCCTAGCACAGAACCTTCGAACTTCGCTAACTTCGAAAATTCTATAAACAACTGACAATACTCTCGATGAATTCAAATTCCAGTCAGACTTCGAATTTTCGAGTTGTTTCTGAATTAGCAAAATTTCTGCTCTATAGAATATTTAACAACGTTTATTTGATTTCTGTAGAAAAAATTACTGTTTCATTGCAATGTTTCGTGAGTATTCATTCTTTATCGATTTCTGTGGCATAAAAAAGAGTTTTATGTAACTGTTTTCTGAATATTCGGTAAATAAAGTGCATTCATCGACTAGAACCTGCTTATGACTTTAAGAATTACTTTCTACACGCAAAAATGTGAAAGATTTCCATAACTCTATCATTACAGGCTCTATCTACGCGCTGAATATTCATTAAATAAAGTGCATTCACTGACTGGAACTGCTTATCTCTTTAAGAATTATACTTTCTGCATGCAAAAATGCCGACAATTTTTATAACAATATCATTGCAGACTCTATCAACGAGCTAAATATTCATTAAATAAAGTGCATTCGCCGACTAGCACCTGTTTATGTACGATCTACGCACAAAAATATCGACATCATTAAGGGCTCTAACTACGAACTGAATATTCCTTAAATAAAGTACAGTCGTTGACTAGCATCTGTTTAAAGTCACTAAAACATTATTATATAGTAGCAATTACTTTACATTCGTTATTTATGTGCTTACTTGCGCAGAATTATCAATCCTATTTATAACAATACAGTTTGCAAAATGTACAAATGATATTTAAAGCTACGTCATACATATAATTTATAAAAGAGACATTTACATGTGCTTTTATGAATTTCTTTACTGGAAACTGTAAAAATGAAAATTGATCTCGAAACAAATTAAAGTTCCTTCATCATGTGTTATAAATTTTATACGAATTTCATTAATGACAATTTTTATTCCTTCTGTGTTGCTGTAAAAGGAAAAATAAGTTATCCTGTAAAAATGGTAATGAATTCATATGAAATACGTTTTTTCACATTCCAGAGTTATTGTTTCACATAATAGATAAAGAGATCGATTGGAATAAAATTAATTGAATAGCATTCTTACAATAATTGAATTACAAAAAGGAATTTGAGTATTTCATAGTAACGCTATATTATTAACTAAAAAATGTAAGCAATTATTTCACATTATTTTCTTTACACACATGCAAGTAATATAAGGTTATTTTTGATAAATACGCTTGTGAAAGTTACAAAAACATGAAAAACATTTCAGAATAACAATTTAATTAAATAATTAATAATTTTTTTTTAAATAAATTGTTTGAAATGAAAATAAAAAAATAAATATTTTGTAATTGAAAATTGATTACAAAACATACTTAAAACTTATTTCCTGTTTAGATAAGTTTCAACGAGTGGTGTGAGTAATTTTTTATAAAAATGTTTATGTAATATTTTTAATATTAATTTCCTTAAAAGTTTTATGGGAACATTCTTTAGACGAGGAGTTGAGAAGAGTAATGCATCATCAGACAGAAATGTGTGCGAAATAAATTGATTCTAAAACTTGTAAGGTGCGAAAAAGTTGTGTAAGAAAATTTCCAATAAGTAAAATAAGGCTCATATACACTAGTAAGGTTGTAACGCGCTACGTTCAAACTCTTACGAATGTATTAAATAGCCTATCGACATTGAGACATCCTACCTATCATTTAAAACAATATAGACGGCGCTGTCGCCATTCTTGGCAAAATATCTAATGATAGTTTGCCAATCCATAAAGTGAAGTGAAAACATTTTAATTTCAGTAGTATGTCAGAAGCAGAAGTCAGAAGTTCGTCAGTTCTTGCTGAAAGATGTATACTGTTTTTCGTGTAAGACGCCTGTATGGCCATGGGCCACATAGGCAGTGGCCTGTAAGAAGTTACATTCGTCTTATGTATCCTACATTCAACTATATTCTGTTTACTTCGCGCGATGTATATAGTTGTTGTAATTGTGCTTCATTTTAATTAAAGTATTAAGTAATGGGATTCCAGACGTCGTTCTTAAATGTTCTATCGTGGAATTCTATTATAAGGTTATTTATAAATTTTCACTGATATCTCATAAAAAGTTCGAGAAATGCGCTTAAAGAAAGATGTTAGTGGATTATTCAAATACTAAAGTATGAATTTGTCGATTTGTTTCCGTTATCACTGTTTATACACGTAACATTCGTATGAAATACGAAATGAGATCTGACGGCATCTGTTTTAAAACTAGAAAACTTATTTCAAGACTGAAAAATAGTTTAAGTGAACATTCGTGTCTTATCGTACCTTTGAAATTTCATTGTAGAAAAGCTAACATTTTGAACATGAAACGCGATTTCATTAATGCGTCGGGGAAATTTTACTAATTGACTATTTTTTGTAAGGGAGGTATAAAAATTAAATTGTCGTAATTCGTGAAATGAAATTCTCTAAAAACATTAAATGGTTTTATAAAACTCTGTACCACCTATTTTCAAGAAACTTTCTAATTTGTGGTATATTTCATGTCTAAGAGCAGAATTTGACGAAGAAAAAGTCGAAGTTTATTTTGTACACCTAGTACAGTCTCTTTGTACAGCTAATTATATTCTTGATGTGATATAAGAAAAGGTATACATATACATGCAAACCTAAAATGATATTTTAACATACCGTACTACATGTGTCATAGTGTATACCATGCATATACTATGTACAACCCCGCCCCCCCCCCCCCTTAGAATTTTTTTGCCCATCACCTATGATTATTTTGTCTGTAACTATCTAGTAACTTCCAACTATATTAAAATACTTTGTGTAGCACAGTAAACGAATGATGAGTGATTGCCATATCACAATCTACACAAAACATGCTTTTATGCATATAAAACATTTATTCATTCCGTTTTGTTTAAGTTAGCCTATATATATTACACTGCACTTAACCAGAAATTTCCCTCATAGAAGTAATGCATATGACTTCTCTAAGATGTCTCTATGATGTTGCTTATTTTAACGAAAAGTTTAGTGTAGCATCCCTATATGATACAAATTTAGAATACCGAGTTTGGACTTTATGCTATTATTTGCTCTTGAGATATGCTAATAACAGATACTCACACTTTTACACACACACACACAGAGAGAGAGGCACATAATCCATGCAATAAAATATGATTTTCTGATTCAGAGACCTCAGAACATGGAAATAAATTAAAAATTCAATTACGAAAATTTGACCCAGAAAGTAAAAATATATATATATATAAGTGCTATTCTTAAAGAAAAAAGATATTATTGAGTTAGAAGCATGGATTTTATAACTTTATATTAAACTATTAAACTGCAATTTTAAAAACAGAAAAAATATTCCGAATTTCTTTACTCACAACTCTTTACACGCATTCATACAAAACGATTATATTGAGATTATAATATAAACTTGAAGACTTCCAAATAATATTTTGATTGAAGCAATATGCATAGTTTTTATAAGAATGAAGTTTACCCTCATTTTTCATTGCTTTATCTATAGATTTAGTCGAACGAATGACCTTCGCAAAAGCGTTAACTTTAAAAAATAAAATTACTACGAAGTACAAATAAGTTCATTTAAAGTCTTTTTAACTTATTTCCCAGATTCTTAAAATAAAATTTATATCCATCCTATTATAAAGTTAAAATAAAATAAAATCGTATAAATATTGTGACGAATTCGGGTGAAGTTCGCTTTATCGTGCATATTTAACAAGAGTTGACTTAATGTATATGAGAATAATCTGGTGTGTCACTCACATGACTTTCTCTTGCCCTGAAATTTAATACTATAAATATAAGTTGGAGATTAAGAGGTAAGATAACGAGAACTGATATGTAAACCTATGTTAAAACAATTCAAATTAGGCTTCGGAAGAGTTTTATATGATAACTAGTTCTGTGTAAAGGGGGCTACCGCCACCCCCTCAAACCCCCGTTTCATTACTGCACATACATTTATATAGAATTTAAATCTGTTATAAAAATTAAAAGTTCACTTAAAATTATTCAGACAACTTTCACACGCAACATTCCTTGAAGCTCATCAGTCTTGATCAAACTTTTCCAGCAACAAACTTATATTAACTTGAAAATACAACTTTTGGATCTCCTAAAATTATTCGTTTTTAAGTTACTCTAAGAGACACAGAGAAAGATCAAATGTTAAAAATTTGACTTCGGTAATCAGGAAGCTTCACAAAGTGTAAATATACAATAATAATAATGACTATTTAACTTTAAAACATTTACTATTTACCATATGTCTATGGGGAATTCATTTCTGCTCTTGAGCAACTTTCCAGGACATGATAAAATATTACAGTAAAGCACTTCCCCTAAAATAAAAAAAGAATGTTATTGCTTAAATATTTGCAGCCATGTATATCTTTTGAAGATTATGTACAGACCAAATGGTGCACCTAAATATAATCCTATATTAATAATACACGGCACAACAAGAAATACATCTTCATCAATTTTCGGCTATTGTCGCACTATAACCTAATTCTTTTGTATAGCCCTGTAAATGAACAGTGAATAATTTCCCAACCATATTCTACATGAGACATGTTTTTATGCATACATAAATATACACTAATTTCATTTGTTTTAGTGCAGTGTATAGCTGTTAAACTCTACTTACATGCAATTTCCCCAATAGACGTAATATATTTGAGATATCTTGGGTGTCCCTGTACACGAACCATTTCCTTCATCTCAACAAAAAGCTTAGTGTAGCATCCCTATATCATACACATTTAGAATACCAAGTTTGGACTTTATGCTACCATTTGTTCTTGAGATATACTGATAACAGACACACACACACACACACAGACCAACCACTGAAAACAGGAATTTGAGATTCAGAGAACCTTAAACCGTGGAAATATAACAAAATCTCTCTTTCGAAAATTTTACCCAAAAACAATACTTTCTCTACCTCGTGGGTAAGAGAAAGTAAAAAAACAAAATGAATACTATTTTTAAATTGACTAAAGATTTTTTTTTTTTTTTTTAAGATCTTACAGCATGATATAAGAAGGCATTTAATTTGAATTATATACTTTATATACTCAAACATATATTTATCGAATTATTTTTTAAAAATAAAATTGAAAAACGTAAAAATAAAGTTTTAATGTGGAGAATTTGGATATATTTTTTTTAATTATAAAATATTAATTCATACTTTTACGAATTTGTTTTATTTTATTTTGTGAATAATCTCTTTTCACATAAATAACAAAAAAATAAAAAAAAATAAATAAAAAAAATAAATAAATAAATAAAAATAAATAAATAAATTACATTCTAAAAAGGAAAATAAAGAATAATGCAAATTACATCTTATTTACTGTATAAAACAATTTGTTTCTCAATTTCTATAAAAAAAATTTAGATATCCTCCGCATTGTTAAAAAGACAAAAGAAAATATTCTATAAATATGGTAATCAGTTCGGATGAAGTTTGCTTTTATCACACTTTCTTTGTAATTGTTTCGTTTACCGTATACCAGGATCTAAAGGAATAAAATAAATTTCAACTCATTCATAAAATAAATTGAATGGCATTCATAAAATAAATTAAATGGCATTCCTAACATAATTGGATAACATGTATAAATCTTATTATCTTAAATTAAAGCTACAATAATAAATGAGCAAACAGTTATTTTATATTATATTTACGCTTAAATAAAATTATTAGATTGAAATTTCAACGGTAACCTGAAAACTTCACAAAAAACATTTTTATATAGTCAGTATAGTCAACTTCTTTTTTTTTTTTTTTTTTTTTTTTTTTAATAAAAGATAAATTTGTCTTATTTTTTTAAATTTTCAACTACACTGTTAAAAATTTCAACAGAAAACTCTGCGTAATCTATTATCTTAAGTCTTACGTAAAATTACAGAGAAAAATAAACGGAGATGCTAAAAGACTTATTTTATACATTCATTTTAATAACTAATATTAATTTAATTAATTATTGTTAAGACTATATTTCGGACATAGAATGCTTTTTCTAAAGTAGAAATAGTCATTTTTAATTTTATTTGAATAATTAAATAATACAATTAGGTAAAAATACAGAATAAAGATTGAGAATCTTGATTATTCACTTTTAACTAAGATTTACTGTAAATTTACAGAGACTCTGGATAAATATTTACATTAAATTAATAGAAATTTTTAACAGTGTATGTGGTAATACCAAATGATTTTAAAGAAAAAAATGTGTATTACTTTAAATAAGTCACGAAAAAAAAAATTCATTTACTATGTATAGTTATTGTGCCTAAATGCGACGTGATATTTGGTAAGTCTATCGCATTTAGAAAATTCATGATATTTTAGTAAATAAATAAATATGAAAAGAAAGAGAAAACGGTTGAACATTAAACTCTTAAATATAAACTTATGCTTTATGTAATTTCTTTTCAAGAAATTAAAAAATTGTCTGAAATTTAAGAAAAAAAAATTACCAGCGTCGCATTTAGAAAATGTTTGTCACATTTAGGATACTATATCCTAAATGCGATGTTCAAACTCCATAATTGCGATAATGCATTTAATGCATGGGAGTTACTTTAAATTCAATTTTTTTATTAGTTTATAAAATAATTTACACCGCATAACTATTGGAAGACGAAGTGTTATGTAATTGCACGTGTAACTCGACCTTTAAAAGTGTGTGTGTAACTACGTGTGTAACTCTTCTAATTTTGAACAGTGTGTTTATCGCTGATTTTTTCTATGTAACTCTATGAGTAACTGGCAGTGTGTGTTTTAGCAGTGTGTATGTAATTCTGTGTATAACTCTTCCTTTTTAATTAACAGTTTGTGGAACTCTGCTCTTTATTAGCAGTGTGTGTAACTCTATTTTTAAGTATGTGTGTATTATTGATTTTTTGCTAACATTGTGTGTAACTCTATGTGTGTGTAACACTGTATGTAATTAACACTGTGCGTATAACTCTCTATGTAACTCGGTCTTCATATTAACTACGTGTCTTTAATTCCGTATGCAACACTACCTTTTTATTAACAGTGTGTGTAACTCTTTTTTTTATTAAGGTGTGTAACTATCTGTGTAGCGCTCATTTTTTGCTAAGAGTGCGTGTAATTCTATGTGTAACGCTGATTTTCGCTAACAGTGTGTGTAACTCTAATATGTGTAACTAAAAGTGTGTGTGTAACCCTGTATATAATTAACAGTGTGAGTGCTACGCGTGTAACTATTATTTTTTTAAAAGTGCTTTTTTAACTCTGTATGTATAGCTGATTTATTGCTAACAGAGTGTGTAACTCTATGTGTAACAAACAGCATGTGTGTAACCCTGTATGTTATTAACAGTGTGTGTGAAAATCTGTTTTTTTATTAATTGTGTGTGTAACTCTTCTTTTTTTTTTGAAGAGTGTGTGTGTAACTCTGTGTCTAACTCTGTGTCTATCGCTGATTTTTTGCTAAAAGTATGTACAACTCTCTTTGTAACACTTCCTTTTTATTAACAGTGTATATAACTCCGTGTGTAACTCTGATTTTTTATAAACAGTCTGTGTAACTCTATGTGTAGCTGTACCTTTTTAACCGACTTCAAAAAAGGAGGAGGTTCGCAATTCAAAGCGTATGTTTTCTGGTTTATTTTTTAGCTCATAACTTCTAAACGGATGATCCGATTTTGTTACTTTTTGTTTTTACTTTCTTCTATCTTCAATAGAAGAAAGTATTGGATTCGTAAAAATTTTCGATTTCGGGTTTTTGATGGATTTACACGTTTTGAGAGCTGTAGAACACGATTTTACCATTTTTAGAAAATGTCTGTCTGTCTGTCTGTCTGTCTGTGTGTGTGTGTGTGTGTGACAAAATTTTGCGGCAACTGTATCTCTGGAACTACTGCACAGAATTTCATACAAATTGATATGTAGTTGCACCTTGACATAAATTAGTGCCTATCAACTTTTGGTAAAAATCGTCTTACAGGTTGCGTTGCCATCCCGCTTTTTCTAAATTTTTAACAGGGTGATATAGGGCAAAAATTTTCAAGATGGGTATCTTTCGAAAGGTCTCGTCAGTACCTTTAAAACGAATGGTTGAACTATAAATCTGTGATAATTTAAAACAAAGTTATCGATTTTTTTTACTTTTTACGAAAAAAAACTTAGAATTTTTTTTTTTTTTTCTCCCCTTAATTT
Source organism: Salticus scenicus (assembly GCA_963930645.1). Taxonomy (NCBI): domain Eukaryota; kingdom Metazoa; phylum Arthropoda; class Arachnida; order Araneae; family Salticidae; genus Salticus; species Salticus scenicus. The sequence goes on from OZ005659.1 coordinate 6,004,529, forward strand.
TATCAAACTCCCACGGTTTCCGTGTTCTGACAAACTTAAACGAATTTTTGCTTTTTTCCCCTAATTTTGTCAAAGTCCTACGGTTTCCGTGTCTTGACAAACTTTAACATATTTTTGCATTTTTCCCCTAATTTTGTCAAAGTCCCACGGTTTCCGTGTTTTGACAAACTTTGACAAAATTTTGGGTAAAATTATTCTAAGTTTGTCAAAACACGGAAACCGTGGGACTGACAAAATTGGGGGAAAAATGCAAAAATTTGTTTAAGTTTGTCACAACACGGAAACCGTGGGAGTTTGATAGAATTAAGGGGAGAGAAAAAAAAACAAAGTGGGACTTTGACAAAATTTTGGGTAAAATGTGAAAATTTGATAAAGTCCCACTTTTTTTTTTTTTTTTTCCCTCTCCCCTTAATTCTATACTTTTTTTTTATTATTATTGTTACTGAGTGAATTTGTATAGGAAAAGATAAAAGAAAGTCTCGTGGTGGTCACAACATACTAGTTTTGTAAAGATCTTGGTCTGAAATAGGTCCCATTGGTTATCTTTACGATCAAAAGAAAATACAGGGTGCCCAAAATAGTCAGTCCCGACTCTTTTAACAGTTAAACGGATGCAGCTATAGTCATAAAAGTGGTATGTAGGTGTCATGCACTGCTCAGTTAAATCGCCTACAGCGCCACCTTGTAGAAAACAGTGGAGTTAGCGTTCCTATCTCGGAAATGGTTCAAGATAGGGGAAAAAAGTGAATTATAAAATTGCAGAGTATCATCGATTTAGTGCGAAAAGACAGTTTACACACATCAATCTTAAAAATAGAACGCTTAAAAGTTGCATTTGTTTGTTTACAATTCCATATTTTGTGAAAATATTGAACGAATTGCATACGTTGTAGCGTAGCGGGTAAAATAAATGCTATGTAAAATTTAAAGTACGGTTATTGTAATCGGTCACATCGATTAACGCATAGTTTAAACCAACTTCATAAAGAAAGAGGTTCTCAATACAAACCATGTTTCTTATTACTGTTGTTGTTGAAATTTGTTAGATTATTATAACTTCGTAAGAGATTTAATTTTAATACTTTTTTTTTGTCGTAAAGATCTTGGCCTGAAATAGATTTCATTATGACTTTATTAAGATATAAACAAATTACAGGATACTCACAAAAAACCGTTCTTACTCTAACTGCTGAACGCATGCAGCTACATTGGTAAAAGTAATATACAAGTATCGTAAAGTGGACATGCTCTACGACATGTGACCTCTTACAGCGTCATCTGGTGGGAACAGAGCGAAGTTAGAGTTTCTATCTCGAAAACAGACAAGGTACGAGAGAAAATGTAAATTACAAAGTTGTACAGCATCAGTGATTTAATACGGAAGCACACCGTGTAGACATAAATGTTAAAAACAAGATGTTTAAATGTTCATCTGTTTATTTACAGTTTTCTACTCTGTAAACAAATGAAAAATCCTTTATTTCGATGCTAAAACGTCTGTCCGTAAGCTGCAATGCATAATTTGCTCTTTGATTAAACTTTACGCTGTGAACTTTCCAGCATATCGGGTGACACGTATTCAATGTAAAGTTCAATATATACGTATGTTCATTCAATAGATAGTTTTTTTCTCATGTCCGATAAAGGCAAGAAAACTGACACAACTTAAAAATGCAGCGTTTAAGAAAAATCAACTTAAAAATAACATGACTAGAACAAAACTGATACAGTTGTCTCTAGGGTGGATAATTTTCCTTTTATTAACAGTGTATGTGTAACTTTGCCAGTGTGTATAACTTCTTGTGTAACTCTTCGTTTTCTGAATTCTGTGCGGTTAACTATGCGTGTGTTGCTGATTTTTTACTAGCAGTGTGTGTGTGTAACTCTGCCATTTTATTAACATTGTGTGTAACTCAGTGTGTAACTCTGCCTTTTTATTAACAGCGTTTGGAACTAACTCCGGGTGTAAGCCTTCTTTTTCTGAGCAGTTTGTGTGTAACTCTGCGCGCATCGCTGATTTTTTGCAAACAGTGAGTGTAACCCTATGTAAAACTAACAGTGTGTGTAACCCTGTATGTAATTTACAATGTGTGTGTAGTTCTCTGTATAACTCTGCCTTTTAATTAATAGTATTTGTAACTCCATGTGTAACTCTTCTTTTTTCGAAAAATGTGTTTAACTCTGTGTGTACCACTGATTTTTTGCTAACAGTGTGGGTAAATGTGTCTGTAATTAAAAGTGTGTGTGCAACTCTGCCTTTTTATTAAGAGTGTGTGTAACGTTTTTTTTAAGTGTATATAAAACTCTGTGTGTATCGCTGAATTTTTGCTAACGGTGTGTGTAACTCTATGTGTAACTAACAGCGTGTAACACTGTATGGAATTAATTGTGTGTGTTTAACTCTGCTTTTTTATTAACAATGTGTGTAACTATGTGTGTAACGCTGCCTTTTTATTAATAATGTGTGTAACTCCGCGTGTAAGTCTTTTTTTTTGAACGATGTGTGTTTCTCTGATTTTTTGCTAACCATATGTGTAATTTTATGTGTAATTAACAGTGTGTGTGTAATCCTGTATGTAATTAAGAGTGTGTGTGTAACTCTCTGTATAACACTTCCGTTTCATTATCAGTGTATGTGTAACTCTGTGTGTATTTCTGCCTTTTTATTAACAGTGTGTGTAACTCCGTGAGTAACTCTTCTTATTTTGAGCAATGTATGTGTAACTCTGTGTATAACTCTGTCTTTTAAAGAACAGTGTGTGTAATTCTGTGTGTACTTTTTAAAAACGCTGTGTGTAATTCTGCCTTTTTAATAACAGTGCGTATAACTCTGTGTTAGCTTTATGTGTAACTTTGTGTGGCCCTGTAAATCTAATCCTAATCATACTATATTCTGTAAAAAGCATTCTTTTGTGCATGTGAATATCATATTTCAATTTCTCTAAGATTCTTCACAGTAAATTTATTAATTAAAGTTTGGTTTATAAAATTTCCTCTCATCGAACGAATGCTCTGGAATACTTTGGGTGTCTCTGTGCACAAACCATTGGGGTATTCACTCCATTTTATCTAGCAAACATGTGATAGCGAACTTGAATAACAAATTTAAATTTCATGAAAATTTGTGCAAAATAAAGGAATTAAAGTATAGTTCATAAAAATATATCTCCTAGAATGCAATGCTTTGGAATATTTTTGGGTACCCCTGTACATAAACCAGAAGAGGTATTCATTCCATTTTCAATAGGGAACATCCGGGCGTGATTTTGATTATCATAGATCAGTTTCAAGAAATTCCATGATTATTTACAGGAGTTAGAGCGCTGACAGACAGACAGCCAAACCGAGGCCTTTAACACTTTTCATCCTTGTTTGAAAGTGTCAAAGCATTTAGAAAGTGATAAACATTTTTAATATAAACGAAGTATCCATTTCCCACAAATTTCTAGTAATATCCTTTAATATAACTGAAGATTTTTGTGTGGCCCTGGAAGTCTAACGCTAATCATACTGTATTCTATGGAAAGCATTCTTTTGTGCATATGAATTATATATTTTAATTTTATTATGATTTGAGCAAAGTAAAGTTATTAAAATTTGGTGTATGGAAATAACTCTCACAGAACGCAATGCCTAGAATACTTTTGGGTATCCCTATATAAAAACCAGTGATAGTTTTTACTCCATTTTCAATGGGGAACATCCGATACTAGACTTGAATAACATATTTCAATTTCATTAAGATTTGTGTAAAGTAACGGTATTGAAATGTGGTTTATAGAAATAACTCTCATAGAACACATTACTTAGGAGTACTTTCATGAGTCCTGTACACATACCAGTAGAAGTATTTACTCCATTTTCATTATGGAACATACGATAGAGAACTTGAATAACGTATATCAGTTTCCAGAATTTCCATGAATATTTGCGGGAGTTAGAGCGTAGACAGACAGACAGACAACCGAAATCATTAACACTTTTCAACCTTGTTGGAAAGTGTTAAAAATGGAAAAATGCATAAGCTTACTTTCATATATCAACTATAAGACTCACCGCATTTGAGAGATAAAATTTGTTATATTTAGAATAATGTTGTAAACAGACGGTCAAATGCGATAAAAAAATTTTAACCCCTTTAATTAAAAATGTGTAGTATTTTCTTTAATTTGCTTGTGATAGGTGCAAAGTAGAGTACCTATTGCTACAGTCCGACTCGCATCGAAAATGTTGCCCAAGCCGAAACTGCACTATTTCTTCTTTTTTTTATTTTTTGAAATCATGCAGGTCAAAATCTTACCTCTGAATTATTTGAATAATTAATAGTTGAACAACCAGTCATAATTTCAAAAATTTGTTCGATAACAATCGAAAAAGGCAAAAATAGTGGGCAACAAAATGAGTTGTGAGTCAGCTCCCCTTTTTAGAATCCTTAGTCTAAAGTGTATTCAAGGACATGAAGTAACAGTGGTTATTTGACCTTGAAAAATAAAAGGATAAAATTGCAATTGCTATTTGAAGATATATCATCTCAATTAAAGAAAGAAAGGGGAAAGCCGTAACGAACAATGTGCATAACAAAGAGAATTCTACTACAGGAAACCTATAAAATTTAAGAAAAAGTTTCGCAAACCATTCTTGAAAGGTGTATGCTCCATTATGATGTATACAATGCGTGTTATACATTTAGATTTTCAATAGAAGTACATTCTCGCATTTATGGGTTATCGTCTTTAGGCACAATGACCTTAATGCAAATTTTGCCTGAATTTCTTTTAACAAAACTTCTATTCCCTCAGTAAATTTATTAAGGAAAAAAAAAATCTTTCAATATGGCATTCGATTTTAAATATACATTTTTTATAATGTAAATTTAGTAAAAGATATGCTGAATTAATTTGGGTCCAAATCGCCGGAAGGTGGAGTTGCTATGCTGTAATTTTCTTCTTTTATAGAAAGGCTATATATGTCAGCTTCTGCAGCGTATATTGTACCAAGTTCGATGTGTGAGATGATCCTTATAAACAATAATGCTGACTTAAGTTTGGTGGATATTAGACGACATGTGACACTGCTATTACTCACCCTCTCACTGTCTGCCATTTTACATAAGGCAAAATCTTCGCATCTGTGCGTTAAAATTGACAAAATATCACATATGAAATATTCATTGTGAGGACTTAATAAATTTTAGTGATGGTTATTAGGTAAGTGACACTGCAATATAGAATGATATAGAAGAAATTTTCGTTATAAACATAGATTATTGTTTATAAAGAAAATGTAGATTGAAAGTCCATATATGATTTTAAATTCTGAATATTGAATTTATAGCGAAATATGTAGTTTGTGGTATATTATAAAATTTTAAAATCCGATATATACATTAATGTAAAATAGGAAATCTAAAATATTAATTAATCTATATATATAAAAGAGTAAACTCACTGATTCACTGACTGATTCACTCACTGATTCACTGACTCAACACGGTTGTGGCGATCCTATGGGAGATAGAGTCACAATTTTTAATGAGCAGGTTGATTTTAGGACCCTGACGCTCACTAAGACGGGATTTTGCAAAATACCCCCCCGTCCCCCCCTGGGGGGCAGAAGGCAAAAACCACCTTTATAAGCATAACTCGGCTCCAAATTGCTTCACGGTGAAGAAATTGCTGATGGGGAGACTAGCCGTGAATACAAAAAAACCATTTTCTGCGATTTTAGAATTTTGGATTTTTAAGGGGGAAAAGGGGTGAAAATGATTTTCGGAAGCGCAGGAGGCAAAAACACCTTTATAAGTATAACTCGGCACCAAATTACTTCACAGTGAAGAAATTGCAGATGGGGAGACTAGAATTGAATACGAAAAAATCATTTTCTGCGATTTTGGAATTTTTGATTTTTAAGGGGGGAAGGGGTGAAAATGATTTTCGGAGGTGCAGGAGGCAAAAACAGCTTTATAAGCATAACTCGGCTCCAAATTGCTTCACGAGTAGAAATTGCAGATGCAGAGACTAGAATACAAAAAAATCATTTTCTGCGATTTTGGAATTTTGGATTTTTAAGGGGGAAAAGGGGTGAAAATGATTTTCGGAGGCGCAGGAGGCAAAAACACCTTTATAATCATAACTCGGCTCCAAATTACTTCACGATCAAAAAATTGCAGATGGGGAGACTAGACTTAAGTACAAAAAAAATCATTTTATGCGATTTTGGAATTTGGGATTTTTAAGGGGGGAGAGGGGTTAAAAGAATTTTCGGGGGGAAATTTAGCAATATATGGATTTTCGAGTAAAATTCTAGCAGTAATAGCTTTAACATATATACATATACTAGCAGACCCGGCCACGCGTTGCTGTGACTAAGTTATACGTTGAATTATACGGCTGTAAACTATTTAGTACAGTCAAATTATTATTTACGAACAAAGACGAAAACGTTGTAGCCGATGTAAAAACCCACAGGGTTGAGATTTGAAACTTAGGTCAAAATTTGGAAGCGATTGATAAAAATTTTCGTAGTGTTGATATTAAGCACAAATTAATTTTATTGTAGGGTCCTATAAATTTTAATTTAATATAATATTTCCAATGCTACTTTGGATAAAATTGCTAAAATGACTAATATATAAATTAAATTCTATTAAAATTCTATTAAAATAAAAGTATAAAAGAAACAGACGATTTTAAAATCAATTTTTATGGAGGAGTGAAATATAATATATGCTATAATGGATAATTTTACTATAAAATGACCTCATCATTTTAAATATTTTAAAGAGGGCAACAGCTGTAGTTATAAAAAGGAAAACAATAAGGCTAAACCAGAAAAAATAAGTAAATTTGATAAATATTTTAAAACTTTAAAATTGGAAATGTTATGAAATATTGGACATTTAAAGTAAATACATGTATCATTTTAAATAGAAAACGATTTTGGAAAAGTTTAGTGTATTTTAACGAAGTGATGAGAAGTTTTTGAGTATGTTAAAATTTTAATAGTAAATTCAAGTTAATAAAGATGGGAAACATTGAGGATTAAGATAAGAATAATTATAAGGTTAAAAAAAAAAAAAAAAAAAAAAAAAAAAAAAAAAACTTTTTATATACCATGTTTTTAAATTTTAATAAACTAATAATATACTAATTAAAAGGAAAATGATAAATATTCTATCATAGTTTGAAGTCAAATTTGTTTTCAAATGTCTAAATAAAATATCTGATGTAAGATACTAATATTTTGCAGCGGAATAGATTTCCTTTCTGTCATCCTTGGCGAAAAAAAAAAGAATATCGCCAAATTATCTGGCGAAAGTATTTAATTCCTTTCAAAAATCATGGTTATTTTAACAACTTATATTAAAAGAGTAATGAATAATATGAAACAATATTTCGTACATTACATATTACATGTCATACATACGTACAATGAATAATACATATTACATTTCGTACAATGCATACATCTGGCATGTATATTTTCGTGTTACGCTTTTGATCGCCAAATAATAATAATAATAATAATAAAAAGCCAAGGGCGACAGAGTTTTGAAATTTAAAATGAAAATTTTGTCAATTTGACAGCAAAATAATTCAATCTAACACCCGCGATAACTAATACATATCTATACCCAAGTATAAGGATTAAAATCGGGAAATAAATTTCCTCGATTTTTAATAATTTCTTACAAAAAATCCAGTGGGCAATTATCATAGGAAATCTTTTTCTTGGCTGCACAGACGGTCAGTGAGTCACACTTCGCTTGCGCATAGAGCTCATAGATATAGTATAGCATATATAGAATAGAGTGATCATTGGGGAGAAAAAAGTTATTCCTTTTCATTTGGGAAAAGACGACGTTTTTACCAAAATATGGCCGTCTTTCCCCGAGTGAATACACACGGGAATACATACTAATATTTTAGCAAATAAAATTTATGAATAATTTATTTGCTAAAGGGGAATGGAAGACTCCAGATACAGTTTCAAATTCATATTTCTTTCTTTCTTTTCGTTTTTCTTTTTTTTTTTTTTTTTCCCAATACCACTTAATGGCTGTTTCCAAAGCTTTTATTTTATTTTATTTTTCGGCATCAAAAATCTTTGTACGATAACATGGGGATGAGAGATCTATATATATATATTACTATATCTATGATAGAACTACATTAGCAATTTATCAATGTGTATAAAATCTTTAAATTGATTTTGACGTCAATTTTCGTGAGATGCATAATTTAACTTTTTATAATTTTTTAACGTTCACGTTTGATTAAATGTATTTATTTTTATGTCGAAAGAAAATGAACTCGTTTTTTTTTTTTTTTTTTTTTTTTTTTTGGCAACAATTAAATTAATGGAACTCACAGATATTTTGGAGCAACTTTAATAAAGGTCTATAATTAACAAATAATTGCAATAAAACAATATTGTGACAATAAATTGAGATAAAAACTATCCTATCTCTCAAGTTGGACCAAACTGCACACAGTGTGCAAAATTTCATTAAAATCGGTTCCTTAGTTTAGGAGTTTACCCCGGACAAACATCGTGACACGTAATTTATATATATATATATATATATATATATATAAAGCCAAACGTCTTCCAAAGGTATTTGCAAAAATTGATTTTTTCCGATTTTCGATTTTGGGGGAGAGTTACGAAGGGGCAAATTCGACCCCCCCCTCACACTTTTAGCACTAAACTCGTCCGTGGAAATTTATAGGAGCTGAGGTCACAAATTTTAGTGTGTGGCTTATTTACGTGTGTCCAAAACCCATTGTAACGGGATTTTGTGAAAGCCACCCCTTTACCCCTTTGGGGGCGTGGTGGGGAATAAAAGAGTAAACTCACTGATTCACAGATTTAACACAGTTGTGGCAATTCTATGGGAGATAGACTCGCAAATTTTGGTGAGCACGTTGGTTTTAGGACCCTGACGCCCATTAAGGCGGGATTTTACAAAATATCCTCCTGTTCCCCCTGGGGGGGGGGCAGAAGGCAAAACCTCCCTTATAAGCATAATTCGGCTCCAAATAGCTTCACGGTGAAGAAATTGCAAAGAGAGGGACTAGAATTGAGTGCAAAAAAAAAAAAAAAAAAAAAAAGCATTTTCTACGATTTGAGTTTTGGATTTTTTAAGAGGGGGGTGAGGGGGTGAAAACTATCTTCGGAGGCTAATTTAGCAAAATACGGGTTTTCGAGTAAAACTGTTCCAATAACAGCACAAAGATATAGAAAATCGCCAAGAGTCTTCTTGAGGATATTTAAAAAACGTCATGTTTGGTTTTTGTGATTTTCGATTTTTTTTTAGGGGGGGGGGAGTTACGAGGGGGTAAATTCGAGCCCCTCTTTTAGCGCTAAATTCGTCCGGGGAAATCTATAGGACCTGAGGTTACAAATTTTAGTGAGTGGCTTACTTACGTCTGTCTGACACCCACTGTAATTGGGTTTTGCGAAAGTCCCCCCTTTTCCCCTTGGGGGGGGGGGCAATATAAACAAGTATATTTCAGGTATAACTTTGCTTCAAATTATCTCAGTAAGATTAATTTGTATATGTGGGTTGTTTATGCTTTTCCAACACGCACAGTAAACTGATTTTACAAATTTTCAACCTTCCCCCCCTTCAAAGGCGGGGAGAGAGGCAAAAAACGCTTTTAAGAGTAACTCTGCTCCAAATTATCTCATAATAACGAGTTTTTGATATGTCGATTGGTTATGCGTACTCAAGACACACACTACTAAGGGATTTTGTAAAATTCCACCTTATCCCCCTTGGGGGTGGGGTGGGGCAAAATTATGTTTTCATGCGTAACTCTGCTCCAAACTATCTTGATGATTTATTATGTGCGGGCTGGTTATGCGTTCCCAACACGCACTATAAGAGGATTTTTGTGAACTTTTCCTTTTCCTACCTTTAAAAGCGGGGTGGGGGTGGGGGGGCAAAAACACGTTTTAAAGAGTAACTCTGCTCCAAATTATCTCAGGAAAGCGATTTTTTCATAGGTTGATTGGTTATGCGTACTCAACACAAACTACAAAGGGATTATTTGGAATTCCGTGCTATCACCTCCTTGAAGGTTGGGGGTTATTTAAAACATGTTTTCATGCGTAACTCTGTTCCAAGCTATCTTAGAATGGCAATTTTTGATGCGTGGACTGCTTATGCGTATTCAACACACACTACAAATTTATTTTGTGAAACTCCACCCTACCTCCCCTTATCGGGGGTTGGGACATGTATTCAGTTAAGAGCGGGCCGGGGGGGGTGCTAAAAACACGTTTTAAAACATAACTTTGCTTCAAATAATCTTAGAATCCCGATTTTTTTAATATGTGGGCTAGGTATTTATATGCAACATGCACTATAAAGGGATTTTGTAAAGTGTGGCGAGTGGGAAAACTGCTATCGAAGGTATCGAGAACTTTAACTTAAATTTTGACTGATTTCAATGATTTTATTACTATTGTTATTATTATTATTATTATTATTTCTATTATTATTATTAATGATATGGTATTTTGTTACTTCATTTCAATATAATGACCAGCGAAGCGGGCAAAGCCTGCTAGTAATATATAAAAATAATTTGACGCTTAAATACAAATAAATATTTCATAATTTTAGAACAATTAAATCTGTTACATGAAGCTTAACGCTTTATCAGATTCTTTTTTAATCTGTATATTTCAGTTCACACAACTGTTACTGCATGGTAATATTCATGCTATTTAACAGTTGAATCATCATGCTATTTAATCGAAAATTATTATAAAGAACTGTTTTCTGAAAATACTGATGCTACTAAGTACAAATTGTTCCAAATGTAGTGCTGTTCGAACAAAACTGTCAAGGTATTAATTGTACTTTTCTAAATATTTTTTGTCATATAAGATTTTATTTACGTGGAAAAAGAGTCACTTGAAAATATATTAATTTCAATAATTCTACAGTTATCTTAAATTTCGATTTTAAACATAACTTTCTAAAATTATTTTATCGTACATGGTTTTATTTACACGAATAAATAAATAAATAAATACATGATTATTATTTTGAATGCATTGAACGACATACTAGCTACATATTCATGCACAAATGTAATTTTTTATTTTATTTAATTTTAATATTTTTCGCAGACGCATTTGAAAAGATAACCTAAATTTTACCGCAATTCTAATCTTTATTTTTTGTATTCGTTGGCAACTTTTACCAAAAAATATATTTAAAGAATTAAAATTATTCAAGAATTAAGCTGAAATAGAATTTAATAAACATTTATATTTATTTTATATTTGTTGTGAAAGATTATAACAATTATCCCACAAGCACGTTAATGGATTTAGTTTAAGTTTCCTTTCACTATTTGCTTCCATGACATCATTTTAACTACTGTTTCGTTTAACGTAATTGGTAATCGATTGAAATAAAGTGAATTGAATAGAATTCATGTAATAATTGAATTTCAAGAGTAGATTTCGTGCTTGAATCAATTAAAGATTAGGAAAAAATAAACATATTTCTGTATTCTTATTAGTTTATCATTTGCTAGTAATTTTGTTAATTGTTTTCATACGAATATATTTTATTTAAATAAAAATGTAAATGTTTGTTGAATGCATAGTTTTAATCCATGAGATAAAATTTTAATAAATTATCGGTGCATAATCTACAAAGTTTGTTTTAAAATATTATTGTGTATTTTAGAATATTGATTTTATTTTATTTATAAAGTGAATTAAATTGGCATAAAATACATTTTACAACTTTATTTTTAAAATACTATATAGTAAGTGCATTTATTTTCTCTCTCTCTCTCTTTTTTTTTTTTTTTTTTTTGGTAATAATAGTGAATTTTTTAATCTGATACACGACAGCTTCCGCATTTGTTTATTTAAAATAGATATTATTACTATATTAAAAATATTCATAATTAGAAATTTAATGTTTATATTTCAATTAATGCTATTTAGATACCTAAAAACGAATTTTAAGAAATTGAATTTATTAAATGTTAATATTTTAAAAATATTTCTTCAAAAAATAAATAATTAAAATAAATAAAACTTTTTTATTGTTCTAAAACAAACCACTTATCGTATAAATACGATAACAAAAGCAGTTAGCATTTTCATTTATTTTTTTTGCTTCGATGACATCAGTTTAGCTATTGTTTAATTTAATGGAATGGTGAATCGATTGCAATAAAATGAATAGACTACAATTCATGCAATAATTGAATTTCAAGAATAGATTTATCGCTTAATTTAATTTCGCAGGGCGTACAAGAGATTACAGATTTCCAATATCTTTCAATTTTTAATGGCGTTTGTGATAATATTTTTATAAATATATCATTATATGCTAAGCCATATATATAATATGTAAAATTTTATACACTCTTTACCGTATATATATATATACATATTTTTTTTACTTTATTTGCCGTATATTTTACGTTAAAAGTTGATTATACCAGAAAACGATTGTGTTCTGTTTTATGGTCATTCGCCGTCACTTTTCAAGGTGAATAAACCGTAACATTCACCGTTATTTTTTACAATATACTTGAGATATTAATGAATGTCTTCTTACAAGATTAAATAAACTAGTTGGCACAGGTGAACTTACTTCAGTTTTCCACCATATATTTCTTCTAATAAATTTGTGCTACAGAGCGTGTATGTGTTCATAAGAAATCTGGTGTGTCACTCACACGACATTCTCTTACCCTGAAATTTAATAATATAAATACAGGATGAAGATTAAGAGGTAAGATAATGAGTTCTGTTATGTAAATCTATGTTAAACAATTCAAATTAGGCTTCGGAAGACTCTTATATAATAATTAGTTCTCTGTGAGGGGGGCTACCGCTCCGCTCAACCCCCCGTTTCATTAATGAACCTAGATTTATATAAAATTTAATTCTCTTATTAAAATTTAAATTACTTAAAATTATACAGACAATTTTCACACGCAACATTCCTTGAAACTTATCAATCTTGATCAAACTTTTCCAGCAACAAACTTATATTAATTTCAAAATACAACATTTGGACCTCCTAAAATTATTCGTTTTTAAGTTACTCTAAGAGACACAGACAAAGATCAAACGTTAAAAAACTTGACTGCGGTAATCAGGAAACCTTAAAACGTGTAAATACACAAAAAATAAGCGATGAATATTTAGCTTGAAACATACATTATTTACCATATCTCTAGGAGAAATTTATTTCAATTCTCGAATAGCTTTCCTGGAAATGGTAAAATATTATTAGTAAAGCACATTCACTATCAACAAATAACTAGTAAGTTGTGGCCACCACACGACTTTCTTCTATATTTTCCTATACAACTTCACTTAGTAAAAATGATTTATTAAAATTATTATTTAAAAAAATTATCTTCTATGATAAAGCAGACGATTTCCATATTAGAGAAGTAGTATAACACTAAATATCCAAAAATGTTCAATTTATTTTCAATATTACATTGCAAAAAAATCTATAACTTTATTTTAAATTATCGCAGATCGTTGGTCCAGCCATTCGTTTTGAAGGTATTGGCGAGCTCTTGAAAGATACCCATCATGAAAATTTACTCCGCTGGAGGGGTGAGGCGAAGCTCCTACATACACAAAAGAAATTTCCCAGTTGACTATCTCTATTACAAAAAATATATATTCGTTTCATTTTGTTTAGTGCAGTCTATAGATGTTCAACTCGACTTACCTGCAATTTTCCCCAGAGACGTAATGCATTTGAATACTTTTGAGTGTCCCTGTACACGAACCATTTGCTTCATCTCAAAGAAAAGCTTAGTGTAGCATCCCTATATGATACACATTTAGCATACCGTTTTTGGAATTTCTGCTACTATTTGTTCTTGAGATATGCTGATAACAGACAGACAGACACACAGACCATTCGCTAAAAACATGATTTTCGTATTCAGGGTACCTCAGAACATGTAAATATAACAAAAACTCACGTTCGAAAATTTGCGATACAACGAGAAAACAATACTTTCTCGACCCTATGGTTAAGAGAAAGTAAAAATTTAATAATGCGTGTATGTATTCATAAAAATTTGAATATGGCGGATCACTTAACACTGTCGCAGACTGAAATGTCCCACCTAGTATGCTACTTCACATTCTATTACATATCTTTCTCTTACTTTCTACATTTACATTTCTTTGAAAACAAGTTTGGAACAGGTGGACTCTGCTTAGTTTTCTATAATATATATTTGTTCCAATAAATGTATGCTGTAAAGCATACTATACTAATTAACATATTCATATAAAAAAAAAAAGTTAATTTGGCGGATCACTTAACACTGAAATGTCTCACTTAATACGTTATTTCCCATTGTATTAGATATCTTTCTTTTATCATTTACCTTTTACATTTCTCTATAAACTAGTTGACACAGATGGACCTTTCTTAGATTTCCATCATATATTTGTTTTGTTTTAATAAATGTATGTTGCAGAGCATACTATACTAATGTATTCACAGACACACAAAAGAGAAAATGAGTTTGAGGGATCACTCAACACTGTCACAGTCGTTACCTTCCATTTTATTCGATAACTTTCTCTTATCCTAATTTTCTGATTAATTTTATTAAGGTTAGATTCACATATAGGTTTCCATACAATTCCATACTATTTCTAGAGCAATAATCTTCATAATGCACGTTTATGCAAAATATTGTCCTTTTCTGCCATGTAAAAAAAATCTTCAATTGCAAATAAATTATGAAGTTTTCAAATTAGAAAAAGCCAATCATAAATTACATTTTAAAAAGGGTCAGATATTTTTGAGAAGAAAATGTTTCTCATAATGAGTATTTATGAAACATTTCGCCGTATTCTACCTTGTTCAGAAAATTGTAAATTTCGAATGACATAAGAAGTTTTAAATATAAAATGTCAGTACAAATAATAATATTTAAAAAGCTCTCTGACATCTTTACTATGCAAATATTTCCTTATAAGGGATGTTTATGGGAATTTTTGTCCTATTCTTCCATGTAAAAAAAAAAAAAAAAAAAAAAAAAAAAAAATGCTGAAGTTTTCAAAGTAGAATGTTCAAGGCAGCATCATAGATCACACTTTAAAGCTAGTTTAACAAAATAATGATAAAGATATTTTTTTAATGCACGATTAAGCGATTTTTTTCCTATTTTAAGACATTAAGATAATCTTAAATTATAAATAGCTTACGAATTTTTCAAATTAAAATGTTAAAAATTAGTTGGATTCTTGGCAGTATCATAAATAATATTTTTAAAACTAGTCCGACTTATCTACCATCCTTTGTCCTTGAGATAATTGGTGCATAATTTAAATGGCTGACTCCTTAACGAACGAATTAACTTATGGAATAACCTGCTAACGGAAGCCACATCAATTTTGTGATTTTGTGTTTCCTCACACTTCAGAACGTGTAAAAAATAAAACCACGGTTAAAATTTTTCACGTATATATGTATAAGTTCCCCATAATTATATTATGATGGTGAACTCAAAAAGAAAAAAAAAAACTTTACTAATTTTATATTTTTACTACTCAATAATTTATAATTTTCTCTAATGACTGCATTTTGTATTTATATGAGAAAATGATATGCTTTAACTATTCTAAATAAATAAAGAGAAGTGTCTATCTGTGTATCTGTCTGTGTGCCTGTTTGAGCTCTGGTGCACACACTACTGATTGCAGAGTTACAAAACTTGGCAGATGGATTCTTCCTTAACGGCCCTCTTCACTTACCGTCACCGGAAGCCGCGAACCAATGTTATTCTATGGGGAAATTTTCTTTACAAATAACTTATTAACTAATGCTTATTTTTAAATTCTGTTTTCACATTCAGAAAATTCCCAACTGTTAAATTGACGCACTTTTTTTTTAAATGTATTTTTTTTTTTTTTTAATATTTTATTTCGAAATTGCAAAATGAAAAAAATTCACATACTGAAAATTCGTATTTAACAGCTTCAAAATAAAATATTAAAAACAAAAAAAATAATTTTTTTAAAAAGGTGCGTCAATTTAACAGTTGGGAATTTTCAGAATGTGAAAACAGAATTAAAAAATATGTATTAGTTAATGAGTTATTTGTAAAGAAAAATTTCCCATAGAATAACATTAGCTTCATCTTCCGGCGGCGGTGAGTGTAGAGGGCCCTTCCAGAAATGTAATAATCACATAACATCGAAACATTAAAAATATTTCAGAAACGTTTCGAAACGTCCTGTTTGCTTTCCGGTTAGTTTCAAAAACGTGGAAGTGTCCGCGATCGTAACAAAAAATCTAATAGTACGTAACAGAAACCTTTCAATCACTTAACAGGCAGAACATCGAAATGTTTTAGAAAGGTATCAAAAAGCATACTTAAATGTGTTACATTTTGAAAGATTGTAGGCTTTTCGTAACACAGCTGAAACATTCTGTGCTGTATGGGCTGGGACCCTATAAGTGTGCACCTTATAGAGACTATATCGAATTTGAATTTTTTTAATTAATTTCTTTTTTATTTTAAATATTGGGTCCTGTGTTTCATTTTTCTAAAGTTTATTAATTCATTTTAATCGTCTGTGTATCTTAGCAACGACTATTACGATTTTTATTTTTTAACGCGTTCCAATAAGGTTAAAAATAAGTGTTAATATTTTCGGTTTGTCTGTCTGTCCGGGCACTAACGCCCGTAAATATTTACGAAATTTATTGAAACTGATATATGTTATTAAAGTTCCCTATCGGATGCTCCCTATTGAAAATTAGGTTATAATCTCTACTGCTTTCTGTACAGGGACACCCGGAAGTATTTCAAAAGAATTGTGTTCTGTGAGAGGTATTTCTATCAACCATATTTTAATATCTTTACATTACACAAATCTTAATGAAATTGAAATATGTTAAAACTAGTCACTGTAGGATGTTTCATAAAATGGAGTAAATGCCACCACTGGTTTGTGTATAGGGACACCCGAAATTATTCCAAAGCATTGGATTCTATGAGAGGTATTTCTGCAAAACAAATTTTAATAACTTTATTTTGCACAAAGCTTAATGAAATTGAAATATGCTATTCATGTGCTCAATAGAATGCTTTCTATAGAATATAATAGGATTCGTATTAGTCTTAGAGGTCCACATAAACATATTCAATTACATTAAGAGCTATTAATAAAAATTTTCTGGAATTGCATTTTCGTTTATAGTAAGCGTTTTCAACCCTTTCTAACAATTTCTAGGGTTGAATATGATTTTAATTCGTTTTTCTGACTGCCTGATTGTCTATCTTATCTGCCTGTGTCCTGCCCCCAGTGTCCGTATATATTTTCAGAATAATAATAAAAAAAATAGATATTAAAAAGTTTACCATAGAATGTTCTTTATTCAAAATGACATTAACAGGTCCTCCACAATTTGTTTGTGTGCAAGGACAACAACAAAAAAAAAAAAAAAAAAAAAAAAAAAAAGCCACTGCATTGCATTTTAGTACTGACATTTCTAAAAATCCCATTTAAATAACTTTCTACTTTAAAAATTATAAAGAAATTGGCATGCATTGTTAAACTTCTAAAATAATGTGTTGTATAGAATATGATATTATTAACTTTCAGATTTACAGTGCTACACTAAAATATTCAGATACATTAAGGGCAGCAATTATAATATAACGAATGGATTTTCTTTTACGTTTAGTCTTTTTAACACTTTCCAACAATGTCTAAGAGTGGTTTTAAATTCAAATAGTCAATCTGTATTCGTTTCAGTCCTCCTGTCTGCTGTGTGATAACGTAGACAAAGAATATTGACGATAAGCCAATTATGTACAGTTGGAAAGTGTTAATTATCCATGCGTACTGCATGATTTTTCATTTCCTGTAATTTATTTAATTAATTCATTTGAAGGCGATATATACATATTTTCTTTTTTTAATCTATGATATTTACTGAAAATCAAATAGTAATGAATTTGAAAAAAATATATATGCTAAAATTCAAATTTAAAAACGTATTTATAACAGTTATATTTACGTATAATTTTCATATTTTTATTTATTTTTATTAGTTTCTTTGAAAGATTTTTTTTTTTTTTTTTTAGTTCAGTTTAGTTTATAGTATTCATCGTATAAGTGGTAGTATATAGTGAAAAGAATAAAACTGATTAAAATGATTTTTTTTATGTATTTAATTCCTTTTAAAAGAAAAACTATTTTTTATTTTATTTATTATATTGTTCGGAGTCAAAGCGAAATATAGTGTAAAGAGTGGGGGCTATACAATATACTAAGCGACAAAAAGGAAAAAAAAAAGGCCGCACTTGGATATTTTCCTTTTCGCCTTCTACAACCACCAATTTTAGGCGGCCACGTTGCTCATCCAAGCAAGGAAACTGCATGTTAAAAAACAAATGTTTAAAAAATCGATTTGTTTTACATTTAACATAAAAGAGATTCAGAAAAAGTGTTTAGCAGCATTATTTCTTTAACTACAGTACAACAACTATTAAACAAAGCAGGTTTAAATGATAGAAAATTAAAAAAAATTTCATTCTTAATGAAGAGAATTAGGAAAGCAAGACCTCAGATGATTAAAAAAATAAAAAAAAAATATTAGTTAATTATTGGGCTGAACTGTTTCTCTTTGATGAGCCAAGTTTAACTTATTTCGAGCTAAAGAAAACAAGCATATCTGACAACGAAAATATGACCGACTTAATGAACATCGCATTTTTAAAACAGTGACACATTCTCCGTACAATATGGTACGGAGGTGCATAACTTTTCGAACAGTCGGGCAAATTTTTATGCTCAAGGGATCAATTAACTCGAAATAAAACACAATCTTCATAAAAGTGGTGCCTGACCGACTATTTTGGAGGTTTCCGTAAACAGCATTTCAAGTTGATAATGCACCTTATTAAACGGCATCTGTGAGAAGTTTATTCACTTCAATTTGCCAAAATTTCCTATACATTCCCATGAGAACCTATAACTCTGTAAGTAATCATATCTTTTTTCACTTTAAGTTAAATCCCACAAAAAGGATATAGTAGAATTTCTTCTTTACCAGACATGGAAATAGTCCTAATCGCGATTTGCTCGAAAATGTTTCCTCTATAAAAGGCGGGGGAGAGGGGAGATGATTCGAAATTTGCAGCCTATAACTCTACTACAACTAGAAAAATTTATTTGTGATATTTGTCACATTGAATTTTCTTATATTTATATTAAAACACTGTATAAAACTATGTCATTGCGCATTAAAACAATAATTCCATATAAAGGTGGAATTAACCCAATGCAGAATACATATTTTTAACAAAAAATTGCTTAGATCTAACAAATAAATAGTATCATATATAAAAATTTAACTTGTTTATTTCATATAATAAATCATAATAGAATACAAAGTGTATGGTTATTGCATTATGTTCAAAAAGAAAGTTTTATGCTGATGTTTAAAAAGTATTTCCTAAAGTGCAATAAAGCGAATTTTTAAATCGAAAATGTACATAGGTATCATTTCATCACATTTGTATTATGCAAACAAGACAGTTTTATTTGTTTCAAACATTAATTTTAAAGTTATTACAAATAAAAAAATGTATAAATCTTTTTTTTTTTTTTTTTTTGTCGCTTAGTGTACATGATTCAAAAACTAAAATACTTAATAGATGCTTAAATACTGTCATCTTTAAAATCGTAGTTCTTAAGTAATAGCAGATTCACCTGTCGTCAATAAATACACAAATTGAAGTGCCCGGGAAAGACCTTTCTGCAGGCAGTGTGAACCTAGACACGATGCAGTGTGGGCGGAAAAAGAGATCACGTAGGCAGCGGGTACCCGAAGCGAAGTTTAGAGCGATTTCAATGTAGATAAATATATACATATTTTGTAGGTCTTATTTATAATGTGATATAAAAAATAAATATTGATTCAATTATTTTGAAAATTTATTTAACATTAATTCAAATATTAATTTTCTATTTAACACCAGCGAAGCGGGTTAAATTGAAAGTCTGCGTATCTTAGCAACGACTATTACACTTTTTATTTTTTATTTACTCAATTGATTCATTTTAAAGCGAAATATTTTATTACTATTATTATTTATTTATTTATTTATTTATTTCCATTTTTTGAATCTGTGATATTTATTGAAAATCAAATGTTAATGCAGTAGAAAAAAATAAGTGTATTAAATTTTAAATTTAAAAACGTATTTGTATCAGTTATGTTTATGTATAATTTTTATAATATAGAACGTTTTATTTTTCATTTATTTATTTATTTTATTTTATTTATTTTTTAATTAATTCCTTTGAATTTTTTTTTTTTTTTTTTTTAATTTATAGTATTTATCGGAAAGAAAAGGTAATATACAGTAGAAATGATTAAACTGGTTAGAATTTCGAATTTGATTTTTTTTTAAATTATTATTATTATTTATCGATTTTATTCATTGAATTTTTTGTTTCATTTTTGTTAAACTATTCTTTCATTTAATCGTCTGCGTAACTTAGCTACAATTATTACACTAATTATTTTTTATTTGTTTAATTCATTGATTTTTTCATTGTTTAATTATTTTTCCTTTTTTAAAATTTATTATTTATTGAAATCGAATGATTAAACTACAGCGTCTAGAATAAACAGTGTGGCAATCGCCTATAACCGTGATGTTAAAATGATGCTACAAAAATTAAGCTTACCCAGATGTGGCTGCGATCGAAGCTATTGCTCAAATCGAAGACCTGATTGGCTTCTCCCAGTTTCGTCAGTTTAATCACGTGATCTAAGCATATAATTAACCAATAGGGAGTCTCGGTTTTGTTGTCGTGACACTAGCTTCGATTGCAATGACATCTGGTGACAGGCTTAATTTTTTAAGAACAATTTTATTCGCCGCTTTCCACACTGTTTATTCTAGACGCTGTAGTTAAACAGTAGAAAAAAATAAATACATTAAATAAAAAAAAACTATTTTAAACACTTATTATTAAACTTATATTATTATTAACACTTATCATTAGCACTATTAAACAAAAATTATGTTTATGTATAATTTTTACAATTTAACAACTTTTTGTTTTTCGCTTACATAACTCTTTTGGGAAAAAAAAAATATATATATATATATATATATATATATAGTTTATTACATTCATTAGAAAACATGGTAATATAGTACAAATTAAACTTATTAAAATTCATTTGCTTTTATTTATTTAATTCTTTTAAAAGAAAATATACTTTTTGTTTTATTTATTATATTGGAATCAAATCGTGATACAGTTTAAAGATCGAGGGCTATAAAATACATGGTTCAAAAACTAAAATATTTTTTAGATGCTGAGATACAGTTATTTTTAAAATGGTAGTTCTTAAATATTAGCAGATCCACCAGTCATCGATAAATACCCAAATTGATGTGCCTAGGAAAGACCTTTCTGCAGAGAGGCGAAACCTAGACCCGATGCAATGCGGGCGGAAGAAGAGCTCACGCAGGCAACGGGTACCCGAAGCGAGGTTTAGAGCGATTTCAATGTAGATAAATATATACATATTTTGTAGATCTTATTTATAATGTGATATAAAAATATCACATTTTTTTCTTTTTTTTTTTTTTTTTTTTTCTAATGTTAAAAAAATATATATATATATATTTAGTGATTCAATTATTTTGAAAATTCCTTTAAATACAGTGAACATAAAAGTGGGCGTAATCTACTCGCTTTATAATAAAGTTAATTTTAAACTTAAACCATCTTAATCTTCATATATATTTATTTAAAAAGTATATTTTTGTTTTATGGATTGTATCTATAATTAAAAATCTATTATTTATTCTTTAATTAACGTAAGAAGTTAAAATATCTAAATAAATCATTCAAAACACGGAATTTATTAAATGTTACAATTTATTACTCAAATTATAAGAAAATTAACATTTTCTTGCGTATAGTTCTAAAACAATGAAGCCAAGTACCTTATAAACACGTTAATGATTTTAGTTAAAATTTGCTTTCATCATTTGTTTCCGTTACATAATTCAAAGAATAATTGAATTTCAATAATGTCTTTCAGACTCCAACTAATTGAAGTTTGGGAGGAAGTTAACATAATGCTCTGTACTGTTAGTATATTTGCATTTGTAAGTAATTTAAGTGTTTTTTTAATATATTTTATTGTGTTAAAAAAAAAAAAAAACTTTTTTAAACCTGATTTAAGAATTTTACCTACATTCTGCATATTTCAAAGATTATCAGAGTTGAAGCAAAACTCATAAATTTTTGTTTCGGAGTTTTGCATCCACTTTTAAAATGTATCATACTGTGAATAGGAAAAACAATCATTGCAAATTAATTTAAATGTAACATAGAATATATACCTTTAACTACGTTACATCGGGTTTCTGTTTTTATGTTAAAATAAGTTGTTATAATTTGCAGATTTTATCTTTTTTTTAGTAACTGCATAATTAGTAAAAATCGAAAATAAAGAAAACAAATTAGAGAAAGAAAAATGAATTGGGTAAATGGAAATGAAAATGTAACAACAGTAAAATATTAATAGTATTAAATCATCAAACAAACATTTATATAACAAGAAAAAATGAAGTGTTCTTTTTTAAGGTGTAAAATGTCAGAAAAAAAAGAAAGTAAATGAAAGCAATAACTAAATAAAATAACAATAGAAAGCTAAGGACCAAATTAAAAACAGCTTGCCATTATACAAATACTATTAAACTTACAATATATTAAAAATATATCCATTTTTTTTTTTAATTCTTATATGTGTTAGATTAGCTAATTTTTTTATTCGTTGGATATTTTTCAACTTTTATTTTTCCATAAAGCATTCTCTCTCGTTTAATATTTTAACATTTTGACTATTTCTAATCAAAATACATAAGTGTATACAAACCTTAAACAAAATTCAAATATCTGTTCTAAAGTGAATTGTCATAGAATATATCTCATGCAATTTTTTTTTTTTTTTTTTTTTTTTTTTTTTGTCTTTTTTCTCACGAGTTTTGAATTATTTTACTTATAATATAAAGACACTGTGGAGCAAACTTAATTTTTCAATAAATTACACAGGGCAAGAATAAAGCGAAGACAATAATTTGCATATTTCTCTGTCATTATATATATATATATATATATATTTATTTAACTCTATATGTCACTTAAGATTTCACATTTAGTTACTCAAATATAAAACATGAAAAATCAGAAATGTTTACCAAATCAAATTATAAGGCTTAAAAATATCTTTAGAATACATTTATATTATATCTAAAGTAACGCGTTTTGCGAAAAATCGCAGACAATTACTGTATCAACAATGTCATGCAAACTGACAATATATTACACATGAATAGAAAAATGCTTAAAACTACTACATCTTAATGCAAAAAAAATATTTTTTCCGTCATGTTAGTGTTATTCAAATTGCATTTGTCAATTTAGATTTCCTATTTAGTTGCTTTAAAATATTTATGTAACATTTGTAAAGACATTTGCGACGTAATTGAGCAACATTCATGTTTAAAAGCTGTTGTTAAATTATGTCATGTCAACAAAGCTATTAAATAAAGCATTTGTGAATAAGAGATAAATTTAGAAGAATGATATTGCAGATGATAGTGTTATAAAACAGTAATTTTAGTTCTAAATGAGATAAAAGTAAATTTTCTACCATTCTTAAAAAAGAAATCATAACACACTAAATCGATAAATTCATTACTTTGATCAAATTTAAGTATTCTATATCTAACGCAATCTAAAATATTTAAAAAAAAAAAAAAATTGAAAAATTGAACGTCCAAACTCTTTTAGAAAGTTTCATGTTTTAATTTAATGTTATTTTCTAAAATGATAATTACATTAACAATTTGCTGACAGTTACTTTGATGTTATGTTTCTATATCTCTTTAAAATTTTACATATAAAATTGTTTGTCCTGACTGACTGAGTAAATGAGTGAGTGACAGATTCATCACCGCCCAGCCCGAATCCCTACACCTAGAAGCACAAAGCTTGGTAAAAAAAATGCCTTCTGTGCCCTCTAAGAAAAGATTTTAGAAAATTCGCCGACAATGGGGAGTGGGGGGGGGGGTGCTAAACATGATTTCACAAAAACATTTATATTTCAATGAAGAAGAAGAAGAAAAAAATTGCTTTAAAATATAGTTAACACAATTACCTAAAAAACTAATTTCTAGAACTTTATAAATTCGGCCTCCAAAGTTGGGGTAAAAGGAGCAAAAATTGATTTCACTTAATTCTTTATAATGCAAAAAAAAAAAAAAAAAAAAAAAAAGTAAATAAACAAATAAATAAATAAAGATTCGGCCCACAACGGGTGAAGGGGGCAAAACGCGATTTTAAATAGCTTTTTATATTTCAAACAAAAAGAAAAAATAAATAGAATTTTATATGACCTTTTACTTTAAAATATAGGAAACACAAATTTCTAAAACCTAATTTTTAGATTTCAATTAATCATATTTTGATTTTTTAATTTTATGAGATTTTTATGTTAACAAGTTATATGTAATGTTGAGAATTAATTTAAATATAGTGACCAGTGAAGTAGGCAACATTTGCTACTCATTCAATATTTTTTAAAAACTAGTGAAACAAGAGAACAGAAGTCTACAGATCCTATTTTTAGTAGTTATTTCTGAACAGCTCACTATTTCCTGTCTACATATTGTTAAGAAAATGTCTACGTTCTTGCACATAGTACAGTCGGTAACAAAAGTGTGCGAACACTAGCGAAAATTCATATGTAAAAAAAGTACACTCCACATATACGGTTCTGTTAAATAAATCCTTATCGAATCATGTTCTCAGACTGACTAAGAACAGGATTCGACATTATTTAACGAAACCGTATGAAGTGCACTTTTTTTACATAGGAATTTTTGCTAGTGTTCGGACATTTTTGTTACCCACTGTATAGTTCGTAACGAAACAGGCAATTTCTGTGAAATAACGAATGACCGTTAGTCAACAAGTATTCTCTAAATAATCTAATAAAATTGCTTCTCGTGCCACGACAATCAGTATTCGAAGAATATTCTCTAAATAGTCCAATAAAACCCCCCAAAAATGAAATAAACAGCGATAAACACACAACAATATAGGGATTTCTCTGATTTAGGAACAATGATAGACTACATAAAACCCATTATTTCACAGACGACGTTAAGCACACATGTCAAAATACCACCGAGCTCTTCTGGAATGACCATTCTCTTTTTATATTTTCTATTCAAGTGTTGCTTACTTTCGACTTAGTTCTCTACCAGAAACTAATAGATTACTTCAGAACTCGGCATCTACTGAAGGAAGATTTTTTGAAATTATGGATAAACCAAACAACCATTTTTCGCTAAATTTTATCACCAAATCGTAGAATTTGTTGTCAAAAGCAACTTCCTAGTACGAATGAAGTGATATACTTTAACTCTCTTTAAAACTATTTTTTCTGCAACAGCAATTTAATTCCAGGAAGATGGATTTATTTATTTCTAACAATATATATAAGATTAAGTCGTTTAATATGGACATGTTCTGTATGAGAAAGTTTTTTGCTCCCTCAGCACTTTCGTTTTTGTTACCTTTACCCAATTTAAGTATAACACTACAATATATATATATATTCCCAATAATTACCACTTGTAATACATAAAGAATTGTAATTCATTTTCGTAACCTGTAAAATAATTCACTGCTTTTAAACATCTGAATGGTAATTTCCTTATGTTGCATGCGTTGAATTAGTTAAAATACACTTCAAAAATCTTTCGTCCATACATTGTGATATATCAAAAATGTTTTTGTATGTCCCAGTACAAGAGACAAAACCACTATGTACGCCAAAAATAATATATACGTCAATAACTATGAAGTCATAATTTGACTTGCAAGAGGAATTTTGAGTCTCAGTAAAGAATCTTAACTGATATTTTGATACTAATAGATTTTCTTTATGAAATACACAATGTGACCAAAAATTACGTTGAAAAACGAAATAAGTCTAAAATTGGATAAAATGCATTTGTTAGTAAAATGTTTATATTCTTTCAAATTATAGCACCTCGTATATTATTCACCTGGAAAAACGTATATATAAATCACCGAAAGCTCATAAAACGCCTCTCTTAATACAACATTCAGTTCCCATGTCACAGCATTATTAAGTACCATAATTGGAAATTTTTTAGAATTGCATTTTCGTTTAACTTAACCGTTTTTAACACTTTCTAATAATCTAACAAATTTTAAGTTAGTTTAATCTAACAAATTCTAAGAATTAATGAAACTAACTTATCAACAACTATCTTTTTAATCACCGTATTTTCTATATTTTTTAAAAAATATTTTTATGTGGCATTATTTTAAACATTTACAGTTTCACATTTTTTTTCTCCATCTTTCTCATTTAAATGGCAATGAAAATGATGTTGGAAGCATATGCTTTTCTTTTCAACCAAAGAGTTTAAAACATTTTTCCAAGCA
Source organism: Salticus scenicus (assembly GCA_963930645.1). Taxonomy (NCBI): domain Eukaryota; kingdom Metazoa; phylum Arthropoda; class Arachnida; order Araneae; family Salticidae; genus Salticus; species Salticus scenicus. The sequence continues at coordinate 6,031,097 of OZ005659.1, forward strand.
CAAGAAATGCTTTAGAAGCTCACACGTCTTTATTACTAAATAACCATACATCTTATTTTTTTTCTTTCATCTGCCCACATTTTAAAAGAAATTTTGCTGATAGTCCCAGAAAAACTGTCAAAACAGTCATTTTAAGTATACGAATAACAGCATAAAATGCCATTTTTAAGTAATATGAAATAAAAATTCAATTTTTACAAAATAGAAAATTTAGCTGTTAAAAGTTATGATTTTTATTTTTTTTAATAGTCAAAATTTCAGCAATATTAATCGAATATTTTATATTTGTTTTAAATAATAAAATAAATAAATCGCGATACGTATTGTGCTAATTTATTTTATTTTGGATATTTATATGTGTTTCGGCGTACATATAACTATCTTTGTATTCAATAGATGGCGCTACTAGTGCGCAAGAGAAAAGAGTGTGTAAGTTTATGTTTTGATCGGCGATTGCCGGAGAGTAAATAAAGATGTCCATGAAGTGAGGTCATGTGTGCTTGTGTTCTTTTAATCAACATAAAAAAAAACAGAGTTTTTCTTAATTCAGTGATTATATCAAAATATGTTATGTTCAAGTGTGCTATTATAATAACAAAATTCAGCGATACAGTCCAAATGGTCCGTCGAGCCGGAGAATACCTGAAGATTCTTGAGAACAGGTAAGAGCTCTCTCCCTAACTCTCCTGATTATTTTGAATTAATTGTTTTAACATAATTGTATCCGAGATGGAACAATTAAAAATAAGAAAAAAGGTCCTAAAAGCCGCATTAACGCGGCATAAAGATAAAATATCGAATGAAATCAACGATTTCGATTTCGTCCAGCTAGGCCTGATAGAAACCAAAACTAATGAGATATCAACTGACATCAAACTTTTATTTAACTCAATCTTTGAAACGTGCAAAGAAACGGAGCTGGACGAATATATAAAGGAAAAGTATAAGATAGAAGACGTAATAGATGAATTGAGAATAATTATAAATCGTAAGCTGATTGCAATCAAAACCGAAACGAAAAATCCTATAGCTTCTGTTATAGATACCAGTGAAAAAATTGTTACTCCTGACGTTAAATTACCGACTTTATCGGTACCGTCGTTTAACGGAAAAATTGATAATTGGATTATGTTTAAAGATATGTTCAGAGCTACCATAATCGAAAATAAAACTATTTCAGAAGCAACGAAACTTCAATATCTCAAGGCAAGTTGCAAAGATGAGGTCTTGAGAATAATAAATTCCATATCCATCTCAGATGCAAATTTTGAAATTGCATGGAATCTTTTATCGGATCGTTTTGAAAATAAGCGAGAGCTCGTTAACTCTATAACAAAAAAATTATTGAATCAACCTAATGTGAATGAGTCTTCTAGTTCAATTTTGAGTTTGATTGATGTTACTAATGAATGCATTAGGTCACTGTCTAATTTAAATTACAAAGTAGAGAATTTATCCGAAACTATGTTAGTATATATAATTGTTGAAAAATTAGACAAATCTACACGTTATTGGTGGGAAAAGGAACTAAAAAATTCTGAGGATTTTGGTTTTCTTGAATAATTACTTTCTTTTCTGCAAAGTCAAGCAAGAATGCTCCAAAATAGTAAGGTTAATGAAATAAAAATTAATCGTAATTTTCCACATAAAGTGGCGAGTATGATGTCAACATCCAATTCAAAAAGTACAAACTTTAAGTGTTTAAAATGTCGCAGAGAAGAATTTCGTGGATTATATAAATGTCCAGAATTTACAAATCTTTCCATAAATGATAGGTGTGAATTTGTAAAAAGAAATAAACTATGTTTTAATTGCTTAAAAAATCCCGCTGTCAAAAACTGTACTTAGACTTACCGCTGTCAAAAATGCTCCAAGAAACACTCTACGTTGCTTCACTTTGAAAATGAAAAAATGAACAGGTGCGAGAATAAACAAAATGATGATTCCTTATTTCCAGAAACTGCACCAACAGTAAGCCTCAATCCCCGTGCTGAGAGTTTCGAATTGTCTAGTAATGTAAACACGTTTACCGGTACATCTATCAGCGGAATAAATAATGAAAAAACTGTCATTCTTTCAAATGCAAATATTTTTATTAGAGATAATTGCGGAGTGCTGAGACGAGCCAGTGCATTGCTCGATGTAGGCTCAATGTCATCGTTTATGACCACTGAATTTGCAGATTTATTAAAAATTAAAAAAGAAAAAATATCTGTATCAGTGTCTGGATTAAGTAATGCTAAGGCAAATGTAAAATCAAAGCTGCGTGCTGTAATTTCGAATGGGGTTGACTTTGAGATGCCTTTAGAATTTTTATGTGTTTCTAATATAGCAGACACTATTCCTATGAATCGTATTCACATTCCAGTTAATAATTTACCCCAAAATATCAAGCTTGCAGACCCCCTTTTCGATAAACCAAAAAAGATAAATGTTTTACTAGGGGCCGAAATATTCTATAAACTCTTAAAATTTGGTCAAATTGAGATGCCTAATTCAGAATTAAAATTTCAAAATTCTGTATTTGGTTTTATAGCCTATGGTAGTGTTTCAAATTCAATAAGTGAGAATCAGCAAAAAATACATTGTGGAGTGGTTTATGATTGTAGGGACGTAGAGAATGACATAAAAAACTTTTGGCAACTTGAGGCTATAGGGATTAAAGATGATCCTTATTTACATGAAACGGATCAATCCTTGGAACATTTCGAGAAAACTGTGTGTTTTAAAGGTAACCGTTATAAAGTAGAACTGCCATGGAAGAGAGATTGGAGAGAGCTCAGTGAGAATTATACAGTTGCAAAAAAGAGATTAAATTCACTTACAAGATGATTTGAAAAAGATCCAATTCTCCACTTACAATATTGTGAAACCTTGTGTGACTATGAAAAAAGGGGTATTATAGAAAAAGTAAATAATTCACAAAAATCTGTAGAGAACCCTGTTTATTACATGCCCCACCAGTTTGACTAGTAAAATGAGAATTGTGTTCGATGCAAGTTCAAGTTATGATTTTCATCATTTGAGTCTGAATGACTGTCTTTGGTCAGGACAAAATCTAAATTTAAATATGTTTGATATACTCGTGAATTTCAGGCTCAACAAGATTGCATTTGTGGCTGACATAGAGAAAGCTTTTCTTCAAATATTATTGGCTGAGAAGGACAGAGATGCTGTGCGATTTCTTTGGAAAGATAATGACACCCTTAAAATTTATAGGTTTACAAGAGTTCTTTTTGGTGTTACTTGCAGCCCATTCCTTCTTTCTGCCACTATAAAAAAACATCTGGAAAAATTCCAAGATAAATACCCGAACACAACAGATTGCTTACTTCGAGGCCTCTATGTCGACGACTTTATATCTGGAGCAGATGAATTACAAGAAGCGTTAAGAATTTCTAAGGAAGCCTTATCTATTATGAGTCAAGCTAGTATGGTGTTAAGGAAGTGGATAACTAACGATAAAGATTTAATGCGATTGTGGAGAGGTGAAGAGTTCGACACTCAGATACAGGAAAATCATGCCAACTCAAAATCCCATACAAGTAAGGTACTTGGCATGTTATGGAATATTGAGGAAGATTGTTTCATAATGGGATTGCAGAACCTAGCAGATGTATTAAAGGGAAATGGAAATACCAAACGCTTCCTTCTGAAAGCAATAGGAAAATTTTTTGATCCTCTTGGAATGCTCACCCCATTTACAATTCGTGTAAAATGCATTCTTCAAACTTTGTGGATGAAGAGGATTTCATGGAACGAGCAATTACCTTCAGATATTAGAAATGTGTGGTTAAAGTGTTGTTCTGAGATTACTGAGTTTTTCGAGCTTCAAGTTCCTAGAAACATACTTAATTCTTCGAAGGAAGAATCCACCGACATCATAGAGCTTCACTGTTTTTGCGATGCAAGCCAAAAGGCTTATGGTGCTGCTATATATCTCAGAGTTGTGAAGGATGATAAAATTGAAGTAAATCTCCTGGCATCGAAAGGTCGAGTTGCTCCCCTGAAGAAAATTACCTTACCTCGTCTGGAACTTCTTGGTGCCTTGCTTGCTGCACGACTTGCCAGCAAAGTTAAGGCGATAGTTGATCACAAAAAACCTTCAAAGGCATTCTTTTGGACAGATTTTAAAATCACATTATATTGGATAAAGGGATCAAGTAAGCGTTGGAAGTCTTTCGTAGCTAACCGAGTGGAAGAGATCCAAAGTCTGTGTGATACTAGTGCTTGGGCTCATTGTCCCGGGTCTCTTAACCCTGCAGATCTCCTTAGTCGAGGAGCCAGTGTTGACATTCTTCGAAGCAGTGACATATGGTTTAAGGGTCCTCAGTTCCTTAGAAAGAAAATTGACATTTTTCAAGATTATAATGAAACTTCAGTATCACTTGAGGAAGTTTCACAAGAACTCAAAAAAGACTTTTCTCCCCTTGCTTTTCCTCTTTTTAACCACCATGCTTCCTTAATTAATGAAATTCTTAAATTAAGTAATAATTATATGACAATTATTCATATTATGTGCTATATTTTTAGATTTGTAAACAACATCAAGAATAAGGAGAAATTTGTGGGTCACCTTACCTGGGAAGAAATAAAGAGGGCCGAGGTATTCTTGATTAAAACTATACAACATGGTGCGTTTGACTCTGAGATTTGCAGTATTAAGAGAGGTAACATTGTTCCAAATAATAGTAAGTTGAAATTTTTAAATTGTTTCTTAGATGAAAATAATATTCTCCGGGTAGGTGGTAGGTTGAAGAATTCTGACCTTGGTGCGTATGAGAAAAACCCAATTGTTTTGCCTGATAAACACCCATTCACCATAATTATTGTAAGATATTATCATTTGAAGTATTTGCATGTGGGATACCATACATTATTATACCTTATAAGACGTAAATTTTGGATTATAAATGGTCGGAATGTCTGTCGAAAAGCTGTATTTGAATGCATTACATGCTTCAAAAACAAACCTGTATTGGAAAATCAAATAATGGGTGATTTGCCCAGAGAAAGGGTTGCCCCTTCTTTTCCCTTTACAAATGTTGGTACTGACGTTTGTGGCCCCTTTTATATCAAGTTCAAGGGTCAACGGAAAGGAACATTAAATAAGGTATATGTATGTATATTTGTGTGTCTGAGCACAAAGGCTATACATTTAGATTTTGTAACTGATCTTACTTCAGATGCGTTTATTGCTTGTTTAAGGCGTTTCTTCAGTCGTAGGGGAAGGCGTTCAAAAATATTCAGTGACAATGCAAAGAATTTTTTAGGTGCTAGCCTTGAACTGAGAAAACTACATAAATTAGTCAAACATCCAGATGGAACACTAGCTAATTTTTTTTCAGAAGAAAATATTGATTGGAAATTAATTTCTCCAAAATCACCTAACTTTGGAGGTCTTTGGGAATCCGGCGTTAAATCCTTTAAACACCATTTGAAACGTGTCATAGGGAATGCTCATTTGTCTTTAGAAGAATTTCTAACTATAATATTAGAGATAGAGAGTGTTTTAAATTCCAGACCCCTTACCCCCCTATCATCTGATTTTGGTAACTTCGAAACCTTATCACCTGGTCACTTTCTGATAGGAAGACCCCTTACCTCAATTCCCGAACCCCAGATTGTGGAAATTCCTGAAAATCGACTCAACAAATTAAAAAAAATTACCAGGTATAGTCAACAAATTTGGATGTTGTGGAAAAGAGACTATCTAAACAATCTCCAGCAACGCACAAAATGGAGATTCCCCCCCAAAAAATGTAAATGTGGGTTCACTCGTGTTGATTAAAGATGATAATATGCCTAGTACGAAATGGTTGACTAGTAGAATTTCAGAAATAATTTTGGGACAAGATGAAAGAGTTAGGGTTATTAATGTCATGCTGCCAAATAAGAAAATACTTAAAAGAAATGTTAGAGATATATGTGTTCTTCCTGTAAAGGCTAATTAGAGTTCCTATTTTTTTTTTTTTTTTTTTTTTTTGTAAATTTGACTCTCAACAATGTGGATATAAATTCAAATTTGTATTTAATGTTTAATAATGCTGTTTTCTATTATATTAAGCTGTATATGTGCTCTGTTTTAGTGAGTCAAGATTTATGTTGAAACCCTTGGGGTTTCAAGGCCGGGAGTATGTTTCGGCGTACATGTAACTATCTTTGTATTCAATAGATGGGGCTACTAGCGCGCAAGAGAAAAGAGTGTGTAAGTTTATGTTTTGATCGGCGATTGCCGGAGAGTAAATAAAGATGTCCGTGAAGTGAGGTCATGTGTGCTTGTGTTCTTTTAATCAACATAAAAAAAAAACAGAGTTTTTCTTAATCAGTGATTATATCAAAATATGTTATGAGGAAATTTATTCAAGTGTGCTATTATAATAACAAAATCCAGCGATACAGTCCAATATGTGTATATTTATAATTACAAAAAAAAAAAAAAAAAAAAACTCTGCTTGGAGAGTTTTAATTTAATGAAATTAACGAATGAACATCTGTTATTTTAACCACTGTATTTTCTATCATTAAAAAAAAAAGTATTTTATACAGTAGACTTTAAAATTATAGGATAATGAGAAAAAAAAATATGTTTATTAAGTTAATGTTGCCACTAATGTTTAATGCTGCAACTATTTATGTTAATTAAATGCAATTGAACACAAAATTGCGCTTCCGGACGTATTTTAGCGCTTGAAATATGCTAATTCGGTGATTGACAATGGGGTGCGTAATGGACGCATGTTAGAATTCCGGTCTGTAGTGTTATTTAAAGTGATTGTGGTTTCTGAGAGTCATTAATATTCATAAGTTATGGCTCAGAAGAATCATTAAAAAAAATCAAAAGTGGCAAATAATTAGTAAAATTGATTGAAGTCAAACATAAATGGAGGTCGCTCAAGACTTGAGTATCCCTCAAAATAAATATAAAGAGTTTGAAACCGCTTTTTAAGCAATGGATCAGTTGATAGAAAACCTGATCAAGGGTGTCAAAGAGAAAAAAAAATGCATGTGATGACCGTTTTTGTTGCCATTGGTGACTTGAAGAAACCGTGAAGCGACTACAAGAAATTTGATTTTAGACTTTCAGGCGGCCATAAAGACTCTAATTAGCCAATCTACTGCTGCACGAAGGCTTAACGTGATTAGACTGTATGTGAGAAAATCAATGGTTTTTTCCAACTCATTCTAGCTTCCAGAGGGGGCTTGTTTCGGCCATTTGTCAAGATTCTTTCTAAACTATTAAACTGCAGTCGCAGAAGCACGATATTTCGCAGATAAGAGTAGGGAAGTTGCGTGTTTATTTTTTCTCTTCAGATCAATACGCAACTATAATCATTGTTTATTCTATATCTGGACTAGTCAGTGATCAATACTCGGGCCCAGTTTCCTTGGATCCATTGAACATGACGAAGACACCAGTTTAAATGAACCCTCTGGAAGCTGGAGTGAGTGGCATACAAACAACTGTTTTTTTAACATTCAGTTTAACCTCGTTAAGCCTTTGTGTAGCAGTAGATGGTTAATTCCAGTTCTTGTGGTAGCCTGAAGGGCTAAAACCATATCCTTTTTAGTCACTTCGCGGTTCCTTCCAGTCGCCAGTGACATAAAATGGTCCTCGTATGAAATTGTTGCTCTTGATCGCCCTTAACTAGGCTGTCAGTCAACTGATGCAATGCTTAAAAAGCATTTCTAAATTTTTTTATATGATACTTATAGGGATATTTAAATCTTGCGCAACCTCTATCTGTGTTTAACCTCCCTCGATTTTAGAAATTATTCGACACTTTTGAACTATACTTAAATGATGCCTTCAGATACATATCTCAAAAACCGCATTCACTTTAAGTAGCATTACAGACCGGAATTCCAACATGCGTGCATTCCGCACGGCTTTGTCAGTCACCGAATTCGTATATTTTCGGTGCTAAAGTATGGTGGGAAGTGCAATTTTGTGTTCAATTCTATTTATAATTAATAGAAAAAATTGCAGAATTAGGCATTGTTTGCAATATTAACTTATTGATCCCATTTTTTCTTATTATCTTTTAGTTTTGATGACCAGTGTATGGCATTCATTTTAAACGCTTACGGTTTCTTTTACGTTTTCTTTCTGTTTTAATTGATAAGGAGAAAGAAAAGAAATGTAGCAAGTGCAACACTTTCTTTTCTCCCAAAACGTTTAAATCTTTTTTTTAAAACAGAGTGCTTTATATTTTCTTACTCAGACTCTCTTATATATTTTTTTACTCAGTAGACTACATTTTCAAACTCTTAAACTAAAGTTTAAAAGTGTTTTCACTTCAATATGTATGTTTGTCCATGATCTGAATGACTCATCACTCAAATTGTTTTTGTGCTTTTCCGCTTCATCTTCACCACTCGCGCCTAATTTTTCACTTGATGAAAGGTCATGCTTTATTTTTATTCGAAACAATTATTGTGAGTTTTTTGCCTTTTATTGTGTTTTTTCAAAATTTCTTATTTTTGACTTTGATTGAATTTTGAAAGAAATATAATTTTGGCTATGGAAATTCCAAATCTTATTTCTTGTTAATTATTTTATCAAGAACTGGATATCAACACACACATACACAAAAACAATAATAAAAAATATTAACTATGCGTTTAAACTAGATGTTTTAAATGATATACCATTCTTTTCAAATCACATGTACATTTCTAATCAAAGCCGATTTGAAATATACAGTTAAATTATTCATCTAACATTTTTTGTTATCTTACAAATCCAAGACATAATGAATAAAAATGTAATAAATTTACATTTGTAACTAATAATTTTTTTTAACTTTGTCTATTCTCAATAGAGTAAATTTAAAATATGCACAAATATATAAAAGATTTTTAAAGTAAGTTTTATTTGTTGTTCAAATTTCTTTTAAAAGACTAAAAAATGAATAAATATTCGCAACATAAGTTACTTAATATTCGTATTTGCACATGAAATATACGCATTGATATGGTATGCATAATAATATTAATCAATATACACAAAGGTCTGATTTAAAAAAAATCACTTTATATTTTAAAATTTTATCTTAAGCTTTTAATACCGTACGGAAAACTATACTTTGATAATCTGAATCTAATTTATTATTACAAAATGAATGGAGATTTTATTAAATTTCAGAGGAACAAAAGTTTTAGAGTTTTACCCTAAGGGGTTGCATAAGTTTCAAACACTAGAAAAAAACATATATTTCTATTATTTTTTAAAATTAAATAAATTAAAATTTTTAATCAAAATTTTAAACATAAATACAAACAAAAAGCAACATTTAAAAAATATTTAATAAAAACTTTATTTAAAATTTTTGAAATTCAGCAGGTGGTTATACAGGGTGTTTCAGTGAACCGTTTCAGAACTTCTAAGAGGGGTAGGGTACATCCTGACAAACCAAAATCATATACCTATGGGCAGTCAGAAATGCTTTCCTGACGCAGTAGCTGCCGGAGAAATTCGAGATATGCCTGGAGTATTCCAGAATATTCGGATGTCCATGCGTCGGAGATGTGAGGCGTGCATTGTAGCCCGTGGAAGAAACTTCGAACACTTACTTTAATCCATGTACCTTTTGCTTCTTTTCATGTATTATTAAAACGATTTCTCATGGTCTCTTTTCTTTATGGTGCTTCTGTGTACAGGAAAGCATTTACGACCCCACATTGTTATATGATTTCAAGTTGTCAGGATGTACCCTACCCCTCTTAGAAGTTCTGAAACGGTTCACTGAAACACCCTGTATACATCTTTGAAAAAAGTGGTGAATACGATTTCTCAATAATTATTGTATCAATCTTATTGAAGTTTTGTACACTTCAAAAATTTTGAGCATAGGAATTTCATTTATATATATACATATATATATATTCAAAGTAAAATAACTTTACGTTATGACCTATACTCGTTTTAGTAATAATTATACATATATATATATATATATATATATATATATATATATATATATTAATTATATACGGGTTTTTTTATGCGAAATGATGTGCACCTGACAGCAAAAAATGCTTGAAAACTCGATTTCAGTTACTTCAGAATTTTTTTAATTGCTCAAAATATATTTTGTAATACAGAAAATGATATAAACAACATTACACAGTTCTATATATGTGCTTTTAATTCAAAATTTTTAAATGAATTTGGATTTATTATCGTCTATAAGGTGTTTTTATTTAAAGCATATTATTATATATTTATACTGAAGAAATCACCAGAATTAACACATGTTATTCATGCTTTTGAGAATAGTTTTCATATAGAATGTCTTATGATAAGCATTTAAACTTGTTTATTAATAAACTGATTGAAATAATATTTAATTGAAAACACCAGACAAAAACATACTGTTTTATAGTGACAGTGGAATATAAGAGGGAGTAGCTCGATCTTAAATTTAATAGCTATTGGTTATGTTAAATTTTTACCCTGCACTCTAAAAAAATTATTAAAATTCGGAAAGTTAATCGTTAAACTATACGGCTAGTTTGTTTCTTCGAGAAAAAGTCTAGTACCTGCATTTTTAACAATTTTTTCTAAAATTCAGGGTTGTGACCCTTCATCGAGAAAAAAAAGTCAAAACGCATGTATGGGCATAACTTTATTTTTACGGTCAATGGCTGGAAAACTTTTTTTCTATTCAATGACCATTTGCAAATTTTTCAGTGTGTAAGCACGAGAGATGACTCACGACATTCTTGATTTCATAAGGTAATGTTGTGTATGTAATAATTTAGTTACGTAAAATGGTGAAATAAAAAATTTTAAACTCAAAATTGTGTGTGAAATCATTTTACGTTAATAGTAAGTAATTCACCAAATCAGCTAAGCTGTCGTCTCGAGCTATTGATTCGCCGAAAGAAAAAAAGCCTCGAGTGCAAAGGGTTAATACATTACATAATCCGTATACACTGAGACAATGTAGGCTATACTGAATGTAAATATATTTTCTTTTAAAATGTACAAATATGAAGAGAGCTTTTATCCCGTGAAACACATTTTTTACTAGGACATTGTTAGGATGTCCTGATAAGGGCAGGACGTCTCTAGGATATCTTGAAGATATTCTGGGTAGGACTATGTAGGATAAATTTTAATAGTTATAAACAATTTGTAATTATAAAGAAAATCTATTTTAAAGTATCAATGCGTAAAATAGATTGAAAATTAAATGATCTAACGGGCAAATTAAATTAGAAAGTTCTTTACAACCAATGCAAATATCATGACAGTCCTTTCTTTTTTGTAGTAATAATGCTTTAAACATAATCGGAAATGCATAATCCCTGTCTCTAAAAGTATAAAATTATTATATGATTAATCTACTCAGTAACATCAAATATCGTATCCTTTTAAACTCAAAGTTTAAAGTTACATATTTATTTCAAATTGCAGAAATTTGATTTTTAATGCGAATTTAAAATTTTCGAAATTTTATCAGATAATATAATTTTTTAAGATTTTTTCTTACATTTTTTAAATAGGGAAATAAATATATTTTTAATCCTCGTTTATTTAGAGCAAATCTCAACACAATAAACATATTACATGCACAACTGTATAAATGATTCATCAGAGTGTTATTACTTTCTTATATATTCAGTTGAAGAAAGGATTTGATTCGTAAAAATTTTCGACTTCCGGTTTTCGATGTATTTACAGGTTTAGAGAGATACAGAACACGATTAGAGAATTTTTACAAATGTTTATCTGCCCGTCTGGCTGTCTGTTTCTCTCTCTCTTTTTAGTTGTGTGTGACAAAAATTTTGTGGTGACAGTATATCAGGTACTACTGTACAGAATTCCATATAAATTGATATGTAAATACACCTTCACCTAAATTAGGGCCTGTCAACTTCTTGTGTCAATCGTGTAACATATGGCGTTGCTATACATCGATTTTAACAATTTAAATGAAGGCTATATCTCAGGTTCTGTTTCGTACAATTAAACAAATTTGATATGTGGGAAGACCATTGTAAGACATTATGCTGATTCAACTTGGATGGTGATACTTTTTAGGTGGCGCTGCTACACTGAATTTTTTCCGGAGAATGGAAAGGCTACTTATTAACTTCTGTGGAATATATAACTGTATGAAACTTGATATTTGTGAACAGCGTTATAAGAACGCATTTTTAAAATGTTATTTATAGAAAATATACAGTCTTTATTTGAATATTTAGTGTTAGTTTCTCTAAAAGGGAAATCGTCTGCATTCATTGTGGTAGATAATTAAAAAAAAATAATAGTTTTAATAAATTATTTACACTCAGTGAATTTATGCATAAAATAAAGAAAAAAGTTATATGGTGGACCCCAGCATACTAGTTTATTATGCAGATCTCTTCCCAAACAGCGAAAAAAATTTCGACCTGAATTATCCATTACTTTTTGTATGTACAAAATATTTTTATCGTATGCATTTGCATAATGACTGTAATCAATATATCACACATATGGTTAATTTGAAAAAAAAAAAAAAAAAAAAAAAAAACAGAAATACTATTATCATACATGTTTAGAAACCTAAAAGAAAAATATGCTTTGTTGCCCTGATCCAATTTCTTATGACAAAACGAATTGATCTTTCATTAAATATACGAGAAAGTTTTTCAGTAACAAAAGTATAACATTTTAAAAATGAGCTTTTTATGTAATTTTTCTACCTTTTATTTCATGCATATAAATAATAACTAATGCAAATTGCATTTAGTGATATACAACGCTTTTTTTTTTTTTTGTATGAATTTTAACAATGTAGCTGATGTTATAATTATTCTTATTCTTATTCTTTATTATCTTTTTTTTTATTTTTTTTTTCCAATTTTACTTTTAAAAGAATTTTCAGAATAACATATTAGACTTGTTCCTTGTTATTTTTAAAAGGTATTATTTCAAAGGTATTTATTAAGTTTTTATTACATTTATTTTTCTAAATATTTTGTCATAATACTGTAAGAAATGTATAAGAATTACTTTTTTTTTTAGTAAACCATTTAAAGTGTTGTCTAATACAAGTAAATAAAGGTTTTAGTGCTTAGACGTTTTCCATGTTACTATATCATATTATCTATCAGAAAAGGATAAAATATTCTTTATACAAAGATTTACCTTTGCATATTACAAGCTTTTATAGAGTTACTTCAAATTCATTACTTTTTGAGTAATTTGAATACGTTATGGTTTAAAACGCGTAAGTCTTAAAAACATATTTTAATATCTTTATCCAGACAATATGTAACGAAGTTAAAATAAATTTTTTGATATTTAAAAGCATGTTCTAAAAAAAAAAAAAAAAAAAACTGTTGGCAGGGTAACACAAAATTATTCACATACATATATTTGCCTATCCATTTTCAGTGTATACGTTATCTATATATATGTATATATATTAGGGTGTCCCTTAAATGAGGGGGAAATTTGTTTTGCATTTTTTTTTCTATTTTTTGAAATCCTATACGCATACCCTCTAGTTTTTTGCAATTGGTCTCTAAATACTTTTGAGCAAAATATCAGACATGTGAGATAATGTTTAAACGTGCCAAATTGACTGAAAAATCCAAATACTGATATTAGGATTTTCCCGTCACTTCGGCACTTGTTAACATCAGCTCAGAGAGCTGATATTTTTCTAAAAATGTATTTAGCGTAAAATAGAAGAAAATTTGAGGGTATACGTATCGAATTTCAAAAAAAAAAAAAAAACAAGAAAAGAAAAGAAAAAAAAATCGGCCCCCTCATTTAATGGACATCGTAATATAACCTATATATATATATATATGTGTGTGTGTGTGTGTGTGTGTGTGTTTGAGATATGTGTCGGTCACTGTAGATGGTGTAACTTCATATTTTTTACGTATGTATTTTTTTCTTTTTGTTAATATCACATTTAGTCACATCTGTCATTATAAAAGTGAATAAACTCCAATAATTACATTAAAATCTCATTAGGGGCATTCCTTTTTTCACAGAGAACTAAAACATTTAAATATTCATTATAAAATTAATGTTTCTAAATTTCTTCAAATTAAATTTCCTAAAACGTATAAATCCTTATAACTCTGATTTGTATTAATAAGCAAAAATTTTATAATAACATTGACTGAAAACTTGTACTTTTTTTCTATAAATTGTAAAATGCTCGTTATTCAAAATCCATTTACAAGGAGATAATTCACTTTTATAATGAATGATCAATATAACTGGAAACTGCTTGAAGTATTATTTCTTACACTATTGAGATAAATTCTATTAAAAGAATACAATGAAAAATGCAAGTAAAACTCAAAAGTAAGGCAAACAGCAATGTCTAGAACGCCAAAAAGAAGTAATAGGAAAGCAGACACCTGTTTCGGTGGCATATAGCGTACCGTCTTCAGTGCATAAAGAAATGGAAGAGAAGTGCACTTATATATAGGAAAGGGATCGAATTCAGCTCAGGATGATCAGCCAATAGAATTACGTGGAATGTGGGCGAATGGCCAATAGAAAATTATGAAACACTAGTTGAGAAAAATATGTAAGAAAAAAAAAATGTGCACTGAATGTAAATCTTCCAATAATCAGACAAATGGGGTACAGTGAAATCACAATTAACAATATCTTTTAGATTTTTTTTTTTTTTTTTTTACAAATATAAAAAGCTTCAAAGAAATCGAGTTCATGAGTGGATTTGGGCCTGCAAATTATTTTAGCTGAATCAAATTTAAAATTATGGTTTTCCTCCCAGCGATACTTAAAAATAGCTGATTGGTTGGTTTTTTGCTTAGAGACGTAATTAATATATACATTAAGGCGGAATTTAAGACTGTATTTTGTTTGGCCAGTGTATGAAAAACCTCACTGGCAGAAAATGCTATAGATGTTCCAAGAATTATACATTTCTATAGAATCTTATAATTGAGAAAAGGTGAAATAATTATTTTAAAATCATATTGTTTAAAAATTTTAGCTGTGGCATGACTAGATTCTGGAAAATAGGGAAAGACAATACTCATACTAGAATAGACTGATTTAGTAGACAAAGTGCAAGGAATATGTAATTTTTGGAAAGCATTATCTATAATGAAAGGGTTGCAATCTATGTCAATTGCTGTGACTTTCAGATATTTGGTTTCAGAGCTTAATAAAACAGGAGATTGGAACAAATATAAACGGAACGGTTAACAAAAATATAGAAATCTACCATTTTTTGGGTAGGTAGGTGACATGAACGCGCATGGGGAGGTAGAGAGACTGCAAAAGTTTTACAACAGACGGTGGTAGAAAATCCATCTACAGTACTTGAGACAAGAGTATCAAGGAGTGGAAGTGAGCCATTATTTTCTATTTTATGTGTGATCTGGATACTGTTGTCTATATAATTTATAGTTTGTAAGACATGGTCAATATTGTGAGGAGATGTGTCAATAAGCGTGAAGGTGTCATCAACATTACGGGTCCAAAAAGGGAAAGATATTTTCTTAAAAAGCGTACTTTCAAAATCATGCATATAAATATCAGTGAGAATCGGGAAGAGAGGTGAACCCATGGCTAAAGAAACCTTCAGATCGACGATAAAATTATCTTTTGAAGGAAAAAATTGTTTGGATAAACAAATGCAGGTTCAATTCCACTCAAGAATTCGATTTCTATGAAGCTTTTTATATTTATAAAAATCTTAAAATATTGTTAATTGTGCGTTCACTGTACCAAATTTGTTTGATTGTTGGAAATTTTACATTCAGACCACATTTACTTAATTTCTTCAATATTTTTTACGACTAGTGTTTCGTAATTTCATATTGGACTACTGTCCATATTTCGCAAAATTCTACTGGCTTATAATTCTGAGCTGAATACGATCCCTTTCCTATGTATAAGAGCACTTCTCTCATTTCTTTATGCACTGAAGACGGTGCGCTAAATGCTCCTGAAACAGCTGTCTGCTTTTCTATTATTTATTTTTGGTGTTCTAGACGTTGTTTGCCCAGTTTTTATAATCCGGCGCCCGTTAATATTAACATTTAAAAGTGTTTAATGATATATAGAAATTCAATCTATTTCCTTTTCTTCTTCTTTATTTATTGCAAGTAACTTGACCGTAATTTAAAAAATAATAATAATACCTTTTCTCAAATTACTTTTTTTTTTTAAATGGGATTAATTCTTGCATTAAACTAATAAGTAACAAGAAATGTAATCAGCAATGGTATCATTTACTTAAATGAAATGTTAAAAATTATATATTCATTTCGAATTAATGAAAAACTAGCTGGAACCCGTCGAATTCGACGATCATTTTATTGACCGTAATGTTTCAAAAAACATCGCATCATTATTTAAATGTATTTCAAGTTAAAACATCTAATATAATTTACGACATTTCACTTTAAAAAAAAAAAGAAGTCAGAAAATTGCTTATAAATAGAAATACTATATATGACATCACTTTCAACAAAGTACAGTCAATGTGACGTCAAACTGACTCCAAATAAACAGTTGCTATCTTTTATTTTCTATTTTGTTTAATACTAAGACTACATGTTAGCTGACCCGTCCGGCGTTTCTCGGGCCCATGGTAATAACCTTAAACGAACCTTAAATTTTTATGGTTTTACATCTTTAACTCAATTTTGTTTGAATTTCTATTTTTAAATAAAAGCATCGTGAAAAAATAATCAGCTGTAACCAAAAAAAATTACCTCGAACCGAACGAAACTCTGCCTTGTGACCTTGGTGCCTTCGGTAGCGCATACGCCGGCCGCTAATAACATAAAAATATTCTCAAAAATTAACATGGAACCCAATGAACCCGCTCGGTGTTGCCCGGACCCATGATACCTTAAATGAACCTTAAATTTGTATGATTTTATATATTTAACTCGATTTTGTTTGAATTTCTATTTTTAAATGAAAGCATCACAAAAAAAAAAAAAAAAAAAAAAAAAAAAAGAATCGTCTGTAACAAAAAAAAAAAAAAAACATCAAAAGGAACGGAACTCGGGCTCGTGACCCGATGCCTGCGGCAGCGTATATACAGGCCGCTAATAACATGAAAAATTTCTCAAAAATTAACCTTGAACCGAGCGAACTTCTGACTCGTGTTACCTCTGCCTGTGACTGCTGCACTGTATAGCAGGCATGCATGCTACACACGCGTTGCAAATTCCACATTCCTCTACCAGGGGGTGCAGTATGTTGTATACGAACATCACCAATCGCCTTGAATTTCCAAGACTTTTCAAATAAGGTGTCACTGGTGGTGTCAACTGCAAAATCCTTTAGTTGCCCTTTCCACCGCCATGGGGCACAGCGTGTTCTATACGAACAACAACAACGGTGAGGAAATACCAAGACCTTTAAAATAAGGTGTAACCCCTAACAGCACAAAATATTCCAGAAACGTAACAATCATATAACATTGAAACATTATGAAACCTTCGGAAACGTTTAAAACCGTTCAGATTACTTTCCGATTAGTTTCAAAAACGTAGAAATGTCCGCGATCGTAACAAAAAATCAGATACGTAACAGAAACGTTACAATCACTTAACAGGTAGAAAATCAAAAAGGGCGAATGTTTCAGAAAGGTATCAGAGAGCATACTAAAACGTGTTACGTTTTTGAAAGATTGTAAGCTTTTTGCAACATAACTGAAACATTCTGTGCTGTATGGGACATGATAGGGTAGACTGCAAAATCACCTAGTTCCACTTTTAACCACCAGGGGGTGCAGTATATTGTGTACGAACATCCCCAATCAATATGAAATTTCAAGACCTATATCACCAATCGCCTTGGATTTCCAAGACCTTTCAATTAAGTTGTCACATGGTGGTGTCAACTGCAAAATACTTTAGTTGCACTTTTCATCGCCAGGGGGCGCAGTGTGTTCTGTACGGACATCACCAATGGTCAGGAAATACCAAGACCTTTAAAATAAGATATTACATGATAGGATCTACTACAAAATCACCTAGTTCCATTTTTCACCACCAGGGGGCGCACTATATTGTATACAAACCTCCCCAATCAACATGAAATTTCAAGACCTCTATCACCAATCGCCTTGGATTTCCAAGACCTTTAGTTGCACTTTCCACCGCCAGGGGGAGCAGTGTGTACGAACATCACCAACAGTCAGGAAATACCAAAACCTTTAAAATAAGATGTAACATGATAGGATCTGCAGCAAAATCACCTATTTCCATTTTTCACCACCAGGGGTCGCACTATATTGTATGCAAACATCACCAACGTTTAGGAAATACGAAGACCTTTAAAATAAGATGTAACATGATAGGGTCTACTATAAACCCAAGCAGCACCGAAACGTTCTCTGAACGTTCAAATATTGTTTTGCAAACACGTTCTAAGAACGTTCACTTTGAACGTGTTATAGACGTCTGTCTGTCCATCTTGAAGACATAATATAGTACGGTTCAGTGAACGTTCAATGAACGTTTAACTATCACCATCGGTGTTATAGAAGCGTTCTGAGAACGTTCTATGTATACAGTCTCAGAACGTTCTAAACGTTTTTAGAACGTTTTCAAAACGTTATACACATTTTCAGAACGTTCTCGAAAACGTACTGTAAACGTTCTAAAATAGTGTAGAAACGTTCTGAAAACGTTCTATCGACACGTTCTCCCAACGTTATGTAAACAATTTTTGAACTTTCTTTGAACGTGCTAAAAATGTATTTTATGTATAATAAAATGGAAGAACTCGCAAAAATTGTTCCGGGTCAAAAGAAGACACGACCCTTCGAATATAGACCAGACGAATATAGTAGGCCCGAGTGCTGCAAATACAAGAGCTACGTTGCAGTTTTTTTTTTTTTTTTTTTTTTTTGCAGCACTCGTGCCTAGTTTGTTTGGTTGATGAAGGGTTGTGTCTTTTCTCGACCCCAAACAATTGCTTCGAGTTCTTGAATTTTGTAGTGTCTCTTCAAAATTTTGCACTTGTTATTTTATTTACTTATTTATTATTTTATTTTTTTCCTTCCTTTCCTTACCTTATTTATCTTTTCTTTTCTTTTTTCCTTTTTGTGTACTTTTTATTTTATTTTTTTTTTTCTTTATATATAATTGTCTTAGTATTGTAACATTTTACATACATGCATTGAAATATGGTATAACAAAAGATCAAGTATTTTGAATATTCTGGATAAATATTTGAATTCAAAAACAAATAAATAAATAAATTCAAGATTTGGAATATTTTGAAAATTTTTAAGATATATGCGCCTGCTAACTAATTATTATTCTCCCCTAGATTTTGCATCATCTAAATTTAACAATAGAATATAACAATATTTGGATATTAATTTTAATAAGTTAAGCAAAAAAAATTTAAAAATATTTTTATGTCTAAACTTTGAAACTTACTGCAAACTTTTAGCATTCAAACACAAAAATATTTTATCAAATTTTAAATTATCAATGACATCTCAAATTAATGCCCAGACATATTACATATTCCATTTTTAAACTATAATAATGCACAATCAATGGAAAACAAAAAATAAGAATTAGTTAAAAGAAGTACACAAGTGTAAAAATTAAAACAATAAATTGTTTTCTCGTTTTCTTTTTTCCACATAATTCTTAAACAAATAAACACAGAAGTATAAAATTTGGATAGCATGTTTTTTAAAATACCATGAATCGAATTTTATACAACTTTAGCGTAAGTAATAATTTTTAAACTAAAAATCAGTAAATTTTTCTCAAAAGTAAACTTTGAAAAAATGAAAAATTTCAGCAATTTTAGAAAGAAAACTTAATGAATAATCTGGTGTGTCACCCACTCGACTTTCTCTTAACCTGAAATTTAATATTATAAATACAGGTTGCATATTAAAAGGTAAGATAACGAGTACTGTAATGTAAACCTGCGTTAAACAATTCATATTAGGCTTCTGAAGAGTTTTATATGATAATTAGTTCTGTGTGAGGGGGGCTACCGCCCCCTCAACCCCCTGTTTCATTAATGCACCTACATTTATATAGAATTTAATTCGGTTATTAAAAAATAATTCTGTTTTTAAAATATAATTTATTAATATTATTATTTAAAAAAATTATCTTTTATGATAATGCAGACAATTTCCATATTAAAGAAGTAGTATAACACCAAATATCCAAAAAAAGCCCATTTTATTCTCAATATTGAAAAAAAAAAAAAATGATAACTTTGTTTTGAATTATCGCATATAGATGGTTCAACCATTCGTTTTAAAGGTATTGGCGAGCTCTTTACCCATTATGAAAATTTACTCCCCTCGAGGGGGGACTTCCCCCCCAGGGGATGAGGCGAGGCTCCTACATACACAAAAAAATTTTCCCAGTTAACTGTCTCTATTACAAAAAATATATATTCGTTTCATTTGGTTTAGTGCAGTCTATAGACGTTAAACTCTACTTACCTGCAATTTTCCCCATAGACGTAATGCATTAGAATTCTCTTGATTGTCCCTGTACACGAACCATTTGTTTGATCTTAACGAAAAGCTTACTGTAGCATCCCTATATGATACACATTTAGAATACTAAGTTTGAACTTTTTGCCATAATTTGTTTTTGAGATATGCTGATAACAGACAGACACACAGACACACAGACAGACACACAGACATACAGACAGACACACAGACCATTTGCTAAAAACATGATTTTCGTATTCAGGGGACCTCAAAACGTGTAAATATAACAAAATCTCGCGTTCGAAAATTTGACCCAAAAACAATACTTTCTCTACCTTATGGGTAAGAGAAAGTAAAAATGGTCAGGAAGATGCATTACAGATAGGTTAACG
This sequence comes from Salticus scenicus, assembly GCA_963930645.1. Classification (NCBI taxonomy): domain Eukaryota; kingdom Metazoa; phylum Arthropoda; class Arachnida; order Araneae; family Salticidae; genus Salticus; species Salticus scenicus. Next base: position 6,051,933 of record OZ005659.1, read on the forward strand.
ATGTACGTGCATCCATATTTTAGATTAAAACCGTATATTTCTTCTTGTAGTCATTTTTTTTTTTCTTCTTTTTTCTTCATTTTTTCGCGTGTGAATATTATTTTTTTAAATTTTACATAGAAACATGAAAATCGGATAAGACGTTCATTATTAAATTATTTATCGACGTTTTTATTATTCTGGTGATGGTCACAGTTTATACAAATTAGTAATTACTATTATTTATTTATTTATTTATTTTCAAAAATTCCGTTATTAAAGTAAAAGAAAAGGGAACACAGAAAGAAAAATCAGGATTTTGTTTTTCACATTTGAGGGCATGTGCGTCTTTACTTGTCTGTAATGCATCATTAACACAATTTTTCATTAAGTTTTCTTTACTAAAATTGTTGAAAATTTTCATTTTTTCCAAAACTTACATCTGAGAAAAATTAATAATTATTACTTTAAAATTATTGCTTATGCTAAAGTTATGTAAAATTCGATTAATGATATGATAACGAACATGCCATCCAAATTTTATGTCCATGTATTTATTTGTTTAAAAGTTATCCACAAAAGAAGAAAATGGGAAAGCAGGTTTGTTTCTTTAATTTTGAACAGCGGTATATTTTAAATACGTTAAAAAATAAATAAATAATTAAATAAATAAATAATTTTTATTTTTATTTATTTAAATAGATTCCGTGAAATTTACTTAATATTTTCATATTTCAAATGATGCGTATGCAAAATTTATTTAAATTATTGATTTTGAGTCTATAAATTTTACATACACCGTGCAGTGAAATATAACAGCATAAAATGTGGTAAAACGTTTTGAAAAATAAATAAATAATTAATTAAAAGTTTATTCTGAGTACAAAACAAATAATAAAATAATAATAATAAAATAAAATAAATAAATAAATAAATAAAAATAAAATAAATAAACTTCAAAATTTAGAACATTTAGAAATATTGAGAATCACCTTATAACTATTTTTTTTTAATTTTAATACTTCTCCCTGCTTTTACATTTCTACAGTGTAATGTAAAATGCAAACATATATGCTCAAATCTTTATAATATTTCTCTAACGTGGATCAGATACAATTAATTTTTGTCGAAACGATACGATAGCAGTGTAATTATTGAAATACGCGAGGATAAAAAATAATATTTAAAAATGAACAATATTTAAGCATACCGACTCAATTCAATGAACTAATAAGAAAAAATTACGACATTTGCCTGCTTACATTATTTTATGGAAAACTGTATTTTTAAAAATTGCTTCTTCAATCTTTATAAGCGTCATTTTAAACATAGAAATACTTTAAAGATTATACAGGATATGAATTATTGTCATAAATTGACTAAAAATAATAAACATAAAAATATAATCAAAATAATATATAGGTTTTTTTTTAAACAAAAAATTATACCAAAATAAATAAAAAGTCACCGCCAACATCGCGACAAAAATTTAAAAGACATCGTGGAAATGCTATATTATAACTGTACTGCATGCGGAAGTATGAAACTGGTTCTTGAACGATGAATTTCATTTTGAAACCTTTCTTTGAATGATCTTGGTCTCACTATTGCACTATATTAATTTGGCACTAATAATAATTTGGCTTCTAGTAAATTAAAATTTTAATCAGATGGGGAATTCGGTATAATATTTATGAGTTTCAAATTTTAAAAGTAAATAAGAAAAGAAAAGTGCGAAATATTCGCATGGGTTTGCTAGTTTAGAATAAAATTTAAAATTTTCAAATTTAATTTAAAAATATTATATGTTTTTTTTTTGATAAATTTTAATAAACTAAATTTTGTAAGATTTCAATGCATACGTATGCAAAATTTTACAAAAAGGAAAAGTAAGTGAACTTATCTGTATCCTGATGCTGTAGCGTATCCGAAAATTAAATTCAAATCTGAATGTAAATACAAAATACGATGAATAATCAGGCAGTAGTCAGAAGCTTTGGACTTTGGATCCCACACCTACAAATACCAACTTCCTGCGCACTGCAGATGGCCATTTACACGGGCGAAATTTTCTGTTGATTAAGCAATTTATTCAATAAAACCCGTTTCTAATAAAGATTTTTCATACTGTTCAAAGCTTAAACTTTTTAAAATTGGTATATTAAGACAGTGGCAGATCCAGAACTTGACTTTTTTTTTTTTTTTTTTTTTTTTTTTTGGGGGGGGGGGGGCGAGATTTTTCAAAGTGTTATTCTAGACAAATAAAAAATTTTCAATGGTGAATGTCAGTGTTTTTTTTTTGGGGGGGGGGGCTTCAGCCCCCTAGCCCCCCCTTAAATCCGCCACTGTATTGAGGCCATCATAAAACTCTCTTCTATATTTTCCTGCACAGGTCGATGCCGTACATATTATTTGCTCAAATAATCTATCAAAATTATTTTCCATGTCAAAGGTATAAGATTTTCATCTCAAACAAGTATAATACTAAATATCCAAAAAAATCAATTTTATAGTATACAAAATATATATCTTAAGAAATGTATTTTACATAATGAAAAATGTAAAATGTCGGTAACTTTGTATTAAATTATCACAGATTTAGGGTTCACCCTTTCGTTTAAAAAGCATAGACGACCTTTCTCGCAAGAATATTGAAAATTTTAATACAATAGCGAAAGCAATGAGCTGTACTAATCGCCCATACTTTTTTTTTAATTAAATATTACTAATATAAATTTATATATATATATATATATATATATATATATATATATATATATATATATATATATATACACATATTTAATTTTCCATTGAAAAGTTAAGAACAATACTCACTTATGTACATTTATACAAAATTTTGTCCTATTTTGCGATATTAAAAATTCTGAAAATAATGATATGACAGCGCCACCTATTGAATGATTTATTAACAAATATAATCGCCACCAGTTTAGGTCACAGTCCAAGTAAACCAAGTTTGAATAAATTACGTTTATTAGTTCGTGAGATACAGCATCCATAAAATTAAAAAAATTATTAATTTAATCATAAAAATTTAATCAGTGAAGTTTCTTTTAATTAATATTCTTATATGTGAAATTTTGTACATTTTTCACCAAAAGATGCTGAAATACAGATTTCTGTAAAATCGCAGAAAGTGATAGTAGCACCATCCGTCGGTGGATATATACCGAAATTGAAGCAGCACATTTTGTCATTATATATATATATATATCACATACAAGGTTCGATAAGTATTCGTATTATAGAAGATGAGGTATAGCCTTCCCGTAAGCTGAAACGAAACGTAGCAGTGTCACCTGTCATTTGATATGTACCCGAAGTCAATCAGTAAAATTTACGTAATATCTATTTCACGTACCAATTTTAGAGCATTTATAAATCATAGAGCATGAGCTATTGCGTTCCCTTGAATGAAATTAAATTGCAGCATATCAGTGCTTCCACTTGTCAGATAAGCACGCCAAATTATTCTGCAAAGTTTTAAATGATATTAGTTTCACATACCAAATTTAGTCTATTCATAATTATTTATATTACAAAAACTGAATTATTGCCATTACGTTAACGGGATTAAACTGCAGGGGAGCAGCGACACCAATTGGTCAATATACGCACCCGAATTAAATCAGCGTAGTTTTACATAATATCTGTTTCACATATTAAGTTTGGTGCATTTGTGCATTGTAGAAGCTGATATATAATCTCCCCATAAAAGGGGGAATTTACAGCATAGAAGCGACCCCTATCTGGTGATACATTCCAAAGGCTAATGAGCACCAAAGCTGATATTTAGGTCAACACCTAATTAAATATTCCTGATATTTAGCAAATTAGCTTAAAGTCTAACTAAACATAAAGTTTGGTTAAATTCCGTTCATTGATTTGTGAGATACAGAGTGCACAAAACTTTGATAACACACACACAAAAAGATAGACAGACTGGTATTTTCAAAGAATAGTCGAATTGTGTTCTGGACATCTCAAGAGTGTATAAACCTATGGAAAACCGGAGATCAAAAATTCTCAATTATCCAACACATTTTTCTTGGTACATGCAAAATAAATAAATAAATAAATAAAATATATTACTTTTTTGTAACTTAATTTATTAACGTTTTAAGAAGCAAATAATAATGAATATCTGCAAAAGTAATCTGGAGTAATGTGTTTGACAGAATTCAACAATATAAAACTTAAATAATATTATAAACAATTATAATGATTATAACATATAATTAAAGTTTAAAATTTTGCAATTTTTTCCCACCTCATCTCTATAAAATTTCAATGATTATTCTATAATGGCATGCTAACAAAATCTGAAACTGAAAATAAGGAAACAAAACTGAAAAAAAAAGAAAAAGAAAAAAAGAGCATTTTGTCATATTTGTTATAATCACACTGTGACAGAACGTGTTACGACGGTGATACACTTGAACGTTTTTCATAGAACTAGAATTGTACGTTTTATAGATGGTACAAAGCAAACCTATTCAGAACGTTCTAAGTAATACTATTTTTGAACGTCTAATCGAACGTTCTCTTGACACGAAACACGGTGTTTCAACGACTGTAACCGTTAATAGACGTTCACGGAACGTTCCCGTGCTACTTGGGAAATCACCTAGTTCCATTTTTCACCACCAGGGGGCGCACTATATTGTATACAAACATCCCCAATCAACATGATATTTCAAGACCTCTATCACCAATCGCCTTGAATTTCCAAGACTTTTCAAATAAGGTGTCACATGGTGGTGTCAGCTGCAAAATCCTTTAGTTGCACTTTCCACCGCCAGGGGGCGCAGTGTGTTCTGTACGAACATCCCCAACGGTCAAGAAATACTAAGACCTTTAAAATAAGATGTAACATGATAGGGTCTGCAGCAAAATCACCTAGTTCCATTTTTCACCACCAGGGGTCGCACTATATTGCATGCAAACATCCCCAGTCGACATGAAATTTCAAGACCTTTAAAATGAGGTGCTACATGCGTGGGTCTAGAACGGATTTCCCTCTGAAACTAATTTTTCCCGTTTTCCCCCCTCCAAATCTACTTTCCTTTTCCCCCCTTTAAAATCGAAAATTCCAAATTCGCAGAAAGTGGTTTTTTAGTATTCGACTCTAGTCCCCATATGTACAATTTCTTCACCGTGAAGTAATTTGAAGCTTAGTTAAGCTCGTAAACGTGTTTTTAACCCGTTGTCCCGGAGAAACCGTTCGACTTTTTTATATTTTCCTCTTCTCATAGCACATCTACAGACCAAGACCTTTTTTTAGACACGGGGGGCGGGAAACGGTTTCCCACCCGTTTCCCCCGGGGGGGGGGGGAAACCTTTCGACTTTTTTTTATTTTTCTCTTTTCATAGCACATCTACAGACCAAAACCTTTTTTTAGACACCTCAACCAAATTTTTACACCAAGTAGTTCTCTCAATATAGTGGAGACAGACAAAAACATATTTCAAATTAATATATAGATGACTTTTTATGAATCGTTGATTTCAATTGTTGGATTTTTCTATCTAAGAAATACAGCTTTTTACATACACTAATTGATTGAGAGCTATTCTCAACAGAATAAACGTGAAATGTATACATTAAATTCTTTAAAATTGGTGTTATCTATTATGCAAATCTTTTCTGAAGTATTAAAATTAATCAAAACTTTTGAGATGAATTATACATTATTTATTAATACACACGAAATATACAATTTTTTACTTTATGCATAATAGTTTTAAATAATATGTACACATGTTTAACTTAAAAAAACCTATATAATTTATAAAAAAAAAAACATTTATATTTATGTATTTATATATAAAAATAATAATAATACTTAATAAATCTATAAATATTTTAAATATTGATGGTGCATATTTTAATAATAAACTAAAGCGCTTTAGTGCCATTCTGATCCAATTTATTGCTGCAAAACCGACGAGCCTTTCATTAAGGTTGAAATAATTTTTTATACTATCATAAAATAAATCTTTCATCAAAGACATTTTTGTGTTACCATTTTTGCAGTTTTTATGCATTTAAATAATGGAATAATGTATATTCCCTCTAGTAAATTACTAAAACTTCTTTTTATTTTATTTTTATTTTTTAACCTGATTATATAAAATGTTTTACTGAAGATATATATATATATATATATACTACTACGATTAAAAAAATTTGAATAATGTAAGAAAATAGGGTCATGGGAATTGCAATTTTAATTTATTAAATAAATAATAAGTGATACCAAATATAAATTATGATAATATAAATCTGCATATTTTGTAGATTATAAAAATGTAAACCAGTTACAATGAAATAGAAAATATAATTAAAACAGCAAGTGAAAAAAATTCAAAATATTAGAATATTTCATAGCGTGGTTCAAACAATTAGAATAATGTAAATATATTGTACACAATTTAAACTCGAAGGATATTTATATGCTAATTAGTACTTTCTTGCATTACCCTTAGCTTTAATAACATATTTTAATCGGTTAGGCATATTATTGGTTAAAGGTTCATAATTTGTTTGTCAAAATTCCCATATATATTATGTAAAATATAAATAAGATCTTTTTTGTTCCTTTGTGCAACTTCTTGAAATCGTTTTTTCATACTCCCCCACTAATTCTTGCTGGGGTTTACGTCGGGTGAGTTCGAAGGCATGGGGGTACATTTGTTCCCTTCTTTTAGAGACATTTAGCTGTCAATTTGCAAGTGTGGCAAGAAGCTGAATCTTGTTGAAACATGAAATTATCGTCATATAAATCCTCAGGTGGAGGTATCATGAAGTGTTCAAGAATTTCCCGATATACTTCTGATTGACTTTTGCGTAAACAATACAGCCTGCCTTGTGCAGTTATAAAGCCCAATACCATGATGGAGGTCGCAAGTTTAACCGAAAGTTTTAAACACTTTTTATGAAAACTTCTTGTATATGTCTCCAAACACGTATACCTTGGTCCCCATGGGGTACACAAAACATACTTTCACCGCTGAAGAGTAAATTTTTCCAGTCATCTTGACTCCAGAAAAGCCTATATTAACACCATTTAACTCTAGCAGCCATTTGCTTACATGATAAGAACGGCTTTATCTTAGATACATATGATCTAAAACGTATTTTGGGAAATCGTCGTAATGTTGTAGATTTAGAGGAATTTGTACCCACTTCTTTCCAATTTCCCTGCATATATCTCACACCTCAAAAGTGTTATTTTTTTCACAATCTTTTTTAATTTCCTTTCATCTCTTTTTGAAGCTGTTGGCTTTCGACCACTTTCAAAGTGTTTATTTTGCAAACATTTATTATTAGAATATTCTCTAAAGACTCAACTCACACTTACTGGAGAACATTTCACTTCCTTTGCTATAAACAGTTGTGTTTTTCTTTCTTTGTGCAAGTGCACAATACGAGATTTCACACCTTTATAGGCGCACATTCGTCCTATATTAAACAAACACTGAAATAAAAGCAAGTGCCAAACTTCTTTTTACTTTCCGTAGAACACATGTTAGTCTCGCAGTTTACGGAACTTACAGCTATTCTCTAAATCAATAAGAAAATATTTGAATATTTTAACTTTTTGAACTATGTTATAAATTATTTTAATATTTCGAATTTTTTCCCTTGCTATTTTAAATATACTTTTTTATTTCTTTGTAAAATATTAACATTCTTATAATCTACAAAATATGCATATTTATATTATGATAATTTTTACTTCGTATCATAGATTATTTATTTGATAATTTAGATGTGCATTTCCCTTGACCATAATTTGTTTCATTTTTCCAATTTTTTGAATCGGAATAGTATACTGATAGATTTTCTACTGACGTGAAGTTCTTTCAATTTTGCATCATAAAGGAGTATTCAAATTTTAATATTAAGCAGACTTCATTATGAATTCTTTTAATAATTCTAAAAAAAATGAGGCTATTCATAATTTAATTTATTACTTCCGTTTAATTTGGAATAATTGTTTATTTCTATATATTTAAGCAAAGAAATACAAATCCTATTTTTAGCTAGTTTCAGACTAATAAAATATTAGGATTTTTATATGTATAATCTTTGTAGATTTTATTCAATTTAATTTTTGTTTGGAATATTTAAACTTTGAAAGGAATGCTAAAACGATACACTTTGAATCTATTTTTGGTGTATTCTTTTAGTCATCTAAATACGATAATTTAAAATGCTTTTGTGCTTGTCATTGCAATGGAAAAGCCTTTTATGATTACTCTTAAAATAACTTTATAAATAGTACTTATATAAATCAGCCAAGGTTCGAACAAAAGAAAATTTGTAAACATTTCATTATTATTATTTTTATTATTAAAAAATAGTGATATTCAAGTTCCCATTTGCGAGATCCCCCAACGTAATAAACATTACTTCAAAATGTGGAAGAATTGTACAATATTTCACCAGTCCTTTAAAGGAAAAATGAAATATTTTGTTATTGCTCCATATAAAATCCTTTTTCAAAAAACTACTTCATTTATTTAAAAAGTAAAATAAAATAAAATAAAAAACCCATTCAGGTTAGGATATAATATGCTGATATAAATATATATATATATAATATATATATATATATATATATATATATATATATATCTGCATATTCGATCAAAACATCCGTTTCCCAATAATAAGGTTTTAAACCACTTACAAATAACGTATTGTATTAATATACCATTTTAGTATATTTAAAAGTAATATTATTAAATATCTTGTAATAGTTTTTAAATATAACATTAAAAAAATGTTTTTTTATTTGAATAAAATAACTATTCTATCTATTTAAAATCCTAATACAGATATTAGGATTTTACCGTCAATTCGGATGTGTTAACATTATCCAAGGACTTCTAGATATTTAAGAGGCCTGAACAGCATTTTCACTGCTCGGTGAAATAAGGGAAGTTTGTTTGCCGTTCACTATACTACACAGATATCACAAATGAATTATTGCATCCATAATTTCCTTATTTTAGGTTAATTTATAAGTAATAATTACTTATATTTAATGTATAGATTTAAAAATAATATTTGGGAGGAGGGAGGCCCCTGAAACTGTTTATTATAATGAAACTGCAGAAAGTTTTCCTTGTAACATTATGCTACTCCGATTCAAAAAATTTGAATAATGAAAGAAAATATAGTCAAAGGAATTGCAAATGTAATTTATCAAATAAATAATCTGATTTATCAAATATAAATTATCATAATATAAATCTACATATTTTGTAGATTATAAGAATGTAAACATTTTACAAAAAAAAAAAAAAAAAGTATATTTAAAATAACAAGTGAAATAAATTCACAATATCAGAGTACTTTATAACATGATTAAAAAAAAATAGAATAATCAATTATTTTCCTAGGAAAGTAATAGTATGGGGCTCCGTCATAGTATGGGGCTGCTTGACTGCACAAGGCCCAGGTAGGCTGCATATCGTTTACACAAATGTCAATCCAGAAGTATATCAAGAAACTCTTAAACAATTCATGAAACTTTCATCTGAGGATTACTGTGATGACGATTTCCTATTTCAACAAGTCTCAGCTTCTAGGCGTACTTCCAAATCGACAACTAAATGGCTCCGAAACAAGGAAATAAATGTACTCCCATAGCCTTCAATTTCATCCGATCTAAACCCCATCGAAAAAACGACCCATTATAGAAAAAAAAAAGTACGTCAAGAAGTGACACCAAGAAACAAAAAAGACCTTATTTATAGTTTGAAGAATATGTGGGCAAATTTGCAGAAAAAAAAAAAAAAAAATGTGTACCTTTAGTCAATAATATACCAAATCATTTAAGAGTTGTTATTATAGCTAAGGTTGATGCAACAAAACACTAATTAGCATATAAAGAAACTTCGAATTTAAATTGTGTACAATATATTTACTTTAGACTAATTTTTTGAGCTACGTTACAAAGTGTTCTAATATTTTGAATTTTTTTTTTTTCACTTGCTGTTTTAAACATAATTTCAGTTCAATTGTAATATGTTTACATTCTCATAATCAATATGTAGATTCTGTCAATATGTAAATCAATATGTAAATCAATATGTAAAACAATTTGTAAATCAGTATGTAAATTCTCATAATCAATTTATCAATATATTATGATAAATTATATTTGATATCATTAATTATTTATTTGATAAGTTAGATTTGCAATTCCCTTGGCCATATTTCCTTACGTTAGTCTAATTTCTTGAATAGGAGTAGTATAATTTCGAGATAAAATAACGATAATAATATTTAATTTTTAAATATGAGAAAAACATTCATTTGAGTAATGTAATTTGAAAATATAACAGAGTAGCTTATTTAAATTGCATTTATAAATAATTACCAAGAACTTCACACATTTTATTTCTTTTTAAATTATGAAACAGAGAGAAAAATTCATTAATCAGTTAGTATTTCTTTAATTTAAAATGCTATAAATAATATGGCAATCAACTTTTGGAATAAATAATATTTTAAGTCTTAATAATTACGTTGTTAAAAAAAAAAATAATAAGTAAGCTAATTTCTACGAGGAAAAAAAGAAGTAGGAAAAATATTATCTTAACGTGTTTGTCGTAAATAATAATAATTCATAATGAAAATGCTTGTCATAATAATTCATAATGAAAAAAATTCTTCAGTTTACTGAAGAATTTTTTTCATTATGAATTATTAAAATTTTGAGATGAAAATATTATTTTATTGTAACAATGTTCCTTTTCTTTTCTCTCTCTGTCTGTCTGTCTTTTATATTTATTATTATTATTATTATTATTATTATTATTGTGTGTGTGTAAGAGAAGGCGGGAAGGGGCATGTGTAAAACTTTTATATCAGTAATGTAATTTAAGTAATTATAAGATAAAAAACTTTTTTTAAACCATGTTCTTAATTTTTCTGTTAAATCATAGCTATAGAACTAACTACATTAGCACTTTATCAAAGCGTATTGTTACGAAATTGTAAATAATTGTATTTATTTTTGTATAAATTCTTTCAAAGAGGATAAAAGTATAAGTTGATAAAATGTCAATTTTATGCATTTCCAGCTCTTTTTCGCATTAAAATAGCTTAATCTTCCCTTTAAAACGCTTTAAAAAGCTCCAATAGATTTGGCGTCAAATTTGGCGACTTTTGGTGAGAAAATCCTTATTATGGATATTCCAAAGATGGACGTTCTAATGTGATTGGTCAAAGAGTTATGGGAAATTTGAATTTAAAAAAAAAGTTGGTTTTAAAAATAAAATATTAACCCTTTTCCGAACAACATATATTTGCATCATGAAGTACATTAGCACTTTATAAATGTATAGAAAATCTTTAAAATGATAATGACGTCAATTTTTTCCAGATGCATAATTAAACTCATTTAGGCTCTTTTAAAATTAAATTTCTATTAATTAAAAAAAAAATCTAAAAAAGAAAAAACTATTAATATGCTATTCTAACAAATTAATAGTTTTATAAGATAAAATTCTATATTAAATTGGCAACCAACTTTTGATGAAATAATTGAATGTTTAAAATTGCCTCAACCAACATTAAAAAAAAAATAACAATAATTATGAAATAATAAAACCTTTTTTTTTTTATCTGTAAGAAATATAAAAAAAAAATAAAAAAAAAAAAAAAACTTTTAATGATTTATTACAAATTGCAGAATCTTGATTAAGAAAGCCCTGCATTATCCCTGAGATCTGACATTTTGCTAAAATATGTTTAAGTTCAAATAGAAAAAATTACAGGGTATGCATATCGGATTTCAAAATAATAACAAAGAAAGGAAAAAGAAATTCACCCATTTTAAGGGACATCCTAATATATATGGGGAAGTTTATATTATCTTATATGGCAAAGTATACAGTTATATATAATCTTATATGGTGAACAATTAAATTATTTATATTTGCACTCAGAGTTAAGAGAAGTCTATATTTTCAATGGCACTACTTAAACAGGTGTTATTGAATTCATGAGCCAAATTTTAAGATTAGGTAAAGTACATATAAAGAAGCATTTTTTTGCCTGCTTGAACATTGATTCGAAAATGAAAATCTTCAGGGAGCACCCAGCACACCCTTCCGCCGCTTTAGTTAACTTGCCTGTCTATTTTTCCATTAATTTCTGATTGGTGTTGTTAGATTTTTTTTTTTCAAACACTTGCGACTGTGCGATTTTCTATGAATTGTTGCTCACTTCTTTCTTTTTTTTTTTTTTTTTTTTTTTTTTTTTTTTTTTAAACCCATTTTAAAATATGCTGTGTTTCTTGATTTTTTGCCTACCCTATATCGGTATTTCCAACCCCATATCGGTATGTACACTGTAAATACAGGCGTCTTAAAGTAAGACAAAAAAAGTCTTAAAATGATTAAGACACGTAAATGTCTTAAAATGAAGATCAGACATAATAGATATCTTAATTTAAGACACTTTTTGTGTCTTAATGGTGCAAAAGATCTTTTCTTTTCTTTTTCTTTTTTTTTTTTTAATCTCTTTCGATATAAAACTCTTTTCTTTAACCTTTTTTTTTACATGTACCTGGACGAAAAACAAAACATTTCTGGTTTTCATATTCATATTTTTTTTTTTCTTTTAAATAATAGTTTACAGAAAGAAATCGTTCTCAAAACATCACAATCTGAGGTTTTGATATATTTGTTTATATTTTACAAAAATTATACCCATACAATTAAAATTTAAGAGAATTAATACAGATTGAGCGTTAGATTTAATCTCGATAGTTTTAAGGGAAAAAATACCAATCATATTATAAAACTACAATCCATTACGCGAATATTACAGTGTATATTACCGAAACTTTTTGTGCAACGTCGTGGCGCGATCGGCAGGAGCGTTCGTCTACAGTATCGAAGTTCAACTCCAGGGGTTAGTAATATATATATATATATATATATATATATATATATATATATATATATATATATATATATATTAATTATTATATTTTATTAATGCTCTAGAATATTATAAAATATAATTTTAACAGAAAAGCAGAATTGCACACTACTTTTATTTATTTATTTATTTATTTATTTATTTAAAAGCCTTAAAAATGGCAGATACGGTGGTCTTACATGACGGTGTTTTTTAAACATAAAAAAGATGGCGGTGTTTTATGACATTTGCAATGTCTTAATTTCAGATGCAAAAAATTGTCTAAAAAAGTAAGACTTTTTTTTACGCTTAAAATATGACTAACCGTTTAAGATACTTTTTAAAACTGAAATTAAGACGTTTTCGTTTACAGTGTAAAAAAAGCTTTTTTATATACGTCTTATCTATCCAAAAACTTTGGCCTATGAATTCAATGACACCATGTACAGATCGCTACGCTCATGATATATCTTATTTAAATAGAGATAGAAATTCCGTTTAATTTTATTTTAATATTTACATTTCCATTCGGAATACATCTTCGCGATAAAAATATTAGAAGCAGAAAAAAATATATATTATTACATTTTTTCATTAGCTATGGAAATTTGCTAGTAAAAATATAAATTATCTTTATTTAAAATGAATAATTATTCTATCCAATATACGATGAGTTTGTTCCTTGCAAAGCTTTCTTCAAATGAAAACCCGAATCAGTTCTTTTAAAATTAAATCTAAATTCTTTTTTTTTTTTTTTTTTTCCTAATAAAAATAAATAAACATGTGCGAAAGAATTACTTTTTCGAAAAGATTTATTACTTTCGTCCAAGAAAGATAAAATTTAATCTAAAATAATACCAACATTAATTTCAGCTAGAGACAAAAATATGTGTCTCGCTCGTGTAAAAGGTTGTAAAATAAAATATTATTTCATTACAAATTTTGATTCGCTTGATTTATAATTTCCAATTAAACTTTTTATAGTTTTTGTTTTAAAATGATAAATTTTGTCTGGTGCTTTTCATGCATTACTTTAATAAAAGAATATCCGCCTTTTATGTCAGTGTATGAATAATTCATTTTATTTTTATTTCTCCAAAATAATGGAATAAAAATTGCACATAAATATTTGCATATACACTTATAATTAAATGTTAGAAATAAGGTTTTATTATCAGACTCAGCTTTTGTTAAATCTTCATTTAAAATATATACCAACATGTAATATATTAAATAAAATGGTTTTTTCAGTTACCTAAATTAGTTTTTCAAGTATTTTGTTGGAAAACTTCCAATTAAATATTAAAACTCTGTATTTAAAACACCGACATTTTTGAATAACTATAAGCATTGTAAATATACATAATTTTTCCTGTTAAATTAAGGAATTTCACAGTATATTATAATTTTATTTAACATGTCTTTGTAAATAGACTATAACAAATTAGTATATGTATGTATGTATATATATATGTATGTATATATATCTTCTATATTAATAAAATCAGACTTTTGTCTGTAAATTTGTCGGAATCGAAAAATTTTGCGATATCTTCACGTTTCAAACCCCATGAAAGCCGAAAATGACTTCAGAAAATTTTGCCTGTGTGTGTGTGTGTGTGTGTGTGTGTGTGTGTGTGTGTGTGTGTGTGTGTGTGTGTCATCGTGTCCGCATGTCGCTTTTTTTTTGTCCGGGCATCACTTAAGAACGGCTGGACGGAATTCAACGGCGCTTGGCAGGGATTTAGGTCTTCACCCAACTTAAAATTATATCTATCAACTTTTCAGAAATTCCCCCCCCCGTTCCCCCCTGGGGGGTAAAAGACTAAAACACGTTTGTCCGGGCATCACTCGAGAACGGCTGGACGGAATTCAACGGCGCTTGGCAGAAACTTAGGTCTTCACCCAACTTAAAATTATATCTATAGAAATTTTCAAAATTCTGATTAGTGTTTAAATTGTGGGTAAAAAACGCCTGCGCATGCGCCATAAATATTTTTTCACTAAAACGCTTTGAATGGAAAAATAAAATGCAAAAATAAATTTTTAAGATAAAGACTTTTTTCATTCGCGTGATTCGCACTACAAATTATGAAAAGATTGAAATGAAGTTTTGCCATCTGAGTTTCATACTTTAGTTAATTTTAAAACATCTAATCGTCGTATCGAAAAACTGTTTACACCCCAGGATTCAGAAAAATCACCTCTTTCATTTGGTACTGAATTTGTAACGATAGGTCTGATACTTCTAATTTATTTTCCCCTTTTTCCGTTTTTCCGTTGCCACTTAAATTTCATACTTTAGTTATTTTTTTTTTAATCTAATTGTCGCATCGAAAAACTGTTTGCACCTCTGGATTCAGAAAAATCACCCCTTTCATTTGGTATCAAATTTATAAACATAGGTCTGATATTTCTAATTTATTTTACCTTTTTTCCGTTTTCAACGCGGATTCGGTAAAAGGTTTTATATTTATAAATATGCATTTATACATATATATTTTTATTTTCGAGAAATAAAATGAAATATTTTTAATTTCACGTGAATAATAATAAAAATTAGAGAGAAAAATACATACAAAAGTTGGCGATTTTTTTTTTATGAGGAATTTGCACGTAGATAAATATTTTCATAGAGATATTTGGCATTAGTTTAATATTTTTATTTAATTAAGCAGTACTTTTCTTTCCTGCAGTAAAACAAAATTTTTTGTTGTTATTATGTACCTTATGAGGGTTTTTTTATGTTCTCCCATTAATTGTAAATGACTATAATTTGGATTTCATTAAGATTTTTTATTTTTATTTTGTAAATATCAGAAAAGATTTTTTATTTTGTTTTATTATTTTATTTTATTTTATTTATTTATTTATTTTAGCTTTAGTATTGGATCCCTTTGGCAAAATTTGAAATTCGGAACCGACGTAGCTCGGGCGTTTCTCGCAAAGATCTTTAATTGCACAATTGAGATAGCCAATTCAGTTCATCGCAAAAATGGCTTAAAATATTTAAATTCTCCAAAGGGGTCCCATACTAAAGCTGTGCTTTTTGTATTTATTTATTTGTAATATTTTCTATTAAAGACTTCTGTGGTCACGAAATTTGGTGCGTAAATTGTTTGTTTGCATCCGGCTCTTATTGTAACTGGATTTCACGAAATTCGAAATCCCCCCCCCCACTTCTCGGAGTCGGAGGGCAATAAACGGTATAACTTCAGTATAACCCAACAGCTGAATTTGGCGATTTTTCTTTGGCGCCGTTTTGAATTATAACAATGTCGTTCTGGACTGTTTGCGATATAATATGGCAGCCTAATATGTTGTTTATTTTGGATTTATGATTTTATGTTTTATGTTTTATGATTTAGATTATGATTTTATCATTTATCATACATGGTTTATGATTTTTAGATTTATGATTTAGCCATAATCGCCAACAAAAAATCGCCAAATATAGTTGTGGGGTTATACTGAAGTTGTTCCTAATAAACATCTGTAAAAACATGTTTTTCCGTTTGAATTCGCTTTGAATTATCTTAGAATGGCGAATTTTGGTGTGCGGGTATTGATTAAGTGTACGCATTATGTACATTAGTGGGATTTTGCAAAACTTCGAACTCACCCGCTGAGGAAGGGGAAGTAAGAAGTGGGTAAGTTGTGCCGAAGGCAGTGGGGACCCAGACTGGATATTTATTAAGTGTACGCATTATGTACATTAGTGTGATTTTGCAAAACTTCGAACTCACCCGCTGAGGAAGGGGAAGTAAGGAGTGGGTAAGTTGTGCCGAAGCCAGTGGAGACCCAGACTCCTCACTTTGCGAGCGAGAAAACCTCTACCAATCACAGCGAGAACTTAGGTTATTAATAAAGATATGGGATTTTGACAACTCATTTAAGTTTAATGTCCAGCGAAGCGGGCAAAGCCTGCTAGTATATATATATATATACAGGGTGTTTCAGTGAACCGTTTCAGAACTTCTAAGAGGGGTAGGGTACATCCTGATGAACCAAAATCATATACCAATGGGCAGTCATAAATGCTTTCCTGACGCAGTAGCTGCCGGAGAAATTCGAGATATGCCTGGAGTATTCCAGAATGTTCGGATGTCCATGCGTCGGAGATGTGAGGCGTGCATTGTAGCCCGTGGAAGAAACTTCGAACACTTACTTTAATCCATGTACCTTTTGCTTCTTTTCATGTATTATTACAACGATTTCTCACTTACGGTCTCTTTTCTTTATGGTGCTTCTGTGTACAACACCGCTTCAGGAAAGCATTTCCGACCCCACATTGCTATATGATTTCGAGTTGTCAGGATGTACCCTGCCCCTCTTAGAAGTTCTGAAACGGTTCACTGAAACATCCTGTATATATATATATATATATATATATATATATATATTAGGACTGAGGACTATTAGTCTCAATCTGTGATTTTTGCGGTGTCATTTTTCGATAGTTGGACATTTATCGAAATCTAAAATTTATCGAAAATATAATTGAATAATTTGAAAACGATGTTATAATTAAAAAAAAAAAAAAAAAAAAAAAAAAAAAAAAACCCTAATATTCCTCCGTCCTAAACTAAATTCTGCTTTTGCCAGAATTTCATCAAAACCGATTTTTCTGTTTCTTTCTTTTCTTAAAAAGGTAAAGAAAACAAAACAAAATTAATGATAATCAGTATCAAAACGGACAGTATAGAAAAAGTTCTTTTTTTTTTCCAAAAACTTTAATATGCCATTATTAGACAAAATTTCGTATAAAAGCACGCAATGAGAATTAATTTTATTAAAAAAATTAATTTTATTAAAATTTTACCGTAAAACAATTATAACAATACCATTTTTTTTAAATAAATGTTTGATTCAAACACCTGCCATTGTTATAAGTAGATTAACTTTATTTGTTTTTTATATTTTTTTAGTTGGATGCTTAAGTAGTATAAACATAAAATTATTGTATTAATATATATACATTTATATATATAGATATATATATTACATTAAAAATTATGAAATCAGCCCGAAATAAAAGAGAGAATTGGAATAAATAAATAAATAAATAAATAAGGAAGTGAATTAAGCCGTAAGTTCGTATTTGTCTATATCTATTAGTAGGATCATTATATTCATATGTAACTACTCTACTGAAAGAAGGGTTCGTAATAAATTCTAAAGCCAAATGAAAATTAATATTAAGGTGTTGTATAAAATCATTTGTCCTCAGAGGGAAAATTGCTTTATAAATGTGAAAATTTCGAACATACCACGGAACATGAAATGTTTGGTATAGGGTTGCATTTTAGGCTCTAACGGGTAACTTGATTTGGGTTCTTCGCATTTCGCCGTAATGGTGTCAGTGAAGATGAGACGAAGTTAGGATGTATAAAGAAAAATTAATTTTAAAATAGATTATGTTGTTTCGAGCAACATGGGACATTAATTTACTTTTAACAGCTTGGAAGTTATTTTGCGTAGCGATGATGTGTTGTTTAATTTTATACGATTAATTTTCCATGATTAAATAAAATCGAAAATTTTATAAAGAAAAATATGATGTAAAAGACAATAAAAATCGACAACTATGCATATATTAGGGCAGGGCGCGAAATTTCCGCTCGTCAGCTCGCCATTGGCGAGTAAAATTTCGGTCTAAATATGGATAGAATTCTTAGAATATACGGTGCTACAAATATATATATATATATATATATATATATATATATATATATATATATATGTATGTATATCGATTAAAAAACGTAAAATCGTGCTAATTTTAGGTAAGTTGACCAGACATCCTCTTTCTAAGAGGATAGTCTTCGACTAAGAAGATAGTTTTCGACGCCCTATTAAAATAAATAAATAAATAAAAATACAGGACTTAAAAGTCCTTTTTTTTTGTGTTTTTCGTCCTCTGTCCTCTTTTTCAAAAAAAAAAAAAAAAAAAAGATTTAGTCCTTAATTTCAAAAATTTCGCAAAACTTCGCAAATTAATAACTTTCTAATAAATTTGCTATAGCATGTTATCGTTTATGTCTATTCAGATTCTTCGAATCACAAAGAAATAAAAGCATTCCCTATATTTGTACGGGGAATCACTACTGAAATTGTCATGATATCATTAAGAAGGTTGTGTTCCGGTTGATACGCGGTGGGTTGACGGGTGTTCTCACCTTTTGCGTTAATAATATTCCTCATAAAAGTAGGCCCACCAGTGACCAAAAGGTTCTGTTCTCAAAGCTAGTATACGTGAGGTTCGATACTCGATCGCGCTGGTTGCCTTAGCCGTTAGGAGTTTTCCGTGGTTCTCTCCGAAACTAACGTAACTATGGGCTAGGACCTCTTACAAAGACCCCACGGAGGTCTTTCCTACTAAGGCCGAGTGACCTCGAGCAGATAATGATAACAGTACCACTATCTCAGAAAAATATACAAAAGTTAGTTGAATTCATTTTATATGTTCTCCTGGCATAAACGCCCCCACAAAGCGACTGTTTTCTTCAATGAACAAAATTAAGAAATGTGAAAAAAATCCCATTTACATACCTACTTTAAAAACTTATTAACTACTAAGACTAATTTAGGTTATACTTGTGAGAACTTTTATAAAATATTGATAAAGAATGACTGTTCGTTAAAACAAATCGTTTCATCTGCCGAATATTATTATTATTTTTTTTTTTTTTTCATTTGAAAATTTTATTTTTTATTTTATAATTATGATTTTCATAAAATATGTCTACCAACTTTTTTTATGTAACTGCATGAAAATACCCCCCCCCCCCCCCAAAAAAAAAAAAAAAAAAAAAAAAAAAAAAAAGTTAGTTGAATTAGGATATTATTAAAAAAGTTAGTTGCTATAGGAAAAAAAAGTTTTTTTTTTTTTTTTCCTATAGCAAAAATTAATAATAATAATAAAAAAAAAAAATCATTGTTGTCCAGTGACATCTATAAAAATTTGGGATTCTTCCTGTCGTATACGTATATTATTAATTTAGATTGAGGTGTACTGACCCTACTTCATCATTTGAGATAAAAATGTATCCACCACTTGTGTAAAATAGCTTTTGAATCGGTTTTTATAATCATAATTTTCATTCAATTTGTGTTCTCTAAAATGACCTCTTTTTCAAAATTGAATGTCTTCTATTTTCTTATAAAATAAAAGACTTTAAGTAGTTTCTCCTCTTTTTCCAATAAAAAATTCTGGTCACCTTATACGCAAAAAATAGAGTAAGTTAAACATATTTTGTGGTGAGTAACTTTTTTTTTTCAGCTAGTGTAATGTAAGTTGAAATTTCGGGCCCAGTATTAGGGCATATCTAATTTTTTACTATTTTCACTAACTGTAGAAAATTACACAGTTGATGAGGAAATACTATTTACAATGCCCCATAATTGTTCTCATATATTAAATGCATTTATATTTTTTACTAAAAGAAAGAAATATTCGTAATTTACTTCGTACATTACAAATATATGATAAACGGATATAAGTACTTTGGTTTAAAAATATAGTAATACTTTCACAGTAATTTTTATTTTTTAGAATTGGGCAATATAACTAATCTGTTTGAATCTCCTTTATGCCCAATTGATTGAAATATACGAGTCTGTGTTATAGAAATGTAAATATAAGTTTTTTTTTTTTTTTTTTTTTTTCATAACAAGCAATTTGAATGGGAGCTTCAATGTTTTCTCGATATGAATGTCTTTGTAAACTTTAGAAAATACAACTCCATATATTTTTGACCAGAAAGCAAGATAATCCGTAAGGTCTAAAAAATTCGGTTTCTAATGTATCAAAGATTCACTGCGCAATTAAAATTTATTTTTTCGCAATTCTACACTATAAAAAATTTTGTGTAAGAATATACAACATTACTGAGGCAACTTACTTTCCACGACCATGTTGAGAAATGTTATCAACTACAGCTGTGTAACAGAGGCATGTTGCGCAATTACAACTGGTAACATTTCTCTGCATGGTTATGATAAATAAGCTGCCGCAATATTGAGGCAGAACGATTTAATGAATAGATTAACTGATAAAATATTATTACAATTAAAATATTTATTTATAGAGAGACTAATATGCTTAAATATAAAATATAATTTAAGATTTCGTTGTTTATTTTAATAGAAATTTTTGTTTATTGAAAATATAATATTTAATTATTAAATTTATTTGAAAAGGCAATTAAAGCTAATATATGCGAAGAGATTCTCTCACAACATTCCCCGTCCCCCATCTTGTTTAAACTTTTGATGAAGTTTGGGACTACTCTTATAATTAGATCAGGCTATGGAACACAGTATGCATTATCAGTTTAATTATGGTTACCCTGTATACGTATTAAAATCAGAAGAGGATGTAAAATGTAATATTGCGTGGCCTTTTTTTGACTTATTTACTTAAAGAAAAAAAAATTTTTCAAATAATTTTTATTTAATTTTTTGCTCTTTTGTATTTTTCCTTTGAAAACATCTTTTAAATGAAAATATTTTACACACACACACACTAATAATAATAATATTTTAAAACTTGTTCCTTCTCTTGAAAATTTTTTCTGTGATTAGAAAAACAAGATTATTTTTTTTTTTTTTTTAACTTCATATAAATTGTATTTTGTAATAAAATCTTTTTGTAAAAAAATAGAACCGACTCCAAAAAGGAACTACTATTCAAACAACTAAAAATGAAAGAAAATTGGCAGAAAATGGAACTGTAAATTGCGCCTAAAAGTAAAACATAATTTCCTTCGCCAAACAACCTATAACACTACAATTAATCATAACTTTTCAAGTCGGCGCAAAATTAAATAAAATTTAATTAGTTTTTAAAGGTTTGTCTTTAGATCGGTACCAACAAATGCTGTTGTTTCGAATGATCCATTTTTATGTTTCCTTTATTATTTTATCACTGTCTACAATTGGTCCATTAGTAGCATCTACATAGAACAGTGAACATTCTTCACAATGCCGTATTTATGTTTCTACAAAGTTTTCTTTGCAAATTTGGTATAACTTTGATAACTATCATCCTTGATGGCTTTTGGATTTGGGGGTCAAAACGTAGGGCAAAAATTACACGCAAGATGTATATTTTTATAATATATATTGTACGATGTGTTGTTTCATATTCTTGATTGCTCTCTTGATATACCATATGAAAATAATCATGATATCCCAAAGAAATTAAATATGTTTGCCAGATAATTTTGCGATTTTTCTTTCACCAAGAACGTCAGATACCAGCATCTTCGCCACATTTGTTGCTTACGAAATCTTATTTGTTTTCTTGAATCAAATTAGTTATCGGATGCGTTTTGCAGGTAACAATATGAGATGTGTATTTTGAATAGGATTTGATTTTTGTATTGAACAAAGGTATCAATTTTTATTTAATTTTGCGCCGACTTCAAAAGTTATGATTAATTGTAGTGTTATAGGTTGTTTGGCGAAGGAAATTATTTTTTACTTTTAGGCGCAATTTACAGTTCCATTTTCTGCCAATTTTCTATCATTTTTAGTTGTTTGAATAGTAGTTCCTTTTTGGAGTCGGTTCTATTTTTTTACAAAAAGATTTTATTTTTCTCTTTTCAGTGAAAACTTATTTATATAGCAGAGCATCAGAAGACGTTCGACGGAAGTTTCACAAATCATAAGTTTCAAGAAAAGTGACATTACTCAAAAAATGGTTTATGTCACTAAAAAATACATGAAATGCACCCACTGTGAAAAAAAAAGTTACGTCTCCATCTAGAAAGTTATCCACTCGAGAGACAGTTGTGCCAGTTTTATTATAGTCAAGTTATTTTTAAGTTGATTTTTCTCAAATGCTGCATTTTTAAGCTGTGTCACTTTTCTTGCCTTTATCGGATATGAGCAAAAAACTATCTATTGAATGAACATACGTTAAATTAAAATGTCTTTAGAAATGTAAAGAACGGATACGCTATATTCGTAACCAAAAATTCTGTTAGGCATATATATTGAACTTTACAGTGAATTCGTGTCACCCGCTGCGCTGGAATTTGCACAGCGTAAAGTTCAAATAAAGAGCAAAATATGCATTGCAACTAGCGGACAGAAGTTTCAACATCGATACTTACATACTGCTTTTACCATTGTAGCTGCATGCGTTCAGCAGTTAGAGTGAGAACAGATTTTTGAGAGTACCCTGTAATTTGTTTATATCTTAATGAAATCATAATGAAACCTATTTTAAGCCAAGATCATTACGACAACAAAAAAAGTATTAAAATTGAATCATCTCTTACGAAGTTATAAGCTAACAAATTTCAACAACAACAACGAGAAACATGGTTTGCATTGAGAACCTCTTTTTTTATGAAGTCGGTTTAAAACGTCTATGCGTTAATCGATGTGACCGCTTACAATAACTATACTTTGAATTTTACATAGCACAAATGTCACCCGCTACGCTACAACCTATGCAATGTCGTTCAAGTGTGCACAAAATAGGAAATTGGGAACAAACAAATGCACGTTTTAAGTGTTCTGTTTTTAACATTATTGTCTAAACTATCTTTTTGTACTACATCGATGATGCTCTGCAATCTTATTATTCACTTTTTTCCCCTGTCTTGAAACGTTTCCGAGATAGGATCGCAAACTCCACTCTTTTCCACCAGGTGGCGCTTTAGGCGGTTGAATCGCATAGCACATGTCCACTTTACTATACCTACGTACCAATTTTATAACTATAGCTGCAGCTGTTCAGCAGTTAAAAGAGTCGGGACTGACATTTTTGGGCACTATTTTCTTTTGATCGTAAAGATCTTACAATGGGATTTATTTCAGACCAAGACCTTTACAATTAAACAAAAAGTATCAAAATCGAATCATCTGTTCAGAAGTTATGAGCTAACAAACAAAAACAAAAGCAAAAAACATACTCTTTGAATTGAGGACCTCTTCATTTTTGAAGTCGGTTAATTAGAGCATATCTCTTACGAAGTTATAAGCTTACAAACACCAAAAATAACAAATAGCTTGAATTAAGAACACCCTCCTTTCTGAAGTTTGTTGAAAATGACTTTGCGCTAATCGATGTGACCGCTTACAGTAACAATACTTTGAACCACAGAGTATACGTGTCATCCGCTACGGTGCAAAGTGTGCAACGTTTTTCAAGTGTGCACAATGTAGGAAATCGCGAACAAACAACTGCAAGTTTTAATCGTTCTATTTTTAGCAATAATGTCTGAAAACTGTCTTTTCGTAGTAAATCGAAGATGCTCTACAACTTCGTAAGTAACTTTTCTCCCATCTTGAACCGTTTTTGAGATAGGAGCGCTAATTCCGCTGTTTTTCACCAGATGGCGCTTTATTTTCTTTAGATTATAAAGAAGTTATAATGGGACCTACTTTAGACCAAGATCTCTACAACAAAACAAAAAGTATCAAGTAACCGTATTTTGAACTATATAGCGTATGTCTCACCAGCTACGCTACAACGTGATCAATGTAGCTCAAGTATGTATAGTGTAAGAAATTGCGAAAATTAAAAATGCACGTTTTTAGCCTTGTATTTTTAGCATCAATGTCAAAACAATCTTTACGTACTAAATCGATGATGCTCTGCAATTTTATAATTCACTTTTTCCCCCTGTCTTGAACCGTTTCCGAGATAGGAACGTTAGTATGAATGTCTAAACTATCACCCTTCAGTTTTGTAATTCACTTTTGCTGTAGACCCGTTTTCGAGATAGGAACACTAACTCCGCTATTTTCCACCAGGTGGCGCTGCAAGCGGTTTAACCTTGTACGGTATGGCCACATTGCTATACTTACATACCATTTTTATCACTATAGCTGCAGCCGTTTAGCAGTTAAAAGAGTTGGGACTGATTTTTTGGGCACCCTGTATTTTCTTTAGATCGTAAAGTTATTACAATGGGACCTATTGCAGACCAAGACCATTTCAACAAAACAAAAAGTATCAAAATCGAAGCATCCGTTCAGAAGTTATGAGCTAACAAACATAAAAAAAAACATACGGTTTGAATTGAGAACCTTCCTTCTTTTTTTGAAGTCGGTTAATAAAAATAAACTAATATATGCAAGGGAATTATTACCTTTCCGAAACGATATAATACTTTCGTTTAAAAAAATCGAAATTTAATCTAAAATAATACCAAAGAATAGTTTAAAAATAATACCAAAAAAATAGATCTTATAAATTTTCATAAAATAAAATATGTGTTTTGTTACAGAAATTTGATTCATGTGATTTAAAATTTCCAATTACACGTAATATTGTTTTTGTTTGAAAGCAATAAATTTTATTTTGCGCCCTTTTTATATTACTTTAATATGATGAAACATGTCTTTTACTTCAAAAAAAAAAAAAATCATTTCCTTATTGTATGTGTATAATAAAATAAAAAGTTTAAGCAAATGATTCTACATACGCTTATAATTTAAAAGTGTTACATAAGAGCTTTTTTTTTGTGATTCAGTTCTAGTAGTATTTTTATTTTAAAACATATTTAAACATCAAAATATCTTATAGAGTGTTTTTTTTGCAATTATGAGAATTAACATTCCAGTTGTTTCTGTTTCTAAAGTGCGCTTAAGAAAAGAAAAGAGAAACAAATGTGCTAAACACCATAGTTTTTACGATTAATTTAACAATGTATTTGAAATAAAGAAAGAAATAATCTGGTGTGTCACTCACACGACTTTTTCTTACCCTGAAATTCAATGCTATAAATACAGGTTGGAGATTAAGAGGTAAGATAACGATGTTACGTAAACCTATGTTAAACAATTCAAATTAGGCTTCGGGAGAGTTTTATATGATAATTAGTTCTGTGGGGGGGGGGGGGGCTACCACCCCCCTCAACCCCCCGTTTCATTAATGCACCTACATTTATATAGAATTTAATTCGGTTATTAAAAAATATTTTTGTTTTTAAAAAAAATATTTACTAAAATTATTATTTAAAAAAATTATCTTTTATGATAATGCAGACGATTTCAATATTAGAGAAGTAGTATAACACCAAATATCCAAAAAAAGTCCATATTATTCTCAATATTAAAAAATACATATATATATATATATATATATACGATTTTTTTCTAAGTTTTCTTTTTTTTTCGTTAAAAGTAAAAAAAAATCGATAACATTGTTTTAAATTATCGCAGATCGATGGTTCAACCATTCGTTTTAAAGGTATTGGCGAGCTCTTTTGAAAGATACCCATCATGAAAATTTACTCCCCTCGAGGAGGCGAGGCTCCTACATACACACTTTTTTTCCCCCAGTTAACTATCTCTATTAAAAAAATATATATTCGTTTCGTTTGGTTTAGTGCAGTCTATACACGTTAAACTCTACTTACCTGCAATTTCCCCAATAGACGTAATGTATTAGAATTCTCTTGATTATCCCTGTACACGAACCATTTGCTTGATCTTAACGAAAAGCTTACTGTAGCATCCCATTTTGATACACATTTAGAATACCAAGACTGGAATGTCTGCTACTGTTTGTTCTTAAGATATGCTGATAACAGACAGACATACACACAGACACACATACATACACACAGAGCATTTGCTAAAAACATGATTTTCGTATTCGGGGGACCTCAGAACATGTAAATATAACAAACTCGCGTTCGAAAATTTGACCCAAAAACTATACTTTCTCTACCTTATGGGTAAGAGAAAGTAAGTAAAAAGGGAAAAAATAAAGAAGTAGAAAAATATTTTTGTCATATATTTCTTACATTATAATTTCATGACAAATAATAATAATAATAATAATAATAAATAAAACTCATGTAAAAAATAGTGATAGAAAACATTCAGTCATAGTCATAATTTTAATTTTCCTGAAGTCTCCATTATTCAAAAATGTACTTCAGTATACGACTTGTATTTTTCGATCACATCCACATAAACTCAAACTCACTTATAAATGACCCCTTTAGAAATCTCAGATGAAAAATAAAATTACTTTCTTTGTAAACAGAATTTAATTTAGTGCGGCAGGACTTATTTTAGTCTATTCTTCCCTATAAAGACACGCATAAACTGTATTTCATTCCCTAGAATCGGTTACTATTGCTTAAACACCGGTTACTTTTGCTTATTATTTACCGGTTAGCATTGCTTAAAATTACTTTAGTATAGCTTTAGCATAGGAGCCCCTTGATGGCTTTTATAGTTTTGCTGTAATTTTGACGAGGAATTAAAAGGTGTATCGCAATTGCATAATTAAGATCTTTGCAAAAAATGTTCGAGATACTTCTGTGCCAAATTTCAAATTTCGCCAAGGGGTTTTATTCTAAAGCTGTTCTATTTCTTTAGCACGATTTTTATTAATTTATTTTAATAAAAAAAAAAAAAAAAAAAAAAAAAAATACTTGCACGTTCTTTCTTCTTTCTTTTACTTTTTTTTTTTTTTTTTTTTTTTTAAACATAAGAAAATATATTTATTTATTTATTTATTTATATAGTATATTATATAATGTAATATAATGCTGTTAATAATTATATTTATATATAAAATGTAGAAGTTTCTAGAGATTTGACATAACATCTTAAGATAGTTTAGGAAATTAAGCGGTAAATTTGGATACGGGCAAGTATTCTGGCACAATTAAGATGAAACACTACAAATGACGATAACACAAAATCACAGGTTGAAAGAAAATGTGGTGTCGTACTAATACGATGATTTTTTTTTTTTTTTTTTTTTTCAGTGTATTGACTTGATTAAGGTACGCTCTTAAAGATATTACGCTTATGGTGACCAGTTTAGAGTACCTCCATGAATTAAATGCGTTACTAACTATTACAATTTCTCAATTATGAATTCAGTTTTATAGTCTTTAGGAATGAGGTCTAGAAAGTTAATCCTTTTGATACATAAATTTCTTGTTGCAATTTTTTGAAACTTAATTTTCTTTTTAAAAAAGACAATCCACAGAAAATTAACACATCTTGTCACCATAGACGCTTTATTTGTTTTATCTAATAACAATCTCATTAATTTTCTATTTTCTATTTTAATTAAAAAAGTAAGTAAAAGTAAGTAAACAAATAAAAATATTTTATCTCTCTATTACTAATGAGAGTCTAATGTTTTGAATTTTGTATTAATATTTATTTAAAATACTCATGAGTCTTTATTTAAGAAATGTATTCTCAGTTAGTATTTTTAAACAAGATGCTGCAATAACATTTCAAATAATTAATTTAAACATTAATTTTAAGTTTCTTAAAATTAATTATTTTTGAGGCGATGGCAGACTTTCAAGAAAAGTAAATATAATTATAAATATTTTGCTGTAAAAAATTATATATTTCATGTCATCTTATTTAGGGCTGAAAAATCCCGCATTAAAATTAACATTAAAATTATAATTAATTAAGATATTAATTAAAATTTTTAATTAATTTTTAAAATTCTAAGTGCTTCTTGTGCAGCACGTTTTGACTTAGTCTTTCAATTTATATATATATATATATATATGCAGGTAGCTTTAGATAACTTTAACGAAAGTTATTTTTATTTATTTATTTATTTTTATTTATTTTTTCTTTTTACAATCCTAATTCTAAAGAAGAAAAAAAAAATACCGTTTTCAGAAGTTTAGAAAAAATTTCAATTTTTTAAAATTTATTTATTTCATAATTTTGAACTTTTAAAAATTAAAAATAGAAAATTATAATTAAGTTTTTGGATAAGATTTTTTAAGATTTTTTAAATAAAGTTTCATGAATATGCAGCAAAAAATAAAACTTATAGAATATTTTAAATTTCATGTTTACTGTAGAATCTTATATATTTCATATAGTCTTACATAAAGCTGAAAACTTTTACATTAAAATTAATTGAGATATTAATTAAAATTGTTAATTATTTGTTAAATTTCCAAATGTACCTTCCTTATTACTTTTTGACTCAGACATTTTTCTTTTCTTTTATATATGTACAGTCTCTGAACACTAGCAAAAATTCCTATGTAAAAAAAGTACACTAAATACAGTTTTGTTAAACAAATCCTTGTCGAATCCTGTTTTTAGGCTGACTAAGAACAGGATTCGACAAGGATTTATTTAACAAAACTGTATTAAGTGTACTTTTTTTACATAGGAATTTACATCGGAGACTTTTGTTACCGACTGTATATATATGTGTATATATATATATATATATATATATATATATATATATATATATATATATATATATATATATATATATATATATATATATATACATAGGTTCCTTTAGATAATTTTAACAAAAGTCATTTGAATTTTTTTATTTACAATCCTAATTATAAAAAAAATACCGTTTTCAGATTTTTAGAAAAAAAAAAAAAAAATCATTTTTTTTTTTATTTTATAATTTTGAACTTTTAAAAATCAAAAATAGAAAATTATTATCACGTTTTGAGCTAAGAATTTTTAAATAAAGTTTCATGAAGATTCAGCAAAAATTAAGACGCATAGAAATTTTTAATTTGACACAATTACATGAAATCCCCTTGTGATTGGTTATTCCATGTTGCTGTCTTATTGCTCTGTCGTGTTTCTTCTCCTCCTTGGGTTTTTCCCTGATTTCAGTCTTTCTTTTGCATTCAAGTTAGTAACACTTTTTTTTTTTTTTTTTTTTTTTTTTTTTTTTCGCATCTGAAGGAGAAAGGCCACTCCCTTTCGAAATCGGTAGTGGTTACATTCATTTTTCTGGAGTGTAAAGAATCTATTAAGTTTAAATACGTAAAAATTAATTCTGAAAAAATGGTGTTTAAAAATTTCATTTTGTAATACATTCTTTGTTACTTTACAAATATAAACGCTTATAACTAAGCATAGAATGGTAGGAATTGAAAATATATATTGTCACATAGATGTCGTGAAGAGTCAAAATGAGCGCTCGAAGTGAAGTAACAAACGTAGTTTATTAGCAGAACAAACTTGTAATACAACTACACTCGGCTGTGAACATACTCAAACTGAGGAACAAGTAGCTTATATACAATATTCGACTATTCCAGAATACAAGATTAACATAGGAAATTAAATATGCAAAGATAATTATAAGAATTTAGAAATATTTTTTAGAGTTTTTAAATTTACTTGCCCCCGGCTGGAATCGAACCGAGGCCGTCTGGGTGACAGTCCAAAGACATACCTCTACGCCATGGAGGCTGTAAAGAAAGCTGACTTTGTGGTAATATATATATACCATACATTACTAATGTTATGTAGTTTCCAATTTTACTAAAATTGAAATGTTGAACCTTTAGTCCAGTTTTGTCATTTTGAAAGTCCACCAACATCTTATGAAATTTTCCTATTCTAAAATAATTATGTAAAGTCCGTCGTAGTTTTAATACAATGTCTACTTGTAGATGAGTATAGAACAACAAATTGAATGTTTAAAACGAATGTGTTTAACACTTTCACGACCGCATGTTTTTATCTTTTTGATAGTATGTTACACCTGTGGGCGTTACTCTTTCAAGCTACATTACTTGAGAACAAAATTTTCTATATTAACATTTATATTACAAATGGATACACATTATAATTTTACTCTTTTCAGTCAAATTATTTGTATCCATAGTATTTTGATTGCACAAATATGAATATAGGCAATATTTTTAAGAAATATAGCAACATACAAATTGGAAAAGAAACGCCCACAGGAAGAGTTACATATTTCCAAATGACGTGAATCTACTTCAGCGGTCACGAAAGTGTTAAAATATTGAAAATATATTACATTAATAAAACTCCATGAATTACACACTCTTTATAAATACAAATAATGAAGTTGATTTATTTCCAATTTCTAGTCCAACAATAGATAGATAATATTCTTATTTATTTGTATTTTAAACGTTCAGGAGTATTTATCTCAATATTTCATCATGGCACATATCCAAACAAACTTAATATGATTCAATTTATCAATAAGAAACTTTCATTTTTCTTTAAAATGATACATTTTTCATTGTTTATTACAAAGGAAAATAAATCATTTTTAAAGTAATATTATACGAATTTTATTTTATGTCTATTTTTAAATTGTATTTTGAAATAGCATTTTAAAAACTAGCCGGGAAATGCAATAAGTGTGTATATGTGTAAAAGAAGTGTAGGAAGAAAATATTTATAATGTGTCTTGACGTCGATTGTTGGTTTTAGAGATCAGTTGTAATAAGTAGTAATAAAATGTTATCAATGAACAGATTATTTTATCGTTAACACATTAACTTATTATTAATTTAGTTTAGAAACTTTGTTTATTTATACTTAATTTTATTATTTTACTGTAATATGAACATTTTGACTTTCAACTATGATTAGAAGCTGTTTATTGAGTGAGAGACATTTTTACATTGTGTTTTCTACTTTAACTTTAAGATTTATATTTTCAACAGTAACTTAAACCAACTGATTGAGAGGATTTAATTTATTTTGTTGTGTCATTTAGACAAAGTTAATAACAGTTATCTTTAGCAAACTGCAACAATTGTTACAAATATCAATTACAATCTTAATAACATCAATTATAAATTGTCACACATACACTTTTGGAAAAAAAAAAATATTTATAGAAAATATGCCTAATAAATGAGGAAAAAGTGTGTAAATAAATAATTAAAATTTCACAAGGGATTACTATTTTTTCGATAATAATGGGGGGGGGGGGAAAGCCAAGGGAAGAAATATTCAATCTAGCAAAAATTCTTGTATGAAATTTATCTAATGATTCATAACTGCGTGGTTATAATAGATTTTCTATATCAAATCATTTCCTAATTAAATATTGGTAATATACGTTCATAGTTCGGGAGTACTTATTCAACAAGAATATATATATATATATAAAGTTTGGTTTGAAGCTAAATGCCTATTACAAAACTTTTCTAATATGAGCGTAAATCTGATTTGGCAAAGAATTTTTAATAATGATTTGAAAATTTTCTCTTTCGAAAGCTTTAATTAGTGTTAAAAAAATTAATTTGGCAGAACTTTCTATGGTAACATATGATTTTCATCAAATTTTTAGGAAATTTGTTATCCTTTCAATATCTGTTTTCAATGAAAGTTTGCTTATCGAAAACCGTCCGTAAACAGATTGTGCTTCAAAAGGTATGTTCATGTAAATGCTTGAGCAGATTTCGAGGAGTCGATGAAAAGACGAGCCAAAAACAATCGATTAATGCTACTAGAATTTACAGAAAAATACTTTACAATTAATTCCTTCTCTTATATCAGAATTGATGAAGACATGATTACAACACAAGTTCCAAGTAAAAAATCAATTTTTATTTTAAGAAAAAATGATTTCTTAAAGGACATCAACTGATGAAGACGCTGAATGCAGTAGTGAGGAAAAAATAATATAATCCCCATCACCCTTTTTAAAAAAGTAAGGAAATTTGGGAGAAAAATGCAAACTTCCTTTTGAAATGTTTAAACGGTTTTAATAAAATTAAAGGAGGAATAGGTAATAATATGTTAAAAGTCTTTATCAGAAAAGATTTTACAAGTAACACTGCTCTTACGTTAGAATTGGTGCAACATGATAATATAAAAAATTCCAAGTAAAGAATGCATTTTGGTTTAAAATAAATAAAGGTTTCTTGAGAGACATCACATGGTGATGAAAAAGAAGGTAGTGATCAGAAAAAAAATATAGAATGTTGAATATCTATTTCACAAGTACTGAAATATGAAGGAAAAAATACAAACTTCTTTTTAATTAGTTTAGAACGTCTTATTTCGTTGTTTTAGTTAAGAATTTTACAGTCAATTTTCTTCAAATGTTAGGACTCACTAAGAATTAATTTAGAATACGATCATAATAAGCATATATTGATCATAATAAAATTAATATTATTACGTTTTAACTGAAAAATGGATTTAATGGAAATAATAATTCTCAAAATTATCATCCGATGGAGAAGTCGAGAAAAATGATGAGGAAGGAGTATTACATTATCTCATATCTAAAAAATACATCAAGAGTGTATACGTAAAAAAAAAAAAAATACTCTGTAAACAAGCTGTTGATGATAGCATTTTTTGTGCTGGAGTAAAAATTTTAAAAACAATTTTTACTAAATTTTTCAATTATTATTTTTTTTTTTTTATAGGCACCAAACCATTTTAACATGTACTCTGATTCAGCGAGCAAATTGAGCCTGTCTTTTTTACCTCGTTAGAAATTTTTTTATTTGTAAAACTAAGTAAAAATAATTACATTTTATTCCTAAGTATTATTCCTAAGTATTTCTATTCATTAATAATAACAATAATAATAATAAAATAATACTATTTCCAGATAATTAGAATTTGGTAAATTAAGTTGATAACAAAGGAAAAATAAAACACTTTTATATACTAAAATAGTAAATGATAAGTTTAATTTTGAAAAGTTATGTTTGCAAAATCCAACTAAACTTTACACCAGAAGTTACTCGAAAATGATACTAAAGGGTAATTCCACCCCATAGATTTCTATATCATCATCATCATCAATTTCTGCCTTTATCAATCAGGATGAAGGCCTCTCCTAGGTAATACTAATCCACCCTTTTTTCTGCATTCTGCTCCTCCAAACTTGACAATCTCATATTTCCAACGGCACAGTGGTCTCTGCCTCGGTTTTTTTTTTAATCTATCTGTACCCAAAATAGGACTTTGGACCAAATAGGATCTTCCATCTATCATCATTGCTCCTGGCAAGGTGCCCAGCAAAGCTTCATTTTAATTACTTTATTATACAAATGATATAAGTAATTTTGGTTTTTATAATAATCCATGTATTTCACTTTCTTTCTCTTAGGGTGCATTCTAACATGCATATATTTATGCTTCTCCGGGTTTTATGAAGTTTTGATATACTTTTACACGCTATTGTCCAGGTTAGTACAAACAAAATACACTGATCAAAAAATTACATTTTCAAACAAATAGGGAGCTCGCTTTTAAGTACAGCACTATTTCATCTGAATGATCTCCATATAAGTTTAATTCTGTTGTTAATTTCTTTCATGATGCTTTCGTTCATCGTAATGACTTGAACCATATATTTTTAACTGCATACCAGTTCTAATTCAACCATATCAACAGTGACCTTCAGTGGAGAATTAAAAGAATTTGACATAATTTGTGTCCTCTTGAGTTTTATTTTCAATCCAAAGAGCTTGCTTTCTATGTTTAATTCTTGAAGCTATTCTATAAAATTTTCAAACGAAGAAGCAAGCAGTACAATGCCATCCAAAAATATCAAAACTCTCCATCAATTTTTATGTTTTTCTATTCCCAAAATAATTTCTTAAAAACTTCTTGATATACTGAATCGAAAAGTTTAGGTAAAATTATGTGTCCTTTTCTTAAACTCTCTCTGATTTTGAATGCATTACTCGTTTAGTGGAGTTTCAATTCAGCTGTTACTTCTTTATAAATGTTTTGAATAAGATGACTATATCTTGAGTTAATATTAGTATTTCTTAATACATCTATAACTGCAAGTTATGGTACAGAGTCAAAAGCTTTTTCGTACAGTCTACAAAAGCCACACACAGAGGAAGTTCGTATTCATCATTTCTTTCAATAATTTCTTTAATTGTATGAATATAGTCGATGGTACTAAAACCACTTCGAAATCTTGTTTGCTTTTTAACTTGTGCTGCATTTAACTGTTTCTGTAAGCGATTTATAGAAACTTCAGAATTGTATGCAGCTTGAGAGCAGTCTGATAGCACAGTAGTTTCTAATATCTTCTTTTTCTCCTTTCTTAAAAATTAAGATTATAGTAGCATTTTCCGAGTCTTTTGGAACATCACATAATGTTTAGTATATAGCAATGAAGAATCATTAAAATTAAGATACACCAAAGTATCTTACTTTCTGATATAAAGCAACCAATTTCAAAATATGTCAAGGTTTAGTTATTACATGAAATTTCATACATTAATTTCTAAATTATAGAGTTCATAGCACTTGTCTGAACTACAAGCGCATATTATTTTGTCAAATTAGCACGATGTCCAATAATGTGCAATTTTAACATATAATGAAATGTTCCAAATTTTCACAAACCGGTTAGTTTGTTGTTCATATAAATATTAATAACAAAGATCACTGAGAAAAAATTCTGTAACTGACATCTAGAATCTAATTTATGGCTCTAGAAAAAATAGCTCCATATCATCCTTGTAAATTCCAGTTCTCTTGAAAAGCGAGTTCTAGAAACCCCTATTAGAATTCTAGAGCGTTTACCTATATTCTCGAGGGCAAAGTTATTTAAAAATCTCTGCAAATGCTGAAAACAAGAGGCGGGTTTCAGCAACTATAATCTTGGTGTATGACCAAATTCCAGAAAATCAAGAGAGAATTTCTAGCCATACAAAAGATTCAGAATATTCGGAATATTCAGAATATTGTTTCACCATCTAGAAATGTGTAAACAAGAAATTCTTGACCATTTCGCCTATTCAGTTTATTGGTATTCCTTATGCGCATAGTTCGGAAATCTATATTTCTAGTTAAGGTATGTAGAAAATGGCCACTTATTCATTCTAGAGGAAGGCGGTATATTTTTTTCCTCAGTGATAAAGGTGAATAAATTTTGCTCTTAACATTTGATATTTAACTATAAATAAAGTGACACAATTCGAAGACAATCTGTTTCATATTTCATTACGAAAACAATAAAACATTTTGAAACACTTAACAAATGATTATAAATTTGTAATAAATTAGTTTTATAAATTCTGTTATTTCTATTATTATACACTGTAAACGTTTATTTCACGTAAGAAAATATCTTCATTCTCATCATAATTTAGTTATATTCTGATATGTAAATTTAAATGTTCTTGGCAGATTATTAAATTTTAATTGAATGCGTCTGATAATAGAAATGTTTCGATAAACAGCTTTGTCCATATTAATTACATCCATGAATGACATACAGCTAGACTAAGTAGATGGCAGTCATTCATATTATCAATATAACACATGTGTTTTATTATTCGATTAATTAAAATCTGTAGTTAATTAAATGTACTGTGTTTGTGAATTAGCCTGTCGAATAATTTAATTTCAAATGTTTATTTGTGGAAATAGGCTTTATATTAAAATTTATTCTATGTAGATATAATATAAATACATAATAGGGTTTTGGTTTATTAGTTATTTAGTGCTTGAGTGTGCAAAAATTTGCAAATTTATAAACTGGCCACACGTTCAGACAAGCCCTACAGGCTGAATCGGAAGCGTAATTTTGTTTCTTTCTTCTAAACACGTAGCCACTATATTGAATCCAGATATCGTATAAAGTTTATTATAATTTGTTAGAGACATTAATGTGGGCTGTGGATATATGGAGTTTTAAGCACATCGATTCATAAATACATATATTATGTGAAATTAAAATTTTAAAGCGTCTAACACACGAATTATTTAAGTGTTTCAGAAGTCATCGCGGTGACAAATTCGCAAGTGGCAGCACGATTTCAAACAGCCTTCTATTGGGAACAAAATAAAACAGAAAGCTTGTTCAGCGGACTAATCAGAGATACTTAATACATAAGTCTACTATTTGATTTTGATTAGAATTAATTCAATGTTTTAAAAGTTATCATGACGACAATCTTTTAATTGACAGTCCGAATTCAAGAGGCATCTTTAATTGAAGGTATCCACCACTTTGAAGCAAAACGAAGGATCAAGTTCACTAACAATCTTGGTAGAGGCCATTATGTATGGTCTACATCAGCCATTATATACATCAGAATTTAAACAAATTCGGTTTTAAAAACGCTGATTTACACTGAGGATTAGAAATTTGCAAATAACCGCTACTTAGAAAGAAAATGGTGGAATAACTTGGATAACAAAGCCATTCAACGTATTTGTACGAAAAGTTCACTGCGCAATTTTTGTTTCGTTTGTTCATCATTTCGGAAGTCACCCTGATGACAAATTGATTTTTGGAGAAATAACTCTAAATTTTGATTGATTGATTTCTGATTGATTTATTGATCTGAAGAAATCAATTTAAAATTTTCCAAAACGAGTGTCATAGTAAAAATAAATAAATAAATATAATAAAATAACATTATTAATAAGTATTCAGTCTTTCATATTTTAACTAAGAAATAACTGAAGCTGTTTAAAAGAATAAATAAATAAAAAATAAATTTGTTATTCATTTATTAGCCCAAAATTTCTATTTTTTTTCATATTATGCACAAATCGCTATCATCTAAAATGTGGCAAAAACTCTTGCATGAATCATCAATTATTCAGAAGTTTCAAAAATTATGAGATATAGAAAATGCACACAGGAATCAGGTAATGTTACACACGCAGTCGCTTTATTTAAAGTAATTTTTAAATAATAATGGGACCATATAAGCGAAATTTGACGAAAAAAATCGATTTATACTTTTTATATCATCATTAAACAGTTTAAACTTTTATCTTTTTAGCGATGTATTACACATGTTTGAAATAAATAAATAAAAATAAGTTTTGGATTTTTCTTTCTTCTTTAAGTGAATTTAATAGCTCGCCGTTATTCGATTAAATATTTAAATAAGTTTTTCCCAAAATCTGGAGTTTTTAGTTCAGTGATCCCTTTATTCAGTATCTGTGAACTTTAAGAACTAAGACTTTTCTTATTTATTTATTTTTATTTTATTTTTTTAACGGCACTTATGTCATATCGTAAACTTTAATGCAAGGGCTTGGTGATTTGTTGAGTATTGTTTATTTCACACCCAAATTGTTCAAACGAAAATCGTTTTGAAATTTTACCTAAAAAGATAATTTAAAAGTGATTTTCAATAAATAATTAATAAAAAAAATTGTTCAGTTTTACATGGAAAGAAAATGATCTCTTAAAGTATATAAAACGTGCTATTTTAACTGCCATAAAAAAAAATTTATAGCTCTATCTTTCACCATTTCTGAGCGAGAGGTACGTAAAGTTGTTGAATTTACAATTGCAGAGAGAGGGATTTCCCTCTTTACTTATACAATGTTAAAAATGTGTTTGACTTGGAATGTCTCTCTATTATCTTGTCCATCTTAAACGCTGTTAAAAATAACGTCCGTATAACTTTTACTGTTTAATAAATTTTATTCATAACAATGTTATTACTGTTCATTTTACACTAGGAAATTGCTTTAATAGTTTCGTTATTCGTTTGTTATTCTGACATGTAAATTTAAATGTTGTTGCATATTGTCAAATTTTAATAAACTGTATTTAGCATTAGAAGTGCTTAAATAAACAGATCGTTAATGTTAATTACTTATATAAATGGAATACAGCTGTACTAAACAGGTGGTTGTATTTCAGTGCATATGAAAAGTACACATATGCATAATTATTCGATTAATCAAAATCTACAGTTAAGTAAATGTACTGAAACTTTAAGTGAGTAAAGGAATCTTCTGCATTCGTTCATTTTAAATATTTGTTTGGGAAAGTTAATAATGTATTAAAAATGAAAGAAACATGTTTTTTAATAATACTTAAAGTAATTTTTAGTAAATTTAATGATTACTTATTATAATTTAAATTTGTGAAATATAGTTCATGCATATATTGCAGTAAAATGCATTGAAATACTATTTTTGAACGATGATCAATGAAATTTTGTAAACAAGCATATACATGGAAAAATCACACAACATATTTCATCGGGTTGAAATACTTTTCTTACGGTTGCCTTCGTGATCACTGTTTTGATATTGCCAAAACAAATATTATTTCCTATGTTTTTTTCTTTCTCATTCGAATTTGCATGAAGATTTTTACATTTACATAAGCTTAAAATTCTTGTTCATAAGTCACTTTCACCGTTTTTTATTTGCGCTCAGATAATTTTGTTGTTGTTGTTGCTGCTTATCCTCCTTGTCTGACGGAGTCAGACAAGATCCACGAGTTCGTTGAGTGTTAGGAAGTCAAAGAGCAGAAGAGGATTGGTAAAAAGATCCTCCTTAGAGAGTCCCATGCATTCCAAAAGGTGCTCAGGAGAAGCCTGATGATTTTGGCTCTTGGTGCAGGTGGCGAATGTTTTCTTGCCCTCGTTGAAAGTGAGGCACTTGGTGTGACCGCTAGCGAGTCTTGAGAGTACAGTTCGGGTACGTCTGTCACACGGGAGGTCAAGGGACAAACC
Source organism: Salticus scenicus (assembly GCA_963930645.1). Taxonomy (NCBI): domain Eukaryota; kingdom Metazoa; phylum Arthropoda; class Arachnida; order Araneae; family Salticidae; genus Salticus; species Salticus scenicus. The sequence continues at coordinate 6,091,098 of OZ005659.1, forward strand.
CGGTTTTGAGCCCCTGTACCAATTATGGGTGGGGGGAGTTTTCCTCCGAGATTTTTGAATTTTCCCGGGAGTATAACTCCAGAAAAGTAAGTGCGGAGGAGGGAGTTGAAGAAATCCTGCAACCCTCCTTAGCAAGATTATCAGCCATTTCATTCCCGTGGAGATTCACGTGTGAAGGTATCCATTACAAATGAACGTCATGATTAAGTAAAATGATCCTTAATTTAAGCAGTATAGAGATTCTGACCTTGTCGCCTACAAGAATCAAATTACTAAGATGGTGAAGAGAACTACGGCTATCAGTCAAGATTCATAGGTCACCATAATCCTCTTCAGAGAGAATAGCTTCTAGTCCCAGGTCTATTGCAATCAATTCACTTCTGAAGACAGAGCAATAATTTGGATTACGATGAGAAAGAGTCAAGTTGGCGTGAGGGGTTTCAATATATCTGTCACTACCTGCTAGGTTGTCACTTTTACTACCATCGGTGAAGATTTTAATGGCATTATTAGGAATGTGGCTCAATTAATTTTAAAATGCATAAATATCAAAATACATTTTCATATTATTAAATCAATATATGGGGCATTGGTTTAGTGTTTAAATATTCCAGTTTTTGTTTTTAAGAAGAACTAATTTTTTATTATGTATTAGATTTTAACATTTTCATTTTCCTTTATATTATATTGAGTAAGAAAGTTGGTAATAGGAAGTGTTATTGCGTATTAAAAAGTTAGTAAAATAAATCCACTATCAGTTTCAAAACATAACACAAACGTAAATTATTAATGGAAAAGAAACAAGACGAAAAAATAGGCTGTTTCTTAAATAAATAAATAAATAAATAAATAAATAAAAATAAAAATAAAAATGTTTCTAATTCGTTTTAAATTTTTCTTCTCTATCATTACTTAATCTTGATTATAATAATTCTATATATTTGGTTTAACAAAAAAAAAAAAAAAAAAAAAAAAAAAAAAATCCTACATCCAAACGGAGTAATTTTGAAGAATAAAATAAAATTAATTTAAAATAAAATAAAATAAAATAATGAAAATAAAAACTTCACTGTACAGCTTTTTTTATTTTATTTTATTTTTTTAGTTAGAATAATTAAATAACTTATTTAAACAATGATTGATTTTCTTTTTGTCAGTTGCTAAAAGTGCTCTTTACCTGATAAATTAAGTTAAGCATGAAGATTACTATGGACAGGGTGGTTCAAAATTCAAAAATTTGCATAGAGGTCAGGAACAGGATATCAAACAAAAATCATACAGGAACGTATGCGCAACCCAGACGTGCAAGAGACCGCTTGTGGTCGCGGGAAAAGCTGGTCAAGATGAAGCTACAAAAAGCATATTTTGTGTGTATGAGCGTAAAGAAACCTGATTTGCTACACGAATTGAAAAATGGCGGAAATGCACTTTATGAGCAGCTAGTTGCAGTTGAGCAGCTGCTAGGAAACTGTATCGTCCCCGGTTTTCCAACGGACATATTCATGCACATAACATATAAGAAAGTCTGCATAATCGATTGAGCGAAACTGAACGTTTCGAAACGCAAATGGACGATACTGTTTTTCACCGAACAAAGCAGACACGCAACATTTCATCTTGATGGTGTTCCAGCACATTTATTTCGCATTGCCCATTATTATCTAGGCGCTTCATTTCCGAGGCACTGGACTCATCCTGTAGTGTCTTTATTCGTCAGATCTCTCTATTCTTGATTTTCGTCTTTGGTATTACATGAAAACTTTAGTGTATGAAATCATCCATGTGTAATCTTCTACGCATCTGGTGGCACGAGCCGTTGTTGGTACAAGTCGAGTTATTGCCAATACACTAAGCATTTTTGTAAGCGTTCGTCGATTGATGCGTCATCGTTACGAGACATTACAACTTTGAACACCTGCTTTAAGCATTTCTTTTAAGCACAAATGTTGTGTAAACTCGTATTGGTATAATGAATTATTTTTATTTGTGATCTGTTTTGCATCTTCCCTTCTCAGGGTTTTCGGGAATGTAGCGAGTCTGGATTGCGTTTGAGACTATATAAGTTTATATGATTCTTGCTTGTTATCGTGTTCCTGATCTACATGTAAATTTTGAACAATAGTTCTGAATCACTCTGTATATATTTACGGCAATAATCACAATATATATATATATATATATATATATATAATGCATTTTCCGTTTTAAAAATATGTTTAAATAAAAATTTGTTTAACTCCCTTTTTATAACGGTAACAACAACAATAAAATGTATATAGTACTTCCTACACGTTTTACATTTGAGTAACATTTCAAACAGATTTTGTTTACTTTAAACAATTTTACATTATTTAATTTCTTCATATACATAACTTAAATAAAAGTATAACCACAATACATTTAAAATTATAAGATTCTATTTTTATTTGCCAACTAATATAACTGTCATGTATCTTATTATATACGTTATGATATTTTTGGATTTATCCCTTTTTTAAGAAAAATAAATTATTTTTAACTTAGATTTCCCTCGAACGAAAAAGTACTTTTCGTAAAATGTTCTATCAGAAAGAAGAAATTGGGTGATTCTTTTTTCGACAGCACAATAAATGCTTAAAAGAATACAATAAAAATTGCACAAAATTTTGGAAGAGGAGGTAAACTATCCTGAAAGAACAGGAATACCAAAATCACGCAAAAAATAACTTTAATCTATTTTTGAAGTTAGAAAAGATATACCTGTAGACAGTATGGCGAAAATTAGAAAAAATTTAAAGGCAATCACTCATTTATAAATTTGGAACAATTTTAAAATATACAATTTTTAATAAAATCACACAATCAACTGTGGAAGAAAATCATATTTATTGAAACCTTATTTTTCCGACTGAGTGAAAATAATGCCTAGACCGGGACTCGAACCCCGGATCTTTGACTTACAAGGTCAAGGCTCTACCAATTGATCTATCCAGGCCGACATCCCGGTCAGCATTACTCACTCAGATAACCTTTTAGGCAGAAACAATCTGGTCTATCATTTATATAGCTCAACAGAAATAAGCCGCAGGAAATGGAAAACACCATTAAACAATGGGAGAAAGAAATACAATTTTTAATAAAATCACACAATCAACTGTGGATTGTGTGATTTTGTTAAAAATTGTATTATGGATTGTGTGTTTTGTTAAAAATTGTAAAGTACAATAGTATAATTTTGTTCCATTTAGTTTAAATTTAACCAAATATTAATGATAGAAAAGTATTAATTTTCCTAAATTTAATGGATCATATTTATCCAAATTAATACAGTTATTAAAACATGTATTTCAGAAAGTTTTCAAAAGTAATTATTCTTTGAATGTATAATAGCCTTTAATTTATCCTCATAATACCGATAGATTTATCTGTAAACGTTTGTAACTTACAGAAACTAAGAATAAATACTCCATGGAATAAAAACTTAATTTTGTACTTCATGAGATAAACTAAGTTATCAGAGAATATTTTCTTCACTCGTAAAAAAAAAAAAAAAAAAAAAAAAAAACTGTTATATTAATATTACTTCTTCTCCCGTTAAAAACATAAGCAAGCGTTATAAGCACAAGTTTTTAGTTTCAAATACATACAAAAATCTCTTAGTACAGCATGCACTTAAAATGCATATTGTGATTAGCAAGTATTTCAGACCAAACATTGCGCCTTTCTATTACTTTTTTCAGATATTATTTTAGAATATTTTTAATAATATTTTGACTTCTAAAAGAACAATTATTTTATTTCATTTCATTTTATTTCTTTATCTTTGATAAATAATACATGAAAGAAATTGCTTTTACTTTAAATTTAACACGATTTTTTTAAACTAGTAAAAGGTTTTAAACAACATAATATTTTAAATTCTTTTAAAAATTACTTTTCACTAAATTTTACCGAATGTAGGCGACAAAAGTGTCTACCTTTGTGGGGGTTGACACAAAAAAATGCCAAGCCACATTTGGTTACTCTTTAATACAGGTCACCCATTATAAAAAGTATCTATTTGTGACGCGATTCGAAGGAATCGATACATTTTTAGCAACCTATTCGTATCGGAACTTCTTTTCTGTACTGGCCGCTTATGTGTGTGTATCATAAGGGATTGGTATGTTGTATTAGAGAGGAAGAAGTGTTTTTAAAAATTTTGAAAGAATTTGGTTTTGCGACCATTTTTTGAATACTATATTTCATGCATTTTCAAATTCATGCTGCATCCAATGATTTTTTTTTTTTTTTTTTTTTTTTTTTTTTGCATTTTAAATAATTTAAAGTTAAAATGGGGTAAATATTTAATATATTTTTAATCAATTTTCTGATTATTCAATCGGATGATTGGTTCAAAAGTTATCAGGTAAAAACTTCAGTTTAACTTTAAAATTATAAAAATAAATAAATAAATGTATATAATAAATAAATAAATAAACATCATTGAAAAAAAAATAATAGTAATAATAATAATAACCCTAGATGCAGCTACCTTTTCATACGTGAAATGTGATATAGGGAAAATGGTCACAAAACCACGATCTTTCAATAAATAAATAAATATATATATATAAATATATAAAAAAACCTTTTTATTTTAGTGCGTTATACTAACTCAATATAACATTCACACATACGAGTGGCAAGCGTGAAAACGGAGTTCCGATACGAAATAAGTTATAAAAAATGTGTTGATATCTTCGAATCGCGTCACGAATCGTTACCTTTTATAACCTATACGAAAGCATAACTAAGTGTGGCTTATCACTTTTTCACCCACACCCCCACATTTAACTTTAAAAAAAAATGATATTAATTACAATGTTGCGAACGCAAACTAATACCCTATTTTTCAACATTTGCTTTTATTTTAAGACGTCTATTATTCCTATATTGGATAATACAGTAAAATTTTCATTTATTTGATCAATATTACTACTGTTACAGTCGGTAACAAAAGTGTCCGAACACTAGCAAAAATTCCTATCTAAAAAAAGTACACGTCATACGGTTTTGTTAAATAAATCCTTATCGAATCATGTTCTTACACTGACTAAGAACAGGATTCGACAAGGATTTATTTAACAAAACCGTATGAAGTGTACTTTTTTTACATAGGAATTTTTGCTAGTGTTCGGACACTTTTGTTACAGACTGTACTACTAATAATATAATGGAAGATATCTTATCACAAATAGTGGCTCTAAATCTTCCATATTAAACGAAAAAACTGGAAGGTATGAATTACCCATTTCCCAACCAGAATTATTTTTCATTCCATACTACATTTTACCAGTGGCTGCTCGTGAACCGAAAATAGGTGAAGAGCTCAAAAATAATATTGAAGTATTTTTAATGTATAATTTTTATTAAGCAGGGTCTTAACTAAAATTAACTAAAAATACTTATTTAAATGTAACTTTATATTCTTTAAATGAATACAGTGTAAAATTAAGTGTGCCTCTTCACCTATTTTTGGTGCACAAGCCGCCACTGCATTTTACTTGTTAAGTTCTCAAAAACTGCTTTTAAAATACGATATTTCCTGAGACACATAAGTTTATTTTCTGTATTATTTAAACATCTGCGTAATGCATAATTTAAAAAATAAATTTAAAGGATAATATGTAGCTGTTTTGGTTAATTTTGACATTAAAATGTTTACTTAAAGATTTATTTTTAAAAGGAATGATATCAAATATTTCTGTAATTAAATAAAACAAATATAACTAATTGTTTAACATATTGTACGTATGATAAATGATAGCTGATCACATAAGAGGGTTCTTTAATTAGATACATTGGAAATGATATTAAATACATTGAATGACATTAGATACATTGGAAATGAAATTATATTTAATAATATTATAGTTAAAAAAATTAAAGAACACGCTTTTATAGAAATGTGAACTAAAAAGCACAAAATATCTATCTTAGTATTAAAATGCAGGGTAAGAGAAAATCGTGTGAGTGACACACCATAATATTTACATACATTTAAATATTTAATTAAAATAATTTAGAATTAAACAAAAACCATTTTTAAAAAATCTCCCCTGACTGGGATCGAACGCTGGACCCAGTCAGGGTTAGGTTCGTAGCGCGGAGCCTTACCTCAACGCCACATCGTTCACGTAGAGAAAGTATTTTTTTAGAATATAAATTTTTTGTTTGCTCCCATAGCAGTTACAAACATACATACAAACATACATACATACATACAGGTGAAGCTAATAAAAGCGTGTTAGAAATATTTCTCCTCCATCAGAAAGGTTAAAAGAAAACACCAAATCTAACGAACCACTTTGTAAAGTAAGTTATAAATAAGTTGTTTTTTTATCCGTATTCAACGAAATGTTAGTGGTAGTCATTCATTAATCATTACGTAACTCTGGTGTAACAGGAAGACCACTCAAGCTTTTTTGTTGATATTCCTGTTTGTTTTTTCTATATTTTTTAAATTTACTTTTTTGCAGAGCGCTTCCTAATATAAAATTGCTATTTATTTTAATATAGTCTTTGTACGTGTGTTTAGAATAGTACAGACGACTCATATTTTTTTCATCTCTTCCTTCTTTATTTCTAGATTCTTTAATTTATTAATAAGAGTTTTATTCTCGTTTCAAATTAGAATTATATAAACTTTCAGATTAAATATATTTTATTTTATGAAACAATTGAGTTACATTTTAATCAATTAAATTATCTTAAATAATTTATGTTTTTTCACTTCCAGTAAAAAAAAAAAAAAAAAAAAAAAAAAATCTTTAAGAACTCTTTTCATAGAAAAAAACAATTTTTGCATTAAAACAATATAACTCTACTGTTTGACTGTACCACTTGATAATTGTATTGAAAAGGAATTCTATACATTTATCACAATTTTTGCTTTTTGTTCTTATACTTTTGTTTCATTGAAGAACAAATACCTAACGAAATCCTTATTTTCATATCAGTTTAACTTTTTTCTTTTTTTAGTTTTGGGTAGCTTCTATTCACAGTAACTGATTCTACTAATTCTACAAAAATAAACTTTTGTAGTAAATTTTATTTAGAGTTTAAAAATAAGATTTTATTTATTTCTAAGTATTTAAATAAACTGAAACTGTTTAATTAAGCATTTGTTCTTACCGTTAATTAGGTTTTAGATAAATTTGGAAATACCTCTTTTTTTTTTTTTAAATGGAATTTGTTTTAGTTATAGCTTTCGTATCGATTCTACGCTCTAATGGAAGTGAAATTTGGATTTAAATCAATACACACAAATAAATAATTATAAATAGCAATATATTAGGTTATTCGATAAATAATGTCTTTTTTTTCCATGTTTTTCACAGTGAATTTATTTATATTAACAACAAACATTAATGAATGATATATTGGCCATTTTGTTGGATGACCTTTTGCCATCTTTCGGTAAGTTGAAAAATTCCACGTTCGAAGAAACCTTGGTTTTTAGAAGCGAAGGTTTTAAAAAACGACATTATTTATCGAACAACCCAATACAATAATATTATAGGTAGCAATATGAATTATGATTATGAATAATTATATACCAGATGATTGAAAATCATGACGATCATCTTTTAAACTAACAGTCATACAGACACACTTTCAATTGCACAATTATAATGAGGAGGTGGAAGAAATTTACACAGAATTATATGTTAAGTAAAACTGCTCTTTAATCTAATTACAACTGTTTTTAAAGAAGATCCATCTTCAGTAGCTATTTATACTATTGAACTGCAGGATACAAGAAAGTTGTCGAGTGCGACACTCCAGATTATTTTTTCTGAGATAAGGTGAGAAGTATTTTTATCTTGTCGTATTAATTTGTTCTCATTGTCAGAAAAGTTATACATTCAAAAGGTTATACCTTCAAAAGTTATACTTTCAAAATGTATACCTTCTAAATAATTTTGAAAATAATTGTTCCGATAATTAGTAGTACAACAAACATTTTATTGTCCCCCTTTTCGAAGGTGTTCATTTATTTATACGGTCTCACGTATCAAAAAATAGTTAAAAAAATTTATGTAATGTATCATTCGTTTTTTTTTTTTTTTTTTAAATCTTATCTAAATACTTTTTTTTTCTTTGTAGTATGATCTTTAAGTTTTACAATTTTAAAGCTCAGTTCAATTGTAATAAAAGTTCGCAAGCGCTGTTTTATATACTACAAATTAGTTAAACTTTTCGCATTTTTAGATGTTATTTACAGCTTTTAAAAGTTTTATTTCTATTTTATCGGATCATTTAATTAAAAGTTTACCGGAAGAAATTTTTCTTTAAAAACTCATTTTAATCTTTTGATTCGTTCTTTCAACTAATTAATGTTTCAAAAGATTTTTTGTCCTGATATACAGCTGAGAAGAACACAATTTACGCATTCAAATTAACATGTTCTCTTTGTTAGAAAAATGCGCCAATGGTTTAGCTTTGAAGCTATTTTTTATTGAATCAATTTCACTCCATAATTTTTTTAATTATTTTCCAGAAAGAAAAGGGTCACAATTATTTTTTCCTTCTTTCTTTCTTCTCTTTTTCTTTCTTTCTTCTTCTTCTTCTTTTTTAGACATCTTTAATATGAATGTCTTCTTCAATAGGATGACCGAGTTCATTCAGTGTCTTTGTAAAAATCGGTCTTAGTATAGATAGAATGAGTTGTTCTTAGATAATTATTTTTCTCATTTATTTACCCAAGGCAGAGAGCGTGGGTTACCACTTAAAGCTCATTTTCCTGGAGATAAGGAAAATTCAGCTCGATTTATCATATCAGATCTCTAACTACTATAATTTCTTGTCAAAGTCGTTTAAGCGGTTTCTCATGAAAGCAAATTTCTGCAATATATTGTTCAAGGGAAAGACTAGCGACAGTAAATTTTTCTGAAGAAAAAGATAAGTGCGATTGGTTTTTAACCTTAAAAAAACAATCATCTTTTTTCCTTTTTTTTTTTTTTTTTAAATCTTTTCAGGGATTTTCAAGAAAACAAAGTTTGTACCTTATTTCTCATGAGTGGGGTACGGCTTATCAGTAATCGATAATTATGCGGAAGATAAGGGCATTTCCGATTGAAAAGTCATCTAAAAATTGCAATGAATCTAAATGTTTATCAAAATCATTCAAGTACTTAAGAAAAAACGAAGTTCTTTTTTAAGTGAAAAAAAATAAATAAAAAAAATAAATAAAATAAAATAAAATAACAAAGTTTCTGCAGTTTTCCTGAGAAAAGCGCGGATTGTCTGTGAACTTTAATTATTCTAAAGACAGATTTTTGAGTTTATAATTCAATAGAAAATTAAAAAAAATCCCTACATCTAAATTTTTATCAAAATCATTCAAAAGTTTCTATGTCTTTGCCATATTTTGCCACGAACGAAATAAGTGTTAGAGGTGAAATTCAATTTTTATGAAGATTAGAATAAATCAGATGACTTTCTCATGTCAAAAAACCTTTAATTCTAAGTTTTTATCAAAATCGTTAGAAACATTTTCTAGAAAACCAAGTTACTGTCGTAGTTATTCAACAGGCTGATTGAGGGCTGTGAACGAGAACATTCCTGAAGATAAGGGAAATTCGGTTTGAATTAACATATATATATATATATATATATATATATATATAACCCTTAAATATTAAATATTTGTCAAAATCGTGCGAGCAGTTTATAGGTAAACCAAATTGCAGCTATGTTTTTCCACGGTGGATTGAGGGTTAATACAGCAATGATTGTGAATTTCCCTGAAGTTGTCGATAAGTATCTCATTAAGAAAGATAAATTCTACGTTTTAATTAAAAACGTTCGATTTATTTCTGAGAAAACCAAGTTCCTGCTGTATTTTGCAATGGACTGAAAAGTGTTGACAGTGAACGCTAATTTTCATGAAGAATGGATTAATCAGATAAATTTGTCCTCTAAAAAAATATTCAAACCTTAGTTCTTGTCAAAATCGTTAAAGCTATTTCCCAGGCAGTCAAGTTTCAACAATATTTTTGAACAGGAGAAATAAGGACTAACAGCAATTGCTAATATTTTACAGACAATGGAGGTACTCAGGACAGTGGAGGTAAAGTGGTTACAGACAATGGAGGTAAATCAGATGGGTTTTTAGTCTCAAAGCAACCTTTCTTCTTCTTCTTTTTTTTTATTTTATTATTTTTTTTTTAATCAAAATCATTTGATTTATTCTCGAATAAACCTGGAGTAAACCCGATTTCTACGCCTTTTTTTAAACGATTGAAGTGGGGGTTAACAATGAACAGTACTTTTTTCTGAAAATGAGTGCGATTTAGATGAGTTTGACATCTTATTAAATCTTTATCTCTATGTTTTTACTGAAATCTTTAAATTTATTACTTATTTCTAAGAGAATAAGGTTTTTGTCATATTTTTCTGAAATCAGAGTGAATGTTAACAGTGGACACTAATATTTTCTAAACATAAGTGTAAATCCAATGGGTTTGTCTTCTTAAGTAACATTTAGACGTAAGTTTTTAATAAAATCATCAGGTAAATTTCCTAGAAAGCCCAAAATTTGTCGCATTTTTCAGCAGGCGACTGGTGGGTTAGCAGTGCTAATTTTCTTGAAGATGTGGATACGTCCAATCAATTTTGAATCCCATAAAATTCTTAACTCCAGTTATTCTCCAAAATCATTATATCCATTTCCGAGTAAACCCAATTTCTGCCATATTTTTCAACAGAAGGGTGAAGGCTTAACAGCAAACGCTAATTTTTCTGATAAAAGAATGAATCTAATCGATGTTTTAATTCAAAACATCCTTAATCCCAAAATTTCAGGAAAATCGTTATATTTATTTCCGATTAAACCCGTTTTCTTCTACATTTTGAAACTGGCTGATAAAAGGTTAACAGCAAATGCAAGATTTTCTGAAGGATAAGTCTAATTATTTTTTATCCCAAAGAACTCTTAACCCGAAACATTCTTCAAAATCGTTATATCCACTTTCAACTAAACTCAAATTCAGTCATAATTTTCTAACTAGCAGATTAAGGATTAACAGCGAACACTGATTTTCATATACATGAGGATAAGTCTAATGGATTTCTTATTCCAAAAAACTTTTAGCTCAAAACATTCATGAAAATCGGTTTATCTATTTCGAGAAAACCCAATTTCTCCTTTTTTTTTTTTTTTTTTTTTTCTGCTAACAACAGTTAAAGAGTTGACAATTGACAAGAATATATCTAAATGTGAGGATGATAGTAATTGATTTTTCGCACCAAACATCCCTTAAACCGCAAATTTTCGTCAAAATCATTATATCCATTTCTGAGTAAACTAAATTCCTGCCATATGTTGGAAATAGAAGATATAAGGTTAACAGCGAACGTGAATTTCCCCAAAAATGAGGATAAGCCAAATAAATTTATTCACCCTAAAAATCCCTTAACCCCAAACTTTCATCAAAATTGTTGGAGTTTTTTAAGAGATCCCCATGACTAATATATATATATATATATATATTGTTGCGTACTTGAGGGTTCGTGAGTTGACCGGGAATGAAAGGCCAAACTTACAAAAATTCAGTAATTTATTCACAGAAAGTTCCAGAAAAATACAGGTCAATAAACCAATTATCAGCTTCAATTCAAGCAGTAACCACAGCTTAAACAACAGCTGTCAATAGCAAATCCACAGTACAAACTGTATAGCAATAACACTTGAAGCAAGTCTCTCTCAAAGAGGCTCAAGAGCAATGCAAGCACTAGCGAAACTGGCTGAAGACTGAACTGAACTGACTGCCTTGGCGAGGAAGCGCTCGTTATATGCTGTTCCATGGAACCCAGATTTTTCGAGAAAACTCTAGAAAGTGGTCAACCAATCAACTTACAGCTTCCATATTTGGTATATCCCATATAAGGATTTTCTCGCCAAGGTCGCCAAAAAAAATCGCCAAGGTGGGAAAAAGTCGCCAAATTTGGCGCCAAATCCATTACCTGCATTACTGAGGCTTTTTAATGCGTTTTTAAGGGAAAATAAGGCTATTTCAACGCTAAAACGACTAAAAATGCACAAAATTAGCACTTTATCAACTTACTAAGCCTCTTTGAAAGACTTTATACAAAAATAAACACAATTATTTACAATTTCGTAACACTGCCCCCTCCCAAGGACTGCACGTCCCGGGCAGTGCAACCCTTGGTCAAGAGGCGAAACTAAACAAATTTACACAATCTAAAACATAAAAACTAAGTTGCATATAACGACAAAATAGAAATACAAATCAAGTGAGAAATATTTACAAAATTCACAAATATGTTCAAATAACAAATATTTACAAAATTCACAAATATGTACAAATATTTATATACAAATATTTACAATACGCATGCGCAAATTTTACCAGTATTTACATTTTTAATTTTTAATATTACCGTTACTTGTGGTACTTGGCTAGCCTATTATAGTGCACCACCTTCGGTTTTGACGAAGGTGTTTTAGTGATCCGCACCACTACATCATTCAGCCTTTTTAAGACTGTGTATGGTCCGTCCCAGTTGCACTGTAACTTGGGAGAGAGTCCTTTGCGTCGAACAGGATTCCACAACCAGACCTTCTCTCCTTCCTGAAACTCATGTTGCGTAGCCTTTAGATCGTACCTTGTCTTCATTTTCTCCGATGCAATGTGAATTCGCTCCCGAGCAAAGTTGTGAACGTCCTCAAATCGTGCCTGGAGATCTTGGATGTACTCCTCGGGCGATGAAAGCGCATCGGGTGGACAACCAAACAGGAGATCACAAGGGAGACGAAGTTCACGTCCAAAGAGCATCTGGGCTGGAGTATAGCCGGTGGTTTCATGGACAGCACTTCGATAAGCCAGCAGGAACAATGGCAACTTCAAGTCCCAATCTTGCTGGTTCCTTGATACTAGAAGAGAGAGGTTATTCAGGATGGTACGATTGAACCTCTCGACCATGCCGTCCGACTGGGGATGTAAGGGTGTTGTCCGGGTTTTGTCTATGCCGAGTAGTTGACACAGTCCTTTGAAAACATCCCAGACAGCACATCGCCTCCCCAGGATATCTTCAAGATGTCTTCTGGATGAAAAGGCATCCCAAAAACGTCCTTAAGATGTACTGTGGATAAGTTAAGCCTAACTGTGCTGTTAGGGATCAGAGGTAAAGTTCCTACCTTGGTCGGTATGAAGTTGTAGGGGCGTGCCGTATCTTGACACCCATTGCTGCACTAGGACCTCTGCGACTGTGCATGCCTCTTGATTGGGAATGGGATATGCCTCAGGCCACTTGGTGAAATAGTCCATCACGACGAGAATGTATTTATTTCCACTGGAGGTCCGTGGCAAAGGACCCAAGATGTCGATTGCAATCCGTTCAAATGGTGCTCCCACGTTATACCGTTGCAGTCTTCCTCGACTTCGTTTCTGCGGGCCTTTACGTGCCGCACAAGCATCACAGGATTTACACAATTTCTCCACATCCTCCTTTGCCTTGCACCAGTAGAAGCGTTCCCGAACTTTCTGCAGTGTCTTCATTACCCCAAAATGGCCTCCGGTAGAGCTACTATGCAGTTGTTCTAAAACATCTGGAATTCTTGATCTTGGTAAAACAATTTGCCATCTGAAGCTTTTCCCATCATCAGATTCCCACTTTCTGCATAATACGCCGTTTCTGATATGAAGAGAGTCCCAAAGCGCCCAATAACTTTTCGTAATGGGACTGAATCTGGAAATATCCTGCCAGGTAGGTCAGTTGCTGGTCGCCTCCTTCAGCTGTAATATTGGCTTTATGTCAGGATCTTCCAACTGGACTTGTCTAAGTTCTTCGTCACTCCAGGGATCGGGATCTTGTTCTGATGGTGTTGAGACAGTAACTTGGCAGGCAACCGGATTTATCGGCAAGTATTTCTGTTCGGCTCTGGAGCAGTACTTGCAGCTTTCCGAGCAAGGCTTCCGTGACAAGGCATCTGCATTACCATGTAGAGTCCCCTTACGATGACGTATCTCAAAGTCATATTCCTGGAGGCGTTGTATCCACCTGGCAATCTGTCCCTCCGGGTTCTTGAACTGGAGCAACCACGTTAAAGATGCATGGTCAGTCCGGAGCAGGAATCTTCTGCCATAGAGATAATGATGGAAATGTTCTATGGCTTTTACGATGGCGAGTAGCTCTTTCCTGGTGGTACATTAATTTCGCTCTGGTTTAGACAGGCATTTACTCCAATAGGCAATGACATGTTCTTGACCATCAACTTCCTGCGACAGAACAGCACCGACACTCTCATGGCTGGCATCTGTATCAAGTATGAATTGTCTGTCGGGCTGTGGATACGTCAAGATAGGCGATGATGTTAAGGCCTCTTTAAGTCGCTTGAACGCTTTTTCACATTCATCTGTCCACAGGAACTTCTTTTTGGCTTCCGTCAGCTTGTGGAGTGGTCTGGCAATATTTGAGAAACCCTTGACAAACTTCCTGTAGTAAGTGCATAACCCCAGGAAACTTCGTAGTTGGTGTACATTTTCAGGGCGACTCCAGTTCTCGACTGCAGAGATCTTCTCAGGATCAGTTCTCACACCTTCGGCAGAGATGATATGGCCGAGGTAGCTCACTTCACGACGGAACAAGTTACACTTGCCTGGATTCAATTTGAGGTTAGCCATTCTGAGTTTCTCCAACACCTTTCGGAGATGGTCTTCAAAGGTGCGCCCCACAATGATAATATCATCCAAATACACCAGACAGGCTTCATAGGAAAGTCCTTTTAGGTCCTTTTAGGTCCTTTTAGTCCTTTCAGGCGTTCGAACGTGGCAGGTGCATTAAACAACCCGAATGGCATGACTTTAAATTGCCACAGTCCTTGTCCCGTGGTGAATGCGGTCTTCTCACGATCATTAGGATGTAATTCTACTTGCCAGTAACCGCTCTTCAGATCCAAAGTCGAGAACCATATATTGCCAGCAAGTGTGTCTAATGTGTCGTCAATTCTGGGAAGAGGGTAACTGTCTTTCTTCGTGATGTCATTCAAACGACGATAATCCACGCAAAATCTTGTTGAACCATCTTTTTTTCGCACCAATACTATGGGAGATGCCCAAGGACTCGTTGATGGCTCGATGACGTCATTGTGCTGCATTTCATTTAGAAGTTCAGTGACCTCTTCCTGTTTAGCAAATGGAAGTCTTCTTGGATGTTGTTTGATTGGAGGATGATTTCCTGTATCAATTCTGTACTGGGTGATGTTCGTCCTCCCGACGTCTTCAGGTGTTCGAGAAAAAAGATCTTTAAATTCTTGGAGTAGCTTCTCCGCAGCACATCTCTGTTCCTCTCCTAACTCTGCATTCTTGAGTAATTCCGTCATTAATTGTTCAGAAGACTTGGATTCGGTTGATTGCGTGGGGCGGTTGATGCATGTGACAGGAGTGCAGGTTGCTAACACCTCATCCTTCTTCACTGTCCGGACCTTATCGCTGATGTTTGCGACTCTCACAGGAATAGTATTCTTTGAGAGATCAACTAGAGATGAAGCTACCAGAACTCCTCTTGGGCTATTGTCTGTATTCGGGTATTCAATCAGTCCATAGCGGAAGTATTGCTTTGTAGGTGGTGTTCCTGAAACTATTGTCTCTGTGTGTGGAGGGATGGAAATTTCAGACTTGGCTGTTTCCTGGCAAATTGTCTGAATGTCTTGATTTTCAGTGTTGAACACAGCGATGTCTTCCGAACTCGAATGCAGTTCATTATTCTTGAAGTCCGATTGAAAGTTAAATTTTCTCAGGAAATCAATTCCAATGATTAAAGGATCTCTTATATCAGCCACATATGCCACATGATGGTAACAGGCATTCCCAAAAGTAATGGTTAAGTTCATTTTTCCGTATATTTTGATTTCGTCTCCGGTCACAGTCTGGAGTTTAACACAGGGCGGCGTCCAGATGATCTTCTCTTTTAGTTCTTGAGCCAAATCCGTTCTAATGATGGTCACGTTGGCTCCTGTGTCCAGAATCATCCGGCAGGTGGTGTTGTTAACTTGACCATAGACGTGAAGTCCATTATCGCCGCCACTCATCGATGAAACATGAAATACTGTAAATTGGGGCTCTTTAATTTTAGGCAACCTCCGCCGCGCGAGATGACCTCCTCTTAGTTTCCCTGCAGTGATGGTGAAGCCGGGTGATTTCCTATAGTTGGTCGTACAGGGCAGTTCTTCTTCACATGACCATCCCCTCCACAGCCCCAGCACTTTATCTTCTGATCCTTTTTTTCTATATTATTTTCTCTGCTGCGCAATCTCTTTAAGATCTCTGCGAAACATCTCTTCATTTCATTCTCATCAGCAGGCGTATCATTTAATGAGACTGCTCTTATGGTATGGCGGTCTTTACGAGAGGCTTGTTGGGCTGCCTCTATCCTAAGTGCATAGCCTAAAGCTGATTCTACGTCTCTGATGTTGGAGAGTCTCAGCGCTTTTTGAATTTCTGGATCCCGAACAGCATCGATAAAGTACTGAAGAGCTAAGTCGTTTCGAGTGTCAGCTTGACAGTCTGAGAATGCTAGGTGTGACAATCTCTGAATGTCCGCTGCCAGCCCTTGCAAACTTTTGCCCGTTTTCTGGTAACGGGACTTTAGCTGGAGGCGACTATAGTCCTTAGAACACTTCTCTCCGAACCGTAGCTCCAGTGCTCTAGTCAAGGCCTCGAAGTCGTTCCTTTCTTCTTTAGTAACATTTCTCAGTATCTCGGTTGCATCTCCCCGTAATGCTGCTGCTAAGTGGACTGACTTGGCGGTAGAGTCCCAGCCGTTAGCTTCAGCTACGATGGAAAACTGCGTTTTATATACATGCCAGGAGGAACTGCCGTCGTAGGTGGATAGCTTAATAAATTCCTGATTCTGGATTCTTCTCTCTTTCTTTTCAGTTTCCTGAGGCATGGATTTTAACTTTTCTTCGAGATTCCGAATCTTGCTCTGCAGTTCATTCCCTATTACTTCTCCCCTCCACTCTTCTTTCATTTTTCTCTCAAGATCTTCCTCCATTCCCTTAAACTTGCTTTCTATCTCTGAAATCCTTCCTTTCAGCTCTTGATCAAAGTTTACTTTAAATTTCTCCTCAAAATTCTCTTCTATCTTCATAAATCTCTCTTCAAAATTCTTTTCTACTTTCATTACATTTTCCTCTATCTTCATAGCTTTCTCTTCAAAACTCTCTTCTATCTATAGATCTTTTTCTTCTATTCCATCCATTCTATTTTCCATCACCGTTAATTTACCCTCTATCGATTCTTTTGCCGTTGAAAGCTCTCTCTTCATCTCATCTTGATTAGATTTAATTTCTTCGGTCAAACTGGCTTCCATTTTTTCCTGAGCTGCTTTCATTTCTTTCATCTCTTGACTCAGGCTATCCTTCATTTCTCTTTGCCCTTCTTTCATTTCATTCATCTGGGTAGCTAAGCTTTCTAGAAGTTTCTTCATCTGTTCCTCCATAGCTCTAGTTATAACCATTCACAGACAATCCCGCTTCTGACACCAGAAATGTTGCGTACTTGAGGGTTTGTGAGTTGTCCGGGAATGAAAGGCCAAACTTACAAAAATTCAGTTTATTCACAGAAAGTTCCAGAAAAATACAGGTCAATAAACCAATTATCAGCTTCAATTCAAGCAGTAACCACAGCTTAAACAACAGCTGTCAATAGCAAATCCACAGTACAAACTGTATAGCAATAATACTTGAAGCAAGTCTTTCTCAAAGAGGCTCAAGAGCAATGCAAGCACTAGCGAAGCTGGCTGAGATCTGAACTGAACTGACTGCCTTGGCGAGGAAGCGCTCCTTATATGCTGTTCCATGGAGCCCAGATTTTTCGAGAAAACTCTAGAAAGTGGTCAACCAATCAACTTACAGCTTCCATATTTGGTATATCCCATATAAGGATTTTCTCGCCAAGGTCGCCAAAAAAAATCGCCAAGGTGGGAAAAGTCGCCAAATTTGGCGCCAAATCCATTACCTGCATTACTGGGGCTTTTTAATGCGTTTTTAAGGGAAAATAAGGCTATTTCAACGCTAAAACGACTAAAAATGCACAAAATTAGCACTTTATCAACTTACTAAGCTTCTTTGAAAGAATTTATACAAAAATAAACACAATTATTTACAATTTCGTAACAATATATATATATATATATATATATATATATATATATATATAACAAATCACATGATTAACTCTTTTAATATATGAAGGATGCAATGTTTATTGAACATCAGTATGTGTTTTTAGCAGGGAGCTTTAAATGCACTTATTATGTGTTACTTTCATATTTGTAATTACATTTTTGTAAACTAACATTATTATTATACATGAAAATATCTTTAAAAAACATCTTAAATTGAAAAATAAAATAAATAAATAAACATTTAAAAATTGTTTAGAATCAAAATAGTTTAACATGAGCTTTAATAAAGCGAATAACTTTAGGCATGATTCTAGGGGAAAAGCAGGTATGTTACTGCAGTCCAGGAAAATAATTATGCCTACTGCTAAAAAGCATTTAAATGCACTGTAGAAAGTTATCATCTTTTAGAATTAAAGTAATTCTAATTTTTTATTCAAAACTCATGCTTTTATTTGTTTTATTTATTTATTATTTTTATAAAATAGATGTAAGGGATTCCAATAACATTATAGTGTAAATATATATATATATATATATATATATATATATATATTAAAATAATCCTATGCCTACTTTTATTCATAAATTTGCAATATTTGAAAAGTTTTAACTTTTAAATTAATAAGTTTTGGGATATGGCTATAGAAATAATATAATTAATTTAAGTAACTAATTTTTCACACGATTAGTTAAAAAAAAAAAAAAAAAAAAAAAAAAAAAAAAACTTTTTACAACAATAATCAGTTCTTAGTAAAAGCACACACAGATGTCATTGGTTATTTGTTGAAAAAGTAGCTGGAAATCAAGTATGTTGCTGTTTTTCTAAAATTTATTATGTCTACAGAACAGATATTTTAAAATATTGTAGAATGCCACTAAAGTAATACTTAAGCGCTAATTCAATATAATTATATTTTTTGATAGAAAAGTCAATGCTTTCTTTTTTTTTTTTCTTTTTCATGAAAGAAATATAAAAGTAGTCAAATGTAAAAAAGAACAAAAAAGTATTAAATATTTTCCATGCCTGTTTATATATATATAGAATTGTAAGAATTGAAGAGTTATCCATTTTAAATTAAAGGGTTTTGAAGTATGGTATATAGAAATAATAATGTTAAGCTTAGCTGACTGCTTTTTTACATGATTCTGTAAAAAACATTTTATAACAGTAATTAGTTTTCAATAGCATGCACAGCTCTTAGTCATTAGATATTGAAAAGATAAATTGCATCAGTTTTATGCACCAATCGATGATTTATGCACCAATCGATGATTTATCTTTTTCATATAAGGTGATAAAAATAAAACTAGAAGAACAGTAACATCAGCATTTGCGATGTCCATAAATGTTTAACAACTATACGAAAAAGGTAATTTATATAACTAATCAATTGCATTTCCCATTTTAAATGGTATTATCTGATATCATAATAGGGTCATTAGGTTGTAAAGATGTCGCCCAGTCACATTGATCTTTTTGGTTTGTGTGACGTTTTAGATATAACGAATTCATCCTATAACTATTTTATGTGAATAACTACTTCTTTTAATTTAAAATCAAAATATGTATTTACAGTTTATTTATTTAATAATAATTACTATGAGTTCAGTAAAATTACAATCAGTCTAAATTGTAATAAAATAGAAAAGCGTTTTTAAAATGACATAAAATATGTGTACTTTCTTTTTAACACTTAAGCAAAGTTGAAAAGTGTTTATAACTTCGGTTTGTATATCTGTCTGCACTACAACTACCGTAAATATGAATGTAACTTTTTGAAATTGATATATGTTATGCAAGTTCACTATCGAGTGTTCCCAATTGAAAATAAAGTAACTACCACTATTCATTTCTGTACAGGATCACCTGAAAGTATTCCAAGGCATTGCTTTCTATGAGAGGTATTTCTATAAATTATATTTTCCACCTGTATTTTACGCAAATCTTAACGAAATTGAAATATGATATTCAGTATCACTATCTGCCGTTTCTTATTGAAAATGGGGGTAAATACCATTCTTGATTCGTGTATAGGGGCACCTAAAATTATTCTAAATCAATGCGTTCTGAGAGAATTAATTCTATCATTTTTACCACTTTCAAACAATATTTAATAGTGATTGGTAGTCTATCTATCTGACTTTCTGTCCTCCCGTTTGTCTGTTCTATGATCAGGCAGACAAAGAACATAGAAAGTTAAACGATTTGACGAGTGCATGCAGTTGGAAAATGTTAATAATCAATGGAAACCGCTTGATTTTTCATTCTTGTTAAAATTTATCTTTGATTTCATAACTTGGAGGCAATTCTGAAAAACGAACTTAACACCAAAAATGTTTTAAAAAAATGTTTTTTTTTTTTTTTTTTTTTTTTTTTTTAAATTAAATTAAGACTTCCGTATACCGAGATAATTTTAGGCAATGTCTTTGTTTAAAATATATACTTTAGGGGAAAAAAAAAAAAAAAAAAAAAACACTCATAAGTATTTTAAATTAAAAGACAATTAGCATTATTTTTTTTTCAATAAAAATAAATTAAAATTTTAAATAAAATATTTTAGCTATGCTTTTTTTCTCCATTTTTTCTCTTCTTTTTCTTTTCTTTTTAATTTACGAAAATATCTGCATTTTAAATTATAAAATCTGCAAACTATTTTAATAAAAACTTACAATATTATTATTACAATATTATTTGAAAAATAAACTCGTTTATGTTTCTAAACTTGACATTAAAATTTTTTTTAAATTTTAATTTAATAAAAACTGTAAAAAGTAAAAGGATAAAATAGAAAGAAAAGAACAGGCGTATTATAATGAAGTTCAATTATATTTCAGTCAATGGATTCTTTGTTTTAATTGGTTTTCTTGTCTTTAGCAGGCATTCAGGTATGATTAATTTTTTTTTTTTTTTAGATATATGAAATATAAAAACACAGATTCAGTAAAAAATACTAATGTATTGTCTTAGTATTTCAGTTGCACAACGTATCAAAAGAGAACTTTTTTTTTTCCTGTTATAAGGATGAAAATCTTCCCTTTTATTTGTCAATTTAATTTGTTTTCCTTATAGAAAGAATCATTCAGTTTAATGATTTTTAACATCTTTTCAATCGACTTTATTTTTTTCTCTTGTTGATTAAGTTCTAAAAAAAAAAAAAAAAAAAAAAAATATGCTTAGTATTATTTTTTTAGAAAATCTTTAAAGATATTTATTTATATTTGCATTATATTAAATTTTTTATTATATTATATATTTTTGTTTTACTATATATATATATATTGTTAATTATATGTTTTTAGTGCTAGAGGCCTATTTCAGTCGGTTTATTGAATGTGGATTTATTGAATGAAGTCCCCCCAAGGCACAACTTTGACTTGAGTCCTCCCCAGGCCCAACTTTGACATGAGTCCCCCCCAAGGTACCCCTATTTCAGTCGGTACAGCGTTGTCGAATTGTTATAATACACTCTTTATAGTGCTAAGGGCCTATTTCAGTCGGTTTATTGAATGGGGATTTATTGAATGAAGTCCCCCCACGGCACAACTTTGACGTGAGTCCCCCCCAGGCCCAACTTTGACATGAGTCCCCCCAAGGTACAACTTTGACATGAGTCCCCCCCAAGGCACAACTTTGACATGAGTCCCCCCCAAGGCACAACTTTGACATGAGTTCCCCCCAAGGTAAAACTTTGACATGAGTCCCCCCCCAAGGCACACCTTTGACATGAGTCCCCCCCAAGGCACAACTTTGACATGAGTCCCCCCCAAGGCACAACTTTGACATGAGTCCCCCCCAAGGTACAACTTTGACATGAGTCCCCCCCAAGGCACAACTTTGACATGAGTCCCCCCCTGGCCCAACTTTGACATGAGTTTTTTTTTCCTATATGTACATATAGAGAAAGTACTGGATTCGTGAAAATTTTCGAACTCCAGTTTTCGATGGATTTACACGTTTTGGGATAACCTGAAAACGATTTGACTGTGTTTAGAAAATGTCTGGTTGTCTGTGTGTGTGTGTGTATCACTAATTTTGTGGACGCTGTAACTCATAAACCAACGAACGAAATTTTTCAAACTTGGTATTTAATTGAACCCTGACATAAATTGATGCTGATTGGATTTGTGGAACATTTTCTCAACAGGTGGCGCTGTGATAGCATTTTTTCTAAATTTTAACATGGCAGTATAGGACAAAATTTCGTACAACTGTACATAATGAGAGTTATTTTAAACATGTGATTGTAAACTTAAGATGAATTATTGATAATAGTAGTAGTTAACTAGAAAAAAAATTGTGGGAGCATGTGGGAAGTACCCCCCGGGAGGAGCAAATTTTCAATATGGGTGTCTTTCGAAAGATCTCGTCAGTAACTTTAAAATGAATGGTTACCTTTACAATGAATAGTTGAACTATAGATCTGTGATAATTTAAAATAAAGTTATAGATTTTTTAATATTTTAAAGAAAAAAACCTTGAACAAAAAAAATCGCATTTCTTTTAATAGTGGCAAAAAATTGACTTTCTCTCAGCATTTAGTGATATAATTCTGTCAGATAAAAACCGTCTGCATTTATAATGAAAAATAATTTAACAATTTAATAAATAATTTGTATTCAATTAATTTTGTGTAAAATTATATAGAAGAAAGTCAAGTGGTGGTCATATCATATTACTTTGAGTTATGCTTTATAAAATACACAAACAACTAAAACACTGATTTTAGTATTGAAGATGCATTAAAACATTTATATTAAATTTGGTTGTAATATTTTCTTCATTATACACATTATAAAAAAAAAAAATCTGTAATTTTCTCGCTGAAAATTTCTGTTTTCTAAAACTACAGAAATTCAGTATAAAATTACGTCTCAACCTACCCCCCCCCCCCCAAAAAAAAAAAAAAAAAAAAAAAAAAAATCTTATGGTTTACATATGGTTTTATGGATGAGAGTCAACCTTGTTGCCTATTATGCGGTAGATTCGTGTTCGATCCTGCTAGTGAAACATAAGAATGAAATTTATTGCGAGTTTTTGGAACAACTTCGCCCTCGGTCCATATCTCATTTCTGGTGATTTTCTTTTGGCGACAATGACGAAATGCCGCATTTGGAAATGCCTGTCATGAATTCCAAACGTAAACAAGGTGAAAATGCTCTTTTCAAAATGACATCTGTTTAAAATGCACAGAAATAAATTAAGCCTATTTTTAATATATATATAAAATAATAATAATAAATGAAATTAACTTACCTAACTTTACATGAAAAACTATCAATAAGATATACCCATAATACTACAAAAAATAAACTACTACACCTCCATGCTGAACCGTCAGTTACATTCCCTTTATTTCTTAAAACATACCACACTCACATTTAACACAAATCATACTACCTTTCAATAACCCATATGCTTTTAAAAGTTTAAAAAAACATCTATTGCCTATCGTTCCTTACAACAATTCTAAGTTTCTCTTTCAGTAAACGGTTATATTTTTCAAGAATCATGTTTGCTGAATCACTACTATTAGAAGTCATACTTAAACAAAAATAATAATGAGCAATTTAAAAAATAAAATAAAATAATAATAAAATTACAATCTGCTTTTTAGAATCGTACATCAATGTCAAGCGCAAAATATGTACATGTCGATCAGGTTATAAATATAAGCAGCATGCGTGTTGTCCTAACATGTTGCCAAAGAATCCAGAACGGCATCGTTATCTCCCGAAACAGCGCCTAAAAGCGTTAGTTATTTTCCCTATGAAAAAAAAAAAAAAAAAAAAAAAAAGAAAAAAAGAAAAAAGAAAAAAAATCTGGTGTGAATCAACCACACGACTTCCATTACCTACTACTTCACTATTACATGCACTTTTTGTATATAATGTGATCAGAATATATAAAACTGACCTAACAAAATAAACACCTAAAATTTTTACGATAAGAGAAAGGTGCTACACGTGCTTAGACATAGAAAAGAAAGTTTACATAGCGAATTAAATAAGGAAAAAAATTCGGCAAAACAATTTTTGAAAACACCCATTTCCGAGATCTAGAACTGACCTACCTAATTAGGATGGCTCTTAGTTTTCCTTTAATAAACACGCAATACATGAGAAAGGATATCTAAAATGAGTTTAAGTAAAAATTTATCGTTAGAGTCATTTTTGAGATACCGAATTTTACCAAACCTGGCATATTCAATTGTTGACCGGGAAAAAAAAAAAAAAAAAAAAATAAATACGTACCAAAGGATATCTAAAAGAATGTTAATATGGAGAGTTTGAAAAAAAAAAAAAATATATATATATATACGTACAGCCGTTTTTAAAGGATCGCATCTTACAGGACCTGCAATTGAGGTGTTTATACAAGAATATACTATCGATTTTTTCTTAACTAATCAACTGATTCATACCAAAGTACATCTAATAGAGTGTTTATAAAGGAATTTTAAAGAAAATCGTTAGAGCCGTTTTTTAGTTACGGATTTACGGTTCCACTTCCGGTTTTCTAATTTTCACCAAATGTTAAAAACATCATCTGTACAGCAGACCTGTCTCAATTCTAAAATTTCGTAATTCTATTTTTATTAGTTTAGGAGATACGATAGAAGATTCCCCACATACATATACACACATTGACCAATTGCCAAAAACCACTTTTTGTGACTTATAAGACCTTAAAACATTTAAATCAGGTGAAAACTCGCAATCGAATTTTTTACCGAATACAATACTTCCATTACCTACGGTAGTCGGATAATGGAAGTAAAAATCTGTTGAGTAAGAGTATTTTCTGTATTGTTCTGTTACAAAAAATTTCTGTCAACGAAGTTTTCCGTAGCATACGGATATTTTTGGGAAATTGGGAGATTTTCTATAATATAACACGATTTATTTAAACAATGCAAGATAAATAAATAAATAAATAAATATTGATTAAATTAAATTTCTATCAACAATTCTTTAATGAATTGTTATAGATTAATTGCACTGATTTTTAAGACATATTTCAAGTAACACACTGATTGTAGATTTAATTACAGTTCCTCAACTTTCGCCGTTTAATTAATCTTAGAAAGAATTTATTATTTTTCTTAAAAAAAGTTTTAAATGGGAGTACTGATAAAGAAACGAGTTTTAATAAATAATTAAATATTTTTAGTTAAGCTTACAATTTCGGTAATCAATTAAGTCTGATTTTTTTTTTTTTTTTTTTTTTTTTTTTTTTTTTTTTTTTAAATGCGTATATTTGTTTATTGGCAGTTTAAACTTTAAAAAAGGAAAGAGTAAACTGTAAAACAGAAGTAGACATTAATTAAATTTTATTAAATTATCGTCTGTTATACAAAAAATTTGTAATGAAAAAGAATTTTATAAATTTCATATCTGAATGTGTGTTCTAATCAAATACATTAATCTCTCTAAATTAATTTAAGAGGTTGAGATTTACATTTGATGTAATGTTCGGGTTACTTTATTTGTAAAATTAAAAAAAAAAAAAAAAAAAAAAAAAAAAAAGTAACATAATTTTATAAAATTATTTTTTTCTTTTATGCAAATTTGTCCCGCCTTCTAATACAAAAAAAGTACATTTATATTGTTTTAATATATACATATATATATATATATATATATATATATATATACTAGTCTCCTCTACGAAGAGATATCATAATGTTTAATAATTTCTAAAAAATATTGTGATAAAAGGGTAAATTTTTGTTTCGTTTTCTATCTTCTCTGCCTAGTCACCATTTAGAGTTATACAGGGTTATTCAAAATGATATACACGATTTTAAAATACTACCATAAAGTCAATGACAAACAAATATTTTCCAGAACAAACTTAAAAGCTTAAAAACTTTTAGTTTGCGACATTATATTATAATTAATCGCACTCATTGCATAGATAGCAAATTTTGTACTTTTGACCAACGGAAAATGTTAATAGAAATGTTGTGAGGTTGAGACTGTAGAAGGTCACCACAGTTGATTTGAAATTAAGCTGGATCCACCAAAGTATTAAGTTGAGATGGTTAATTTGCTTCGACGCCAGTGACTCGGCGAAAGTTTAGGTCAGATTAGTTTTGTGTCGGCAACGTGCTGCAACGAAGGAATTAGGCAGCGAGAGGTAGATGAATGGGAAGCGATTTTAAAAATTTGATTGAAAGGAAGAGAAAGGAAATTGGTAGAAAGTAGTATAAGATGGAGATGGTTTTAGTAAAAGGGGGTGAAGAGGAGAGTAGTGTAGATGAGAATAGTTCTTATGCGAGTGTTAAGCGATGGTAGAGTTTTGTAGCGTTGTAGAATAGATTGAGATTTGAGTGAAGAATTTGTCGCGCCAAGGGAATCTTGCGACAGTTTTTGTGCAAGAATAGTTCAGTGGTCGACAGAGAGCAATCATCGACAGTATCGGTATTGGTGAGATTAATTTACCTTTAATTTATGTTTTGCTGAAGTTATCCCCTGAAGTTATTTAAGAGTTATTTCTGAGTTAGCCCAACACCCGCCTTGATATTGATAGTTAATAAACTTTGATTGTATTTAACTTTGTCTCGTACTTTTATTTACTACTTAAGTAAGTAATTAAGTTAATCTTTGATATTATGGCTGCCACATAAACCTTACAGTAGCGGCCGCAAATGCTCGACAACCCCCCCCCCCCCGCTCGTGTATATTTTACGGGCTCAAATGATGTAACTCAATTCTTTACTGAACTCGAGGAATACTTCATATTATCTAAAATTGATGAAGCTGATAAATTTAATTTATTAAAAAACTCCTTAAAAGGAGATGCTAAAATCTGGTATGATACTGTTGCCTCTAGAGTTCTAGGTCAAAATCCCACGTATGAGAATTTGAAACTTAAAATTAAGAGTTCACTCTCTTCTATTGCTGATAAAACCAGACTTCGTCAAGAATTTTATACGACTAAAATGCCATTTTATGATAAACCTACAACATTCCTGTTACGTAAATTAGATATTATAAAGCAACTGGATTTAGTTGTATCATTTGCCGCTGCAATGGAAATTATAACCCGCGCTATTGATTATTCCAATACAGGATTATCTTGATCTAAAGCCTGTCACTTCTTACCTCATCTAAGTACCAGGAACGTCACCCTCTAAGGGCTGAAATAACTTTAATCGCCAGCGGGTTAATGGGAATATGCAAAATTCTAGGCGTGAAAATTTCACCCCCCCCCCCACTTAAAATTTCAATCGCTATCAGCATGAGTGTCAACAGCCGCAACAAAGGCGTAATAATTTTCAACATCCTCGGAACGATCGTTCTAATCAAAATGAGTCTCAAAACTTTTCTCTAGCTGATAGAAATAACAGAAATTTTCGTAACTCTCGTAATAACCAGAGTCGTCAGTTAAACGAATAAGTGGCTCTTGTGAGGAGGGTCAAAAGCCACTGAATGACTCAACCACCTCCATATGTTTAGAAACAATTTGTATAAGTTGGGTGGACATACCTAATTTAAATATAATATTGCATGATGTGCTCACGACAACTTTTTGGGACACTGCTGCTGAACGTTCCGTTTTAGCATATGAAACTTATAATAAGTATTTTGCCTTTAAGTCTTTAAAGCGGACAAATTTAAATATTACAACGGCTCAAGGCCAGTCCTGTATTAATAGAGGCGAAGTCCGCCTGAATGTTAAAATTCATAATTTAAGTGTTCATTGGCCTTTTTATGTCATAGAAAATCTTCAACATCCCTGCATTAGTGGGTTAGATTTTATAAAAGCAAATAACGTTGGAATAAATTTTGCCAGTAAATCTCTATATATTGATGATTCTAAGTTAAATTCTAAACCTGACGAACCGAAAGAGTTAATTGTTAATCTTGAGGAAAGTGCCCTCACTCATATTGAAAAAATTGATTTTGTTAATTTTCTTAATCAGTTTAAACAGTTGATTTCTGATACACCTGGCTTGACTCATGTTGTTTGCCATGAAATTGACACTGGAACTAATAAACCAGTCTTTAGTAAACCTTATCGTTATGATCAGGCCAAACAAGATATTATAAATTGGCATATTGACAAAATATTGAAAAACGATATTATTATGCCTGTAACTTCTCCTTATGCATCCCCTGTTGTTTTACGTCGTAAGAAAAATGGTAAACCTATTACCAATCCTGAGGCATGGAGATTTGAAATAGATTATCGTAAGCTCAACTCGATTACAAAATATTTTCAGTATCCCTTGCCTATAATTGATGATTTGTTAGCACATATTACAACGGCCAATTTTATGTCTACTCTCTATCTGACATCGGGTTACATCCAAATTGCCTTGAAACCCGCTGATATATCAAAAACAGCATTTATAACTAAAAACGGCACGTTTGGTTTTAAACGAATGTCTTTCGGATGTTCAGGGGCAGTTGCAATTTTCCAAAAAGCAATGGAAACTATACTTAAACCTGTTTTGAATAAATTTGTACATGTTTATCTCGATGATATAATCATCACGTCCTCATCTTATACTGAACATTTAAACCATTTAAAAACTGTCTTTACTCTACTGCAAAATGCAGGATTAACTTTAAATTCTTCTAAGTGCCATTTTGCACGTCAGGAAATTAAGTATCTAGGCGTCAAAGTAACGCCTGCTGGTATTTCTGTAGATGATGAAAAAGTTCAGCCAGATTTAAACATGCCCCTCTACAACTTCCAAACAAGTTTCTAGATTTCTAGGCATGTGTGCCTGTTATGTCAAATTTATACCTAATTTTGCTCACATATGCGAGCCCCTCTTTAAATTCAAAAGAAAAAGAGTTAAATTTAACTGGTCAAATGAAGCACAAGAAGCCTTTGATAAGTTAAAAACTATCCTTAGCGCTCCTCCTGTATTAGCCCATCCTAATTATAATATAAAATTTCAAGTAGCAACTGATGCTTCTTCCTACTGCATTGGTGCCGTTTTAAGCCAAGAAGGCCGCCAAATAGCATATCCGTCCCGAACGCTTAATACTACAGAAATAAATTACCCAGTAACTGAAAGTGAATGTTTAGCAGTGCTTTGGGGACTGCAAAAATTTCGTTTGTATTTTAGCACCTTCCAGTAACGGATCATGCGGCATTAACTCGGTTAACAATTGGAAAGAATCTCTCCCCTCGCATGAATCGATGGACTAGTTATCTAACTTTAATATGAACATTGAACACCGTCCTGGTTCTGCCAATATCGTAGCTGACGTTCTTTCACATACTACAGTAACTCAAGAAATACGATTGAATCTAATTGTGTAAATCAATCCCTATCAATTGCTTTAAATGAAAAGAATGTTCAGTTAAATTCTATGTCAAAGCTTCATATATTCATAATTGGCATTTAAACGCTGAACCGGTTAAATCCGAAATATTATCAAATGTAACTAAAACTCGTGTAAAAGAAATTGAAAGAGAACAATTAAACCAATCTGCTTCTACAAATTTAGTAAATACTTTAAACGATAGTTTAGTATCTGATAAGGAAAAAGTAGCTTTAGCGCTTATGCCAGCATCTGTGTTAAATTCGAGAGATCAATTAATTCAAGAACAGAAAAATGATCCCGAATTTGGATTAATCTGTAAATATTTAGAAGAACCTGAGTCATTTTCTATAATTGAATCAGCCATTGCCTTAAACTGGTCCCAATCCTTTTCTTTAATCATTGACTTGCTTTTTTATACAAAATTATTATCTTCTTATGACGAATTACGACTTGTAATTTCCCAATCTCTTCGTCAAGCCATCCTATTTGAGTTTCATGACTCTCAAATTTCGGGGCACCTTGGAATTAGGAAAACTTATAAAAAGCTCAAGGATGCCTGTTACTTTCCTAAAATGAGGAAGTTTGTTAATGTATATGTTTCGAGTTGTCGCTAGTGCCAGCAATATAATTATAAAAATATATATCGGCCGGTAAATTAATTCCTATTAAAGTTGATTTTCCAAATCAAATTCTTGGACTCGACTTAATCGGTCTTTACCCCCTCTCTAAACCTAATAGATTTCGTTATGTGTTAGTTATGGTGGATTATTTTAGGAAATGGGTTGAATTTGTGCCTTTACGTAAAGCTTCGGCACAAGCAGTGGACTCTGCCTTTTTTAATAGTTATATTTCTCGTTACGGGGCTCCCCTTCAAATTGTAACGGACCATGGTCCTCAATTTATAAGTAATGTCTTTAAGGCGCTTTGCGACAAACTCGAAATTAAACGCCTGTTTACGGTTCCATATCAGCCGCAAACGAATCAGGCTGAACGTGTTAATAGAACTTTAATTAACATGATTGCGGCGTTCATTGGTCAAAATCCTGAAAATTGGGATCAGTTTCTCTATCATTTTGGCAATGCGATTCGTACAGCGGTTAGTGATGCAACAGGAAAATCTCCCGCTGAATTATTTTTGGGCAGAAAGATTCTGACCCCTTTTCAAAAGCTGGTAATAATACAACAAAATGCATCTCAATTTATTACGCAAAATATTGAAGAATTTCTACCAGAAGTTCAGAGAAATTTGAAAAAAGCTTAAGAGCAGCAAGCTCAATATTATAATTTAAAGCGTAGAATTTTAGAAGTAAAAGTGGGAGATAAAGTACTTCTGGAATCACATTTTATTAGTTCAAAGAAATATGCCAAAGTAGCTAAATTTGAGCCAAAATTAATTGGGCCTTTCTCTGTTTTAAAGGTAGAGAATAATAATCTGACAATTGACTTTAATGACCCCCCCACCACTATAAACATCGATCAGATACCAATATTTAAAGAGCGGACTGAATCGTATGCTGAAACTCTTGATAGTGATAGCGTGCCTGGTTCAAACCCATATGACGAACATTCCATCTTTACGCCTAACCTCACCTCCTAGCCTAGTGCTCCTGATTCTTTTACGGCTGATAAACTACCTACTCCCACAACACCCGAATAATCTGTTCTGGGCGCTTCTTCTAATCAGTCTAGTGTTATTAGACCCGTAGCTCAAAAGCGAGCTCGTACTGTGTCATCAAACTTTTCAAATGTGAAATTTTGTAGGCAAACTGGTCGCAAACGCGTCTATTCCTTTTCTAATAGCTCTTTTATACCGCAGATTAAAAAGAAGAAAGGCTGGAATAAGTTTCTAAAAGTCCTCAAATTCTTCTGGAGCACATCCACCACATAAAATACTTGCAGTTCCTGATTCAGTGCATATCGATTCTTTTCGGCCAGCGAGAAAGGCAAGGGTTTCAAAAAGACCTCCACCCTCTTCATCAGCTAGCGGACAATACATGGACAAATTCTTGGCAGCTCCCGACTCGGTCCGCACGGACGAGTTCTTTCCGCAGCACCGATTCAATACCCGGTGTCAAGCCAGAC
Source organism: Salticus scenicus (assembly GCA_963930645.1). NCBI lineage: Eukaryota > Metazoa > Arthropoda > Arachnida > Araneae > Salticidae > Salticus > Salticus scenicus. The sequence continues at coordinate 6,122,646 of OZ005659.1, forward strand.
TCTGACTACAGGCTCCTCCATATGAATCACCTGCCGAACAAGCATTTGTCAGAGCATTTTGGAATAACAAAAGATTCCGGTCTGAAAGTCTTCAACCATGGGGACTAGCCGACGAGTGCTATGAACAGCTTTACCAAGTCCTCTAACCCTACTGATGTTGCAGCTGCAAACTTAAACCAGATGATACCGTTCTTTATTTTTTTTCTATTCCCAAGTGTATTTCTGTCGGAGCTGCACAATATGTTCGACATACTTTGAAGCTTTTCTTTGACTTTAAATTTTAGAACTGTTATGAAAGCAATGGACTTTCTCAAGCTAAAAATGCAAAATTTAAATTAGTGCATGAACTTTCACATTGAAATTCATGTTTAAGCTTCGATGTCAGCATTTTTGTTCTCTCTTACTATATATTTTATGTATGTACGTTAAGTTCTATTACTCTTTAGCCATCGCCTCCAGAGCTGGTAATATAAAATGTTTTTTTTAGCCCTTTGTAAAAATCCCCCGCCTTTCATAATTTCTATAAATAATGTGTTTGTATATATAAAATGAGTATTTGTAATTGTAAACTTTTGAATATGTACTAAAACTTTCTCTGTATATATGTTTTAGAGTGGGGAAATGTTTTTTTTTTTTTTTTTGGCTATATGCATCAATCGTGTTTAACTTTTAACTATAAAAACACTAACAACATAGTTTTTCGTTCATGCTATAGCCCAGAAAGGGAATACTTTTCTGTTTATATAACTATTTTATGTATTCTTCGACAAATTGTCTCGATTGTCTTTCTGCAAGAGGGAGTTTAACTTATCTTTTGAATATATTTCTGTAAGAAACTTTTATGATAGATATTCTCTGGTATGTCCGGAGTATTCTGATGATGTTTCTGTGGATGATTAAATCACCCCTTCCTGACCTCAGACTGAGGGCTGATCTCAGTCTGCTGTAAGCCAAAAATGGAAAGCCTCGATTTTTCGGATTACCCACGTAATAACCTACAAGCTGATGTTTCCTGCTCCTAGTCGGCGCCTTTTAATATCTGACGGCATTTGATCCTATTACCTGCTTAGCCATCTAGGATGCTGGTTGGACACTAAAATAAATGCCAGAAATTTTTAAATAAAGATAATTTTTCGTGATGCATGAACATTTATCAAATTGCTATTGAATGTCGCATTTATGTCAAAGCGACCCCCTCCCCCGTAATTAAAACCTCTTTCAATGCAAGATTTTGCCTTTCTGAATTGACAGATAGATATTGTAATTCTGGTATTAGCTCAGTCAGGGTCCCGGAGTTTCTGGGTGTAAAAGGGCTCCATTTCTCTAAAAGTTTAAAATTATTATTATTATTATTTTTTTTTTTTTTTGGAGTTACCCAGTTTTCCACTCAGGGATTCAACTAATTTTTTTTTGAAGTTACTCTCACCCAGCTTAAAATTTAAGTGACGGCTGTACTAACACTTGCGAGGTATGCCATTATAGCTAGATGTAGAATTAAGGTGTTTAAAATTACTCGGTAAAACCCATTGGGGGCTTTCCCGACAATTTTTTTTTCTTGGAGGGGGACTCTGAGGTTGAGACTGTAGAAATTAAGCTGCATCCAGCAAAGTATTAAGTCGGGATGGTTAAATCGCTTCGACGCCAGTGACTCGGTGAAAGTTTAGGTCGGATTAGTTTTGTGTCGGCATGGTGCTGCAACGAATGAATTAGGTTGTGAGAGATAGATGAATGGGAAGCGATTTTAAAAGTTTGATTGAAATGAAAAGAAAGGAAGTTGGTAGAAAGTAGTATAAAATGGAGATGGTTTTCGTAAAAGGTGGTGTAGATTGTGGAGATTCTTAATTTGGCGAATGGTAGAGTAGTGGAGTTTTCTCCGAAATCTGTCTACGCTAAAGTTTTAGTCTCAGCGCTCAGTTTAAATTATATTTTGTTAGTGGAGATTTAGTTGTGTTACGATTAAGTAGTTTGATGAGTGTTGGTGTGCGTATCTGCTAGCATTCTTGAATGTAAAATTAGATCAGCCGGGAATCGGCTGATCCACAGTAAAGTCACAGTAGTGGAGTAAAAGAGTGCACCCGTCTCTACACCTTCGACTGTTTGCTGGGGGGAACTGATTCAAATTATCTAATGTAATTCTTATACATATATATTGATAAAGTATTTAAATACGCTAATGAGCTATCACAATTGCCAGACCGCCCTCCCATTAATCTGCTCAAATAAAAGTCTTATTTATAATTTATATTCAAGTCTCGTGCTCTTCACTTATCTATTTAGTTATCTAATTAATTAATTAACATGGAGTTTGCATAAACGCAAACCTCACAATGTTATGTATATTTTTGCAACAGTTTTCACTGACTAAATAAAATAAAAACTTCTATTAAAAATTTCCAGTAGCTAAAAAGAGAAAAATGTTACAATTATCTGACAATAGTCTGTTTTTACTTCCTTATATAAAGTACAAGGAAGTATAGTAATCCCTATTTGCGAAATGGATTTTATATCTCGCACAGCTCAAAAACGAATCATCGTAGAATATTGCAGATTTACATGTATGACTTTCGTGATGTCTAGTAGTACGCCTTTAAGTTTAGTCTTAACACGAGCTCTCGTTTTAGAGATATCAGCGACTTTACCCGATTTTCCGTGACGTCTGTATATATATGTTAGGAGTCAAGAGTAAATCAAGAGTGAACAGCTTTTGGAAGGGGTGGGGAAGACTCAAAAGACAGAAAAGAAAATGAGAATAAAGAGGCCGCACCTACTACGAACGATAATCTATCCAGATAGCCCAATCGGTAGAGGGGGTGGCAGGACGCGCGTACAGGAATGTGCATCACGTACGCCTAAACCCCACTTAATATTGCATCGGCGATCTGTATTAAAACAGAGAGGGTTAACTTATGAAAAGGCTAAACATATTTTCTTTTTCATAATTACCCATCTCGGCAATCCGTTTGCGCCTGTCAGATAAACTTATGTATAGTGCTTGCCATTATTCCTCTGCCAACATCCTACAGGTGGAGATGCAAAAGAGATGTTTTAATTTTATTCATTTTTTGCCTCTTTGATTGCGAGTGAGTGCCTTATTATTATGGTAACGATTTCGAATCCAAATCCTCCACCCGCCAATGCAATGGTAGGGTCGGTGATAATGAAGGGTAGATTGAACTGAAGAAACCTTAGAAAAATTTCAATGCTCCTCTAACTGAAGGAGGCCAAAGCTCACAACTATATAGCCGTTTGGAGCGTTTTAGAGCCCGTGCCAATTTCAAGAATGCGGTTAAGCTTTGGTATATGCATTGAAGACTTAGGCAGCGCAACAAACATCCCTAAAGATGGCCACACCATCAGAGCAGTCTCTTTAGATGATTTCCAAGCTGATGTGGAAAAAATGAAAAAAAAAATCTGGCCGAATTCACAAAGAGATATTACGCAAAGAAGGTACTGAAGAAGATAAGAATCCGAAGATCCAGTGCTGGAAGAAATGGACATGGCTGTGGAAGAAATGGACATGTCAAACAAAGCTGCCTAATGCGACAAAATCAGGATAATCAGATTTCAAAGTCTTCGCAGGGAAACTAAGGAGGGGTAATATCACAGGACGGATGTTGCCCGAGATTAGAGAACCCCAATTTTCAGCATTTCATGTTTCTTCGATGTGTGGCGGCGATAATGGACTTTTTGAACAAGTTAACAATATTTCCTGATGTATGATTCTCGATACTGGAGCCAACGTAATCATTGTTAGAACGGATGTAAAACAAGAATTTAAGGAGAAGATTATCTGGAAGCCGCCCTAAGTTAAAAACTAGACTGTCACCGACGGCGAAATTTTAATTCTTGGGAAAAGGAATTTGACTGTCACATTTAGAAATGACAGTTACTAAAATGTGGCATATGTAGCCGACATAAGAGATCCTCTAATTCTTGGACGTAATTTCCTGAGAAAATACCCAATTTGAAAAAATCCAGTTTACAATTAGATTTAAGAATAATGAACTCTATTGAAGTTCAGAAAAATGGGCTGTGTTTAGCATTGAAAACCCAGACATTAAACAAATTTATCTGATAACAGCGAAATATAAAATTCAATCCCTCTACCCACTGAGACAATAGTTTCCGGGATACGTTCTAAAGAACAATACTTTCTCTAATAACTGGTTGAATACCCGAATCTAAAAAGTAGCCTGAAATGATTTCTCTACGCTTCATCTCTTGTTGACCATTCAACGAGTATTATTTCCGTGAGAGTCGCCAAATTAAGCGATAAAGTAAAGAGAGTGAAGAATGATCAGGTGTTAGCAACTTGCACCCCGGTGACGTGCATTAACTGGCACACGAAATCAACCGAGCCTTCTGAAATTTAACAGCGGAATTATTCAAGAATGCAAAGTTAGGAAATGAACAGATGAGAAGCTACACTATGAATTTAAAGACCTCTTTTCTTGAACATCTGAAGACGTCGAGAGGACGAACATTATCCCGCACCGAATTGATACAGGAAATCATCCGCCAATCAAACAACATCCAAGAATACTTCAATTTGTTAAGCAAGAAGAGTTGGCTCAGCTACTAAATGAGATCAAGCGTAATGACATCATTGAACCACCAACGAGTGTTTGGGCCTCTCCTATTAGTTAGAAAATATCGCGAACTGCAAATGATTACGTAATTATATTTATCAGACTTTCTAAATATTACATCTTCTGAGTTATGTAGATAATTTTGCACATTTTTAATTTCTCTTACCGACATGATGTTCGAGATAAGATTTCAAAATTATGTTTTTGTTATCATTATGTATTTTAAAGTTCCATTTAATTAGAAAATTAATCTATATCAATTGATCGGTGTGTACGACGGTCTTTTTCTTTATATTTGCATATATCTGTGTATGCGTGTCTGTGTGTTTGTTTGTTATCAGTATAATTAAAAAATATAGTAACAGTATGTCTAAATTTGGCTTCTTGAATATTATTGAAATATACTGAAAAATAAGTTTGTGACTTATGTCTCGAAACTAAATTGTGGCTCTAGTAAAAATAGTTCCATGTCATAGTTTCCTTTGCTAACGAGTTCTAAAACCCCTTTAGAGTTCTAGAACGTTTTTATATATTATCGTGGTCAATCTCATTTAAGAATATCAGAAATTAAATATGAACACAGGAGGAAAGTTTTTTGAAACTATAATTTTGATTTATGGAATAATTCTAGGAAATTAAGCAAGAATTTCTCGCAGTGCAATGGATCTAAAACATTCATAATATCGTTTTATCATCTAGAGAAGTGTAGACAAATTCTCGATCATTTCTTTTATCCAGGTTATTTTTTTTACTTACACGTATAATTTGGAAATCCATATTTGTAATTGAGGTAATCAGAAAATGACATTTATTGTTCTAGATGAAGGCGGTATAATTTTTTTTTCTCATTGTAATTTATTCTAAATCATCCGCTTTTCGGCTGAATCTCTTGCGTTTATATCGTGGAATGCATTTTTAAGTATGTTATACTTTCGTTGAATCTTTATTTACTTTGTTTTACTGAAAAGTAAATTACTTTTTCACAATGGCCGGACAGTTTCGATTTCAGACATTTCAAAAAGAATAAGAAAAAAAAAGAAAAAGAAAAAAAGATGATCAACTTGAAACTTCTGGTGTGTAAGAAAATTGTTATGCCTGATACGTTTAAAGGAAAATTTTGCCTGGAAAGCAAATAGGGGACCATTAAGAAATGAAAAAAAAAAATGAATATGTTTGAGATCACCCTGTACAAAAAATAGTGCTTGAAATGAGTTCTGTTTGCAGTACGTGATTATAAATCATCTTATTAAATGTATAAATACTTATGGTGCCACCGCATATATTCATGAAAATAAATCGCATTCTTAAAAAAAAAAAAAAAAAAAAAAAAAAAAAATATAGCACTTAGGGTATTGAACCGAGTGTAAAGCCATTTATTTGAAATTCGACACAGTATATTAGATACACTATACTGTAATCAGAATACAAAAATATTAAATATGAAATGAAATGTGAGCATTTTTACTAAATAATTTTTAATTAAGCAAACTTAAGCTTTAACGAATTTCATTTGCCTAATTTATTAGCCTAAAGTTCTAATCTACTTCTATGAAAACTCCAAACAAATATTATATGAATTTAAAAAAAATTATATGGAACAGATTAAACAAAATTTCTGTTCCTTTGAAAAATATGGAATATGATAAAGGAGTTTAATCAACGTTTATTTACAATCGACGGACATTATATTATCATTGATTGAATCAGAAGAAAAATGTGTGTAAAACCATTTTTAGTTTCTTCTGAACGAAACTGAATATCAGTTCATTCTAATGAGTATAAAGTTTCGAATTTACACGATATTTGTTTGGTTATTCACATAAGTAGCTCAAAACATCGGGCTTTTAAATTATTCAATTCATTTTGCAATTTTTTTTAAAGAAAACATTATATCTCTTTGAATATATGTAGTAGCCTCATAACAACTTATGTAGGTAATAAAAAGAGGTTTCGTAATAACAGGGTAAAACCAAAACGCATTTCACGCAATTTTTTTTACAGGGTGATCCCAAACATTTCGGTTTTTTCTTTAATTTTTACTTTTTTTTGGTTTCAGGGTGACTTTGTCACTGAAATATATGCGGTATAAAATGTTTTTATACTCCTGAAATTTCAAGATGATTCGTCCAGAATAAATACTTGACACGAATGAAATATTTGACAAAAGGTCTGAAATCGAATGTGTCATTTATATAGAAAAGCAATGTAGCAACTGATTCTCCATATTTAATATTTAATATTCTATATAATGTAATAATATTTCTCAAAATATTTAAATCAAATGAAAATGGTAAATGTGGAAATAAGCATTGATATAAGACCTATCTGTCTTTAGAATAAGCAATAATTTTTATATCATTTGACAAGAAAAAGGCACACTAGTCGTAAAACTGTTCATCAGAATAATAGTAATACTTTGACAATACTCTGCGTTAGGTGACGAGTGAAATATGTATGGAAAATACTTACATATATCAGTGTACACTGTAAAAAATTTCGGATTGCTTTGTACAAAAATCAGTGTCAATTTATTGGCTATAAAATTAAGGCACAAAAACTTTACTATCATTTTTAGTTTTCACATAGTGCTCACATCCGAATCTAGTAAAATTGTACACAATACATTTAATTGACCACCCTCCTCTAACTTTAAGCATGACTTCGTGTGAAAGTTCTAAAGTTATATCCTAACAAAGCATGTAGGTGCAGAAAAATATCGAAAATAGAATAAATTTATTTGTATTTGAGTAATTCTCTTAAAAGTGGTCATTTCATGTCCCAGTAATCTTGAGGGCATATTTTTAAAATCACAAAAACAAAAAGCTGTCAGAACTATCAATATTAAGTAGTTATGCATATAAACTGTAATTCTTTGGTTACTGGAATTTAAATATAATTTTAAAATATTTTTTGAAATGCAAAATATCATTCCCTCACTGTGTCCCCACTCACACATGTAAGTAAATAAAATGGTTTCTATGGTATTAAAGCACGTATATTTAGATTATTTTAATTGAAAATTTATTAAACATACTTTAATAAATATTTATCCATTATACTACCTTTACATATTATTCAATGAAAGAAATTAGAACACACTTTATTGTTGTTCCTGGTATTAGATATCATTCCCTCATTAAACTATAATTACACCCCTACTTACTCCATTAATGGCCGGACGTGTTTTATATAAGTCAAACATAATTTGTATAGCAGCAAAGTAAAAAGCCATTTTGTGTTCTGTTCGAAACTTTTTACAATGAGTTGCATAAGACTCTCAAACGTTAGATTGAAATACAGTATTTTTATTATACGTCATTCCCTCATTCATTATAAAGTTAACTAAAAGAAATCAAATTTGCTTTTTTATGTTATTATAGTAATAAAAATATGTTTTAATAAATATTTAGTGTTTGAAAATACAACTAAACCTAATCATATTTTTATAAAGCAGTTTCTAGAATAAATTTGTCATTCCCTCACAATCATTCCCTCATTTTTCTAATTAATAAAAATAATACTATTTCAAAAACTTATCAGATGCAGTTTGGTTTATATTATTTTTCATTAACTGTAACGTATGTGTACATGCACAAAATTAAAAAATAAATAAAAATAAAAAAATAATGGAGCAGTTTTATTTGGGCTAACTTTTTTTTTCAAAAAAAAAAAAAAAAAAAAAAAAAAAAGCCCACTTTTCAGAGAATGACCCATTTGCATGTTCTAATGAAAATGCAAATATATGAGAACTGACCAGGGAATGTCTTGCGGACAGAAGCGAACTATTTTCACTTAGATGGTGCGATGAATACACATAACGGACAATTACTGGGCTCATCTGCAAGATCAGCCGTTATGTACCCTTATGTCACATTATGGTGTAGATTCATAGCCAGTTTCACATTCGGTTCCTCTTTCTCTAAGGAAGTCTCATCTCACTGGTTTATTAAGTGTTCAGTAACCAGTATGCAATGCACTAAATTCCTAAAAAAAATATGTGCCGACGTTACAGAAAAGAGAATGGTTGGCACCCACAGTGTTGATGCAAGTGAGCAACTGCTCATTCCCCAGTACATTTAAAGGCTGTTCAAGAGAACTTTTGTAAGAAACGTGTTACCTCGCTGTACTTTCCAAGTGCTTTTCAAGGCAGATTTCTGTATCTGAACCGATGTGACTTTTATTTGTGAGTTTTCTTCACATCGGACAAGTGATCAATGAAGAAGCGTTAAAAGCCAATATCGTCTACCACACTTTTTCTTTTCCATCGATATCTTCAATGCGTCTGTTTATAACCCGGTTGTACAATTATAGACCCTGTTGTCTGCATGCACACAAGGCTTGTTTTCTAAGTAAATAAAAATTTCTATTGATCTTTGACTTTTGATTCTTATATTTAATTTGATTTATTACAACGACAAGTTAGAAAAAATTATTATTATTATTATTACTTTACGTGAACCTCAGTCTCTGTGATTTATCTAACACCCATTTCATATTTAATTCGAATCCGATAAGTAGAACCAGATTTATCCGATTCTCATAACCATCAGTTTAATTTTAACCACATAGTATTTGGCTTCAATAATTCTTCATTTCTGTCAGCCTATAAATTTATTTAGTCAAAATTTGTGTCCTGCTGAATACTGTGATCAACTGCAATAACTTATGCCAGATGTAACAAGCAGAATTCGTGGGCATTACATTCGATTAAAAATATTTCCTTCACCACTATGTGCAACTCCACATATGTATTTTTTCATACATCTCAAATCAATTTTAAACATACTGAGCTTGAAAAGTTTCCATTCATTTATCTTTAAAATATTATATTTCTGGCGTCCTAGAAACTGTTTGTTAAACAAGTATCATCAAATCAATATATACAAAATGATTTATCAACTATAAAATTATCTAAATTATAATGCAAGCAAAATAAACCCAGCAATTAAATAGTATATAAATATTTTAGTAAAGGTTCTTTAATATATGATGGATATTTCTTGAAATATATCATGTTATTTTTTGTCTTTATAAACTTAAAATAATAATAATAATAAAATAAAATAAAACGTATTTTTGTATTCAGTATTTACATTTTTCTTTCGTTCTTTCTTTCTTTTCTTTTCTTTTTTCTTTTTTTATTCTTAAACGTAAACTGGTTTATTTTATTTTTATTATATTTTTTATTTTCATTTATTTATTTATTTTGTGAAAACTAAATCGACTAGAAAAAAAAAAAAAAAAAAAAAAAAAAAAAAACTTTTTTGGAACGGCAATATCTTTTGGAATAACAAAAGTGTCCTTTTTTAAATGAGAAAGTACACGAGTAACAAAAGTATATATTTTTTTTCTTTCTAAGTAGATAACTAAAAGTTTTCCTATGTATAAATATTTTGTCCTGTTTTTGTACAGAAAACTTCCCTATTTTTTCCTAAAAATAACTTTTTTTTTTCGTTTTTTAATGGGGTTTAGATTTATGCAAAAGGGAAAAAAAATCAAACACAGATAAAGGATTTTGTTTTTCTATGGAATATTTTTTGAGAATTTTACTTTTGCACAAACTACATTTCTAAAGCATTATGGAAAAAAAGAAAAAAAGAATTTTTCATTATATAACATTAATAATAATAATAATAATAATAATAATAATAATAATAATAATATATTTATATTATAATATGTGCATGTATCATTTGTTTTGTTTATAATATTCCATATAACGAAATAATATAATTATACATCAACAACAATAATAAATAATACAATAATAAATAAATAATAATTTTAAATGTTATGATTACTCTAGATTTCTTCCAAAAACACCATCGTACCATGAAATGTAGTAAAAAGAGCTTGTTGTAGTATAATGCTTAACTTCTAATAAATTTTTTATTATTGTAATTTATAGATCGATATTTTTGCAATATTTCTCCTAATGTGTAAGAACAAGAACAAGTAGTAAGAACATTGTGCTCTTAATTCAAAATCTAAAAAAAAATTATATACATATGTAAAATAATTGCACATGTAAAATATTTTACAAATATAATTTACACACATGCAGTTAGTGTCTCTCTATTAAAAAAAATTAAATTGAAATTAAATTAAATATATGCTAGATCCATCCATACAATTTTTTAATACTAATTACAGAAACGTGTTTTGTTTAAAATACTTATTTTTTGAGATATAATTTATTATAGCAAAAAACTTGTTTTAAACTAACTGGATAAGAGAATAATCTGTAAAATATTACTCCAAAAATCTCCTTATCTCTATTAATTTTCTTCTTCGTAAAGGAAGAAAAAAATCTTAAATGAATTTTCTTTAAGGAAAAATATTGAACAACTTTTTATGTCTGCTTTTTCAGTATAACATGCAATTGCAGCTATTTATTGATTCCTTTAATAAAACTACAACTAATTTTATACTATGCTAATAGCATTTTAAATTTATTAATAAATAAAATTTTTAATTTCTCAAAACTAATTAAGTTTTTTCACTTAATATTTTTTATTTTTGTTATTAGATTTCTTATAAATGCTTTTTTTTTTTTTTTTTTTTTTTTTTTTTTCAGTTCGTAAAAAATAATTAAAAAATATTTTTAAAGATAGAGAGAAATACATTAAATTTAAATAAAAATTTAAAAAAAAAAATATTTAAAATTAAAAATAAAATATATAAAGTAATTCAAAAGGAAAAAAAACTACGTCAAAAAAGTCCCAAAAGGATAGCTTAGAACGTGTCCTGAAAAGAATACCATTTTGGAACTACTTTTGAAATTTTAGAACAGAGTTTGTCCAGATTATAGATATTATTAGTCTTGATAATAATATAGTGCCAAGTTAATAAATTTCGGGAAAAGAATTGTGTTAAAATAGATTCAGAATAAATTTGCTGAATAACTGTTTAACATGAAAAAAAGAAAAGAATTTGAAAAGAGAGAAATGTGTTAAAATTGTGTCAAAAATCTAAATACAAATACATTGAAAATTGAAAATAAAGTATATGTATAAAGGAGCCAAAAAAAAAAAAAAAAAAAGCTACATCACAAATTTTCCAAAAGGATAGCTCAGTACGTGTACAGAAAATGGAATCCTTTTACATCCTGGCGGCAATAAGTTGACAGAAGAGTCTATAAGACGCAGCGAAAGGGAGCATGGGCTAAACAATAAAAGGAATTTTTCAGTGGATAATTTAACTTTCAGTGTTTTGTCAATGCGCATTTATACGGTTTAGCGGAGAAGTTATTGAGAAATATCAATGTATATATCAAGTATCATAGAAAAAGGCGAGTATTTTTCTATAAGAGTACGCATGTATGCAAAATTTCAACTCAACTAAAGGTTAGCAAGTAGATTGATATTCGCTTGTAAGATTTGAACCTGACACACAAAAAAAGAAGTTAGATAGAAAAGTATAAAACCTCCAACCGAAAACAATAATTTTGAGAATAATCCCTATTAGGATTTTAAAGGTACACGATTCAAATCAAAATCATTTTATATATACAGACGAATAAAAATATTAGTGAAAAATTACAAATTCTAAATTTGTATACAACCCAAAGTCTGTACATTCATATTTAAGAAAATCTTGTCCATAAAAAAACATTTCAAACAAAAAAGGTTGAAGCATTGTATGACCAATATTTACGGAGAAATCCGAGTTCAAAATTATAATGCATAAGTATGAGGATCGTACAGATGAAATTAATTTAAGTGTTTCTCGCATTCAAATAATCTATCAGATGAGGTATGGCAGAAGGGTGCCTGGATCCTCTAAGGGACTCGTGTAACGCAAACTTAATTTTTTCAAAACGAAACCATACTTTTTCTTTACAAAATCATCTTAAAGGATAAGAATCTGTTTGAAAACATGTATTTTTTATTTAATTTTTTAATGTAGGGGAATCGGGGCCCCGATTGTTATGTTCAGATAAAAGAGAAACCCTAAATCAACTTAAAAGGGAAAATATTTTGCTGGTGACATTGATTTGAAAAGTGTCGTGCATTCAAATAAATTATCAAATGAGAAATAACAGGTGGACTTCGGAGCCAATGGGTACTTACGGGGTACAAATTCAATTTTTTCAAATAGTTACCATACATTTTCTTCACAGAATCGTCTTAATTGGAAAAAGAAACATGTATTGCTTTTAAGGTAGGGGGTCTCGGGGAACGGATTCTTATTTTCGGGAATATATATATATATATATATATATATATATATATATGCATAGGATATTTCTGTTATAACTCATATGATAGGTTATTTAAAATCACTAAACATTTCAAATTAATGAATTTGACGAAATTGTTTTCCCTTCAAAAAAAATTTCAGAGTTTTTAAAAACAAGGACTCTTATGCCCCAAACGCCAAGATATAAAATGTGAAACATTTTTCAAAGCAGATTCTTTCCGTTCATCATGATTCTGTAATAATAATAATAATAAAAAGTTTCATTTAAGAAGATAGAGTTTATGGAAAAGATGGAGGTTTTTTTTTTTTTTTTTTTTTTTTTTTTTTTTTTTAATTTAAATTTTAAATTTTATGATTTTATGATTTTGTAAATTTTAATATTTTCAATAATAATAATAATAATAATATATGTTATAGTTAAACATTTCTATGCTTTTGTATGCTAAATTTTCCAACTTTAAAACAGTAATAAAAAAAAAAAAAAAATTAACGTCCACCATCCCTTTGAAAAAGCCATTCAAGACAATTTCAGACGTGCTGTGTCTTAGTGCTAAAGGTTGTTTTATGTTATTCAGTGTTTTTTCTTTTTAGTCTTAATATTTCTAAAAATATTTATTGGTTTCATATTTAAACATCTGTACAGAATGAAAAGCTTGGCTCTATTCACTCTTGCATTAGATTTTTTACAAACTATCTAAAATTTAAAAATAATAAAGATCCAAGTTTTTTTTTTTTTTTTTTTTTTTTTTTTTAAATATTATTCTTTTATTATAAAAATACCATTGGTTTAACAATAATTAAAATTTAATTAAGAATATTTATTTCGGGAAATCTAATATAATTTTAATCTTATTATGGTTAACCATTTTTTAAAAAGTTAGTTTCATAGCAATACATATTTAGAAAAAAAAATAATTAAGAAGTGACATTCAAATAATCATTCAGTTTGTTTTATTTGGTAGGGTGATTCAAAACTGCCGTACAAAATTTTAGGGGAGACACGATGCATCACAAAGATAGGGAATTTTATAGAAATCCAATGCATCACCATTATATCATAACTCTAAGGATTGGAGATTTTTTTTTTTTTTTTCTAAATTCCACTTATAATCATTATGTACGGTTCACGTGTATCTGTGTGTTTTCTTTTTTCGTAATATCACCTACGGTGTATTTCTTGAAATCTACTATGTTCTATTTTTTCGCACAATCATGAAAAATAGTCGAATTTCTGAAATTAAGCTACAAAATATTAATTAACACCGTGATTATTACATATATCTTTTTTATATAAAAATTAATGTTTTTTTTTATTTCTATTTTTTTATTTTTATTTTTATTTTTATTTTTTTTTAAATCTAACATTTAAAAGCTACGACTTTTTTTTTTTTTTTTCTACTGTTAAGGAAAAAGCCCAAAAATTTTATTTTATTTTTAAAATAATAGTCTATCTCTCTCGCTCTCTCTCTATATATATATATATGATTTTATGGTTATTTATAGCAATTAAATGTATCGAAAATTACTTTTGAGAAAGTCTGTTTGAAAATCTTACAAACTACAAATACTCCATGCCAAAACCTCCTCGATTTAAACATTTAATATGAGGTTTACGTCCTAGATTCTTATGGAATTCGTGAGCATTTTCATGCGATTTAACCTCTGTCTCACCTCACATTTATACATAGAGTTTAGAACATTTTCTCTTCCTGTATATGTATAGAAAAAAGTTAATTTATTTAAATTCCTAACAACATTATTACAAAAAAAAAAAAAAAAAAAAAAAAAAACTTTAATATAGCTTAAATGTTATTTATGGCATATTGAAGTTTTCTATAAACATAAAAAATTATTTACTTAAGATGCATAATAAATGCTTGCTAATTTTTGTTTTGAGTGAGTAATTTATTAAAGAAGATAAAAAAATTAAATTAAAATAGAAATTTTACTTTTGCATACCGCATTAATTTGCATCCAGAAAACTTTAAAAAGCCTAAAAAGTGAAGAAATACAAGTTAATATCCTTTTTTGAATCACATAAAAAAAAATATATCCAATCCGTAAAGTTTGTCGTATGAGTGTAAAAAATTAAAAGATATGTTAAAATTTAATTTTTATAAGTTAAGCTTCAAAGCTTAATTGGGAAATTTCCTTTTTTCTCCTTTTAATATTATTGCATGGGGAAAAAAGCATTTAATTAGTTTATTAATTAATTGTATAAAAAATATCATCCACGTTTTAATTTTTTTCTTAACATAATTTCTTATCTTTAAATCTCATCTCGGTTAACGTAAAACCAAAATTATATTTTAGACTTCGTTTATAAAAAATGTATTTTAGAAGTTCCTTTTTTTTTCAGAATTTTTATTTTAAATCGAAGAAATAAAAAGATGTCTTTTAGAACATTTAAAGGTTTTCAAGCATACTACACAAAAGTTAAAAATTTTGTAAAACGATTATTATGAAAAAAAAAAAAAAAAAAAAAAAAATGTGTTTGATTATATGTAAACAAAAAGGTTTCTTAATATATAATTTTAGACTTGAAAAATGACATTTGTTTTCGTTTTAAAATGAAATCTACAAAAGAAAAAAAAAAACAATGATACTTTTATTATAATAAAAATATTTTTTACAAACAACATTTGTTTAAGAATATTCTTGTTTTTTGATCAGCAATTAATTTTTCGGAAAGTATGTCTGACAAAAGTTTTAATTTAATAGTGTTTGTATTTGTATGTATAGATATATATTATTATTATTATTATTATTATTTATTTTATTTATATTTATTTATTTATTTATTTATTGAGAAATTTTAATTATAATAATTGTATATGATGTATTTGCAGTATTTATACATTATTAAGTATCTTTATTAATATGTATTTTTAAATTTCACTTCAACATTTCTTTTAATTTTCTTTTAACATTACAAATGTGATTTGAAAGATGGCTAATAAAATTTGAAAGATGGTTTTATTTTATATATAAACGCAAATTTCTAGTATGTATTTCAATGCAGAGAGAGAGAGAGAAAAAAAAGAAAAAAAAAAGTAAATTTCATTCTAAATTGAATTTTTAAGGAAATACTTTAATTCTTTTTTTTTTTTTTTTTTTTTCCAAATCCAGTCAAAGGAAATCCACGATCTAGAAGTTTTGAAATTAATATATAGGTAGGTAGATTTGGCGTTTATAATTTTACTTTAAGTGTTAAAAGGAAATTACCAAGTAACTTATCAAAAAAGTCACATTGTTCAATATATCTCCCAGTTGCAAATTCAAACATCGTGCTCATTATTTTCGTCTCCACATTTAAAAATTAAAATAAAAAGGAAATAAGAACTGCTAATGTGTTTGGAACTAATGCAAATTATTTTCGAGACATAGAGTAAAGATATATCACAAAATACATTTATTAATATCACGCAATTAGCAGATTGGGAAGAAAAACATATATCTGGAAAATTTATTTTTCCAACTGAGTGAAAATAACGCCCGGACCGAGAATCAAACCCCGAATCTTTGAATTACAAGGTCAACGCTCTACCAATTGAGCTATCCAGGTCAACAACCGGTGGGCATTACTCACTCAGACAACCTTTATGCAGAACAACTTGTAGATAGCTATCATGCAGAATAAGCCGCAGGTAATAGAAAACACCATTAAACAATGGGCGGAAGAAATATATTTATTAATATCACACAATCAGCAAATTGGGAAGAAAATCATATACATGGAAAATTTATTTTTCCAACTGAGTTGTCGGCCAAATTGATGCATTAATTTTTTTTATAACTAATTTTTACAAAATGTGTAATATTCCAGGATCAGTTATTTTTTTCTTTTCATTATTATTATTTAGTTTTATAGTTACCACCGAAATATCAACAAATTTAGATTTATGTAAAAATAATAACTTCATAAATAATTACGAAGATTTCACTTTATTATGCACCTGTATCTATAGAAATTTCAGTTTGAAGATAATTTTTCTTAATAGTTAATAAAATTTACTAAAAAATAAACAAAAGAAAAAAAAGAAAAAGAAAAAAGGTTACATTTTTTTGCAGATTTTCTTAAACAAAATCCACGAAAAATAAGCTCTTATTATTATTTTAATTTCTAATCATATTAAAGATAACAAATGAAATTGTACTAATAAAAATTAATGTAACCTAAAAACTTATATCATCTTATATTTATGTTTCTATATTTAAAATATTCTTTATAATTAGAATTTTAAATGCATGTAAATTTTTGAAACCTCTATTTTATTTTATTTTACTTTATTTTATTTTTATGATTCAATCAGGCGATAAAAAATTTACTCTTCATATACAACATCGATTTATTTTTGAATAATTCTAATGCCTGCAGAAAAAATAGGAACTAATATTATCTTTTGGATAGCAAGCATTAAAAAAAAAATACTGGAAAAAAGTAATTAGATATAAATAAATGGCCATTCTTGGAAATGTGTTGCAAATCATTTTCGGTACGGGCCCGTACCATCATACGGAGAAACTTCCTTGTTGGTGTGTGTTGGCTTGACTGGCTCTAACACTAAAGACTCTCTCTCATCTTCCTCTTGACTAGGTGTCGCCACTTGTCGATATTCGCTACCTCGTTTTGATTGCAATTGCGCTCATTACTCATTATTTCGACAGCTTCGCGATTCATAGCGAAGTGATAATTTTCGTAATTTGCTAATTTCTTGACGTTATTAAAGTCTATTTCAACATTTTCGTTTTGAAAAAAATTTGGTTAATGCGGTAGTAGTTTTATTGAATTTAATATCAGCTTTATGTTCTTTAACGTGAGTTTTTATTTTTATTTTTGTCATACCTATATAATACCTTTTACTATTATCATTGGTTTTGTATGTTATTTGATAAATTCCTGCAGTTTCTATTCCGTTAATTTGATCTTTATCACTTTGAAAGATATTTGGATTTGGTCTAATAGGGGTATTAATATTTATTTTAGATACTTCATTTTTAATTTTATTGGCTGGACATCGACAAGTGGCGACAAATAGCTAAGAAGAAGGTGAGAGAGAGTCTTTAGTGTTAGAGCGAGTCAAACCAACACACACCTACAAGGAAGTTTGCACTTAGGATGGTACGGGCCCGTACCGAAAATGTTTTGGAGCATATTTCCAAGTATGAACATTTATTTATATCTAATTAGTAATTAGGAAGTATTAATTTATATTTTGAGTACTGGAAAAGAGGTGTAAATTTTGTCGCATAAATGTAAAGAAAAGAAAATTGATGGGAAGAAAAAAAAAAAAAAAAGAAAGAAAGGAAGAGAAAAGGCGAAAAATTTACTGACATTTAAGTCTTATGTGTTTATTTTCAAAGTTTAATTGGGGATTTTTTCACCTATATACAACTATAAGTAATTTTATAACAAATAAACAAAAAAAAAAAAAAAAAAAAAAAAAGGAGAGAGAGCGAGAGAGAAACTTAATTAGTTTATTAAATATTTTTTGCAAAAAATGTCATAATACATTGACTTTTAAACTCAGTTCAAGTGAATGAAAAGGAAAAAAATATATTATGGAACATTTTGATATTATTCTTTATTTCCGATTTTCATTATACATGAAATAACGAAAAAATGTTCGCTAAATAAATTTTACCATCTGTCAAGCACAAATCCGTAAGTAAATATTTAACCCTTTTTTGCATGAGGATGGAGATTTCCATTATAACATTTAGTAAACAAAAAATTGTACTCAGAACATGTGTACTGTAAATTGATTGTTGCTGGCAACTTTTTTCACGACTCTTGCGTAATAATGAACATAGCTGTCAAAAATAAAATCGAATGTCACAATCATTACAGCGGGTTTGTACTTGTCATTCCTCTGTTTGTTGTGGCTGGAAGAAATGTGCAATTTCTAGAACATTTTTTTTTTTTTTTTTTTTTTTTTTTTATAACTAATCTGAGATTTTGTTATAACTAATCTGAGATTTTCTTTTTCTTTTTCCTATTATTTATTTATTTATTTATTTATTATTATTATTATTATTATTATTATTTTTGCTAATAAAAGCAATAACGAGTGGAAAAAAAGGTTTTTTTTTGTGTTTTTGTTAATTTTATTTATTTTGTACTGTAAATTTGCACCATAATGGATATTTCCATCATACTGTTGTTAATTATTTTATATTATACATTTATACCAGGATTTTTTAAAACAATTTTCCTTTAATATAGAGCATGAATTATATCACCCTGATTTATTTCACAGAAAAAGAAAAATCATTCAAAGAAGCGTTAAATATTTGATGAAACCTGATTAAAAAATCTCCCCCCTCCCTCTAAAGAAAATGGGAAGGTTTTTATCATATATTTTCCTGCTTGAAAAACAGTATTTACTTATCACTTTAAGACGAAATTTCAAGCGAATATTTTAATGATACCTTTTTCTAAGACATACGACATTTCAAGAGATTTTCAAATCTTTATTTATTATTTAATTTATATTTTAGGAATGACGAACTTGTTTTAAATGCAAAATAAAATTCAAAAATTGAAGTTAAATTTCTGCTTCTCTAAACAATTATATATCGATTTTGTTATTAAAAATTTAATCGAAACGTTACCAATATAAGTACAGATAATTGATAGATTTGTAACACTTAAATACTTACAAAAAACTTTTTTGATTACAATACTATAATTATCGACTACATTTTAAATTAGATTAATAATTAGTAATTTTAAAAAGAATCTGTCACATGTATTTTTGGCGATTAAACAAACTAAAAATATTTATAAAATATTTTCAGTACGAAGTCTTAAAAAACCAGAGACTTGCCCCCTATGCAATAGCGAATCCTTTTTAAACCTATGTTTTTATTTTGGACTTTCAAAATATATCAGTTATTAATATCATAATTTGTGTTTAGAAATAATTACAAAATTAATTGAAGATATTATGCATTGAATTAGTCAAAAACATCTTTATTGATTTACATTACGAAATCTTCTTTCAACATTTATTTCCAATTTTATATCTGCATTGATAAAATATGACTAAAACCAAAACTCAAAAACGTAATTTTAATTTTAATTCGAAAAAAGTTTTTAATATATGTTTTTATACTTGTAAAAGTGCATTTCCTTCATTTTGTAATTGAATGCTTAAAGAAATATTAAAATAATGCAAAAATAACAATCCGTAAAAACAATGTTTCAAATTCTAGAAATTTTGACTATTTTAAATTAATTTGTTTTAAGATCACAAATTTTGTTTCTGAAGAAACAAATATAAATATATAAATAAATAATTTAAATAATATTTTTTTTTGCATTTAAAAAACGTTTTTACTGATAAAAGATAAATCTAAGTTTTGTTAATAAAAATGATATTTATTAATATATTTGGAATATTTAACTATTTATGAACAGATTTTTGAATTAGTATTTTAAATTTTTCATTATATTTTTAAGACCAGAAAGACAAACACTGGAACATCTAATGCACAATTTCATGTATAGTGGAAAATCATATATAATATAATCAGTTATAGTGGTGTGATTTATATAGCTACGACTACCAGGAAAATCGACTACTTCTGATACAAGATAGAACTAAATTATCATGAAAAACTAATTACTTATAGTCATGGCTAATTTATACAAGTTGTTTATGTTTTTTTAAATTTTTAATAATAAACTAAAAATAATAAAGCAAAGAAGACCTTAAAAAAGTGTTTTAAAAATTTTCCCTTGCATGTAAAAATTTAAACGGAAAAATTATGCTTTATTTTTATAATTTTTATTAAAAAATAAAAACACTAATTTCTTGCTGGGAATTTTTCGGTTAATTAAAAAGAAAAAGAAAAAGAAAATAAAGAAAGAAGTTAGTTTATTGCAATACCAAAGTGCTTTTAATCTCAACATTCTATGTATGAAATAAAATTAGTTCATTTCTGTCCGTTAATTAAGAAACTGTAATACTGATTACAAAATATCACCAAAAAGTGCTCTCCCAGAATAAAAGAGTCCACTATAAAGTGATTAAAAGTAATTTTGATGTCATCATGAATTAAATAATAGTTCAGAAAAAAAAAAGAGTAAATTAGGTAATATATTAGGTATTTTATTACCAGAAATTTTCTAACTTCCACAAAGTGCACGAAATAGAGACGATCATAAATAAATAAGACAAAAATATTTCTATTTAAGTTCAAGTTAAATGGGTTTAGCATAGATTAGAACTACGAAATCAGCAATTTGTGATGTGATTAGATTCACCCCTAGGAATAATCCGGAGACATGTCATCACAATTTTTATGTTTCGTAGAAGAACAAATATACTGAGAAAACTAATTTTAAGGTGGATAGTGCTTGTAAACTTTCTTCTAACAAAATTTCAAATTTGTTTCAACAAAATTTGTTTCAAATTTGCTAACAAGTTACAATATATATATATATCTATATTAATAAAATCAGAGTTTTGTCTGTAAATTTGTCGGAATCGAAAAATTTTGCGATATCTTCACGTTTTACACCCCATGAAAGCCGAAAATGACTTCAGAAAATTTTGCCTGTGTGTGTGTGTGCGTGTGTGTGTGTGTGTTTGTCATCGTGTCCGAATGTCGCTTTTTTTGTCCGGGCATCACTTGAGAACGGCTGGACGGAATTCAACGACGCTTGGCAGGAATTTAGGTCTTCACCCAACTTGAAATTATATCTATCAACTTTTCAGAAATTCCCCCCCCCGTTCCCCCCTAGGGGGTAAAAGACTAAAACACGTTTGTCCGGGCATCACTCGAGAACGGCTGGACGGAATTCAACGGCGCTTGGCAGAAACTTAGGTCTTCACCCAACTTGAAATTATATCTATAGAAATTTTCAAAATTATGATTAGTGTTTAAATTGTGTGTAAAAAACGCCTGCGCATGCGCCATAAATATTTTTTCACTAAAACGCTTTGAATGGAAAAATAAAATATAAAAATAAATTTTTAAGTCAAAGACTTTTTTATTCACGTGATTCGCACTACAAATTATGAAAAGATTGAAATGAAGTGTTGCCATCTAAGTTTCATACTTTAGTTAATTTTAAAAAATCTAATTGTCGTATCGAAAAACTGTTTACACCCTAAGATTCAGAAAAATCACCACTTTCATTTGGTACTAAATTTGTAACGATAGGTCTGATACTTCTAATTTATTTTTCCCTTTTTACGTTTTTCCGTTGCCACTTAAATTTCATACTTTAGTTATTTTTTTAAAATCTAATTGTCGCATCGAAAAACTGTTAGCACCCCTGGATTCAGAAAAATTGCCCCTTTCATTTGGTATCAAATTTATAAATATAGGTCTGATATTTCTAATTTATTTTACCCTTTTTCCGTTTTTAAGTCAGATTCGGTAAAAGGTTTTATATTTATATATAGGCATTTATATATTTTTTTATTTTCCAGAAATTAAATGAAATATTTTTAATTTCCCGTGAATAATAAAAATTAGAGAGAAAAATAACTACAAAAGTTGGTGATTTTTTTTTTAAATGAGGAATTTGCACGTGGATAAATATTTTCATGGAGATATTTGGCATTAGTTTAATATTTTTATTTAATTAAGCATTACTTTTCTTTCCTGCAGTAAACAAAATTTTTTGTTGTTATTATGTACCTTATGAGGTTTTTTTTATTTTCTCCTCTTAATTGTAAATGATTATAATTTGGATTTTATCAAGATTTTTTATTTTTATTTATTAAATATCTGAGAAGAGTTTTTATTTTATTTTATTATTTTACTTTATTTTATTTATTTATTTATTTTGTGTATGGAACAGCTTTAATATTGGATCCCTTTGGCACAATTTGAAATTCGGAACCAAAGTAGCTTGGACGTTTCTCGCCAAGATCTTTAATTGCACAATTGAGATAGCCAATATTGCCACAATTGAGATAGCTTGTGCGTTTTGTATTTATTTATTTATAATATTTTCTATTAAAGACTTCTGTGGTCACGAAATTTGGTGCGTAAATTGTTTGTTTGCATCCGGCACTTATTGTAACTGGATTTCACGAAATTCGAAATCCCCCCCCCCTTCTCGGAGTCGGAGGGCAATAAACGGTATAACTTCAGTATAACCCCACAGCTGAATTTGGCGATTTTTCTTTGGCGCAGTTTTGAAGGATAACGATGTTGTTCTGGACTGTTTGCGATATAATATGGCAGCCTAATATGTTGTTTATTTTTGATTTATGATTTTATGTTTTATGATTTCTGATTTAGATTATGATTTTATCATTTATCATATATGATTTATGATTTTTAGATTTATGATTTAGCCATAATCGCCAACAAAAAAATCGCCAAATATCGTTGTGGGGTTATACTGAAGTTTTTCCCAATAAACATGTGTAAAAACATGTCTTTCCGTTTGGATTCGCTTTGAATTATCTTAGAATGGCGAATTTTGGTGTGCGGATATTGATTAAGTGTACGCATTATGTACATTAGTGTGATATTGCAAAACTTCGAACTCACCCGCTGAGGAAGGGGAAGTAAGAAGTGGGTAAGTTGTGCCGAAGACAGTGGAGACCCAGACTCCTCACTTTGCGAGCGAGAAAACCTGTACCAATCACAGCGAGAACTTAGGTTATTAATAAAGATATGGGATTTTGACAACTCATTTAAGTTTAATGTCCAGCGAAGCGGGCAAAACCTGCTAGTATATATATATATACTAGCAAATCCATGCAAAATTTTTGAAATTTATTTCCTCTTTTAGTTACCTTTAATATTGATACTTATAAGTATTATACCAATTTCACCACCCAATTTTATTTTCATTTTATCAGAAGCCATAACTATTGTTAGTTTTTGTGGAATAAAACGCTAATGATAGTTAAATCAAATCATTCCAAGAAAAGTTTAAAAATAAAATTCATTTTTGACGACCCGGTTTTCACACTTTCCCAGGCAGGACAGCTTTTGTATAGGACCTCTCTGGCAACATTTAATTTTTTGCTGCCATGTTATCGATGCCTTTTAATTTATTCTTTTAATTATTCATTTTGGCACAACTAAAAAAAAAATAAAAAAAAAAAAAATAAATAAATAAATAAATCTTATTGTCTATTTTGATTATACTTTTAATTATTACGTTTTTTAGTCAATTTATGAAAAAAGTTCCTATTTTGTTTATATCTTTAAGTATTTTTAGGTTTAAAATGACGACTGCAAAGGTTGTAAAAATGCAACTTTTATAAACAGAATTTTCTGTAAAATGATTTCATATAACAAATGTTGTCATTTTTTATAAGATCACTGAACTGAGTCTTCGTGCCTAAATATTGCTCATGTTTTATTTTTTATCCCCGCATATTTTATTAAGTCTCTATCGTATCGTTTAAGATATCTTCAGTAATTAATAATGACTATTACTGAAGGGAATAAAATTAGGCATGAAAGCGATATTGTTTTTATGCTATATCAGTGCCTAGTGGAATATTTTGCTTTATTATTTTAACCCAAAGAAATTTTACCCTTTTTTATGGAAAAAACAAATCGCGGGAAATTATATTATCTATACAACATATAATGTTTATAAGGGACTTAACTTCATATGTAAAATCAACCCAATAAAAAATGACTTAGTATTAAAATATTTAATAATAATAATTTCTATAGATATTTATTAACAATATGTTATGTACTATATTTTACTTTAAGAATTTTGAGAAAAAGTGTTTATTATCAGAGTAATCTACGTTACAAATTACATTGAGTTACATCTTTTAGCAATCGGTAAACCTTTCATGAACGAAACGTATTTCAATTAAATTTGTTTTGAACATTTTTCAATTCACATAAAGGGAATGTTGTTCAGTTGAATTCATAGTAATGTCAATAAAGAGAAAATAATTTTATCATTAATTGCACACACACACACACAAAAAAAAAAAAAAAAAAAAAAAAAAAAAAAAATAGTCTAGTTCGGTCTTAAAGACTAAGCTATTTTCTCTCCTAGAAAAACAGTTACATTTTATTAAAAAAAGAAGAAAAAGAAAAAAAAAATAGTATTTGATGTAAAGTTTACTTGTACTTTAAATGATGAAAACATCCCTAATATTAAAAATTCTACCACGTAGGCAAAATTTAGATTTTTTTAATAAAATGCAAAATGGAATTGTTTTCATTAATAAAACGTTTTCTGCCTTACTTCTTTTCTTTACTTGCGAAATATTATACAAAAAATATTTTAGTTAAAATGTTCAATGTATGGATACTCTTAAAATTTAAAAATAGATTGTAAGGATTAAAAAACCGTAATTAACAACACAATTAATAAAACTAGTGTATAAATTGAAGAATTTGCATATTATTTAAGACAGAAAACGAAAAAAAGAAAAGTTATATCTATCTTATAAATCTTATAATGTCTTATAATTATATATATCCAATGTAATATCACCACTTGTAAATATTTTAGAATCTAATTACTCTCAAATTCGAGAAATCTGATCTATGGTTTACAGGAAAACGTTCCCTCTGTCAAATACCCCAAAACATCTTAACGGATGTTGAATGTCTGTCATAATTATAGCAATTCCTACATTCTGTGATATACAAAAGAAAATAAGGAGGAAATAAAACTTTTTAAGAAAAACATTATAAGCTAAAAAAAAAAGATAGCCAACAGTTTTTTCAGAATCGAAATAATTGTTTTGTCTCTCTTTCTTAATTGTTTTCTATCAAAGTAATTAAGAAAAAACGCGTCTACCAGGCGATAAAATGCAGACTCTAAAAAAGAGAATACATCTGGACAGTTAAAGTAGAAATAAATTCTAATAATAAAATGAAATATATCTGGAAATGAGTTTTAAACTTTGCAACAGTGAATAAATGCTTAAAAAAATACCTTTAGTAAAATTAAGATTTTATAAACTCAGTTTTAGACAAAAGCCGCAGTCTTCTGGTTTCTCTATAATGAGAAATCAAATACACTGACGGAAAAAAAAAAAATCCAACACCAAGAAAGACTTGTGTTAGATAAACGAAATTTGGTAGTCGTGTTTATACATCTGAAAGGTAATATCGACTCAAATTTCGCACATCGCGCATAAGTGTGGCTCTAGTAATGCCACTCAAAACTTGCAAATCAGGTTTTCTTTAAATGCGTGCTGTAAAGTTCGTGAGCGTTATTGATCTTTGAAATTTGACGAATTGAGTTGATGTTAGCCAAGAATGCCTTTAAAAAGATGAAGAAGCCATTATCAACAGCTCACCGAGTTTAAACGAGGTCTTGTAATAGGGCTACGAGAAGGTGGATTTTCTTTCCACGATATTGCAGAAAGACTTGGCTGAAATGTATCCACTGTGTAGTGCAGTGGTCAAGGGATGGTACTGCCTCAAGATGACCGGGTTCCGGGAAGCCACGTGGCACTACTGATAAGGAAGACCGCCGTAATCGGTGTACGGCTGTGGCGCATCGTACTGCGTCTGCGGCAGAAATTCGAGCTGCAGTTGGTACCACAGTGACGACTCCTGCAAGAAATCAGTTACTTCATGGACAGCTCCGAGCCAGGCACCCTGTAGCATACATTCCACTGTCTCCAAGCCATTGCCGTCTGCGATGCCAGTGCTGTCAAGATAGAGCTCATTGGAGGACGTAGTGGAAAAATGTTGTGTTTTCTGATGAAAGCAGGTTCTGTCTTGGTGCCAGTGATGACCGTGTGTTGATCAGGAGGCCAGGGGAACACCTGCAACCAAACTGTCTGCGGTCTAGATACACTGGACATACACCTGGAGTCATGGTCTGGGGAGCAATTTCCTACGACAGCAGGAGCACTCTCGTGGTTATCCTAAACACACTGACTGTAAATGTGTACGTCCGTATGGTAATTCAACCTGCGTGCTGCCATTCATTAACAGCATTCAAGGGGGGGGGGGGGTCAACGGGATAACACTAATCCTCATACCGTTGTTGTAACGCAGCGTGTTCTACAGAGTGTCGACATGTTACCCTGGCCTGCAAGATCACCACATCTGTCTCCAGTTCAGCACGTTTGGGATATCATTGGACGGCAAGTCCAACATCGTCCACAGCCAGCACTAGCCGCCCAGTATTGACAGAAAAAGTACAACAAGCATGGAACTACATACCACAAAGTGACATTCGGCACTTGTAAGACACAATACATGCACATTTGGATGCATTAAAAATTTTTGGAATCAAAATTCTTTGCATTCAAAATTCTGGAGTTTACACCGGCTATTAATGCAACAGCTTTTCACATTCGAAATGCATTTTCTTGATCATAAATTAACCTGTGATCTTAAAAATTTAATCAATTAAACATGGTAACTAGACAAATGCATTGTCTGAATTTCATTACTCTACAATAATTTTTTCTTGGTGTTGGGATTTTTTCCCACATCAGTGTAATATATAGATTACCTTAATTATACTTTTTTTAATAAATAAATTCATAGCATAAAGAAATAGAATTTAAAAAATAAAAATATAATAAAAATCTTTTCGCACGTTCGTCGCCCAGCGTGATTCGGCAGAGTTTCTCGCCGGGTCCAAATCCGACCGCCAGAGCGACAGAACGTAAAAAGAGCGATATGCGTATACTGACCAAACGTCCCCATTTTCTGGGGACAAATGGGGACTCCCTTTTTTGAGGTATTTTTCTGTGTTTTAAAAAAATGTAGAAACTAAATTATTAATCAATAACACTTTATTTGTAGTCCTTATTTATTAGGAATGGAAAAATACATATATAATTTTATAATTGTAGCAATTGTTAATGCTTCTCTATTATAAAGGTACTTTGATCTGGTCAGCCTAGATATGCGGGAAATAGCACGGATGCGACTCGAGTTAAAACATCTTCAATTCATTACAAAGTATTTAGTTTCAAAATGGGGAGAGCGATAAGCTTTTCGGCTAGAGATCTGCCTGGGATCTCACAGCAGTTATCCCAGATCCTTCATTTAGTCGAGCAGTCCTATAGCTTTTTTTAAATGCACCTAAGTAACTTTTTTATCCTCAAAATGCTCATTGGATGGCGCAAAAGTATAATTTAATGTAAGGCGAGTAATGATGACAAAGCAGTGAGTTTCAGAAGAAAAGTAATAAATAGAATGTCATAATATGTTATCCTAAATGTAAATTAATAAAAAGTATAGTATAATGTGTATACATTTAGTATTTTTATGTTGTATGTCCTATATTTATATTTCAGTGCTTATTCCATAAATTTATTTTAAAAATCCAACTGAAAATCCTATTAACTTGAACAGGAAGAGTGTTGCCCATATTTGGGTGACGGGGTCCTCACGGAAGCATGCCCGTCATCCAGATATGGGTGACGTGGCGAAGAACGTGATAATAATATAATAAACGTTTTTAACATTCAGAAATTAAATGCTTATTTTAAGAAATCAAAATTAATCAAACATTATTAATTCACCTCTTTAGTTTACAAATATAATGTTATTTCACCGTGTAATACATTGTAAAATATGACTAGCCTTAGAATTTCAAATTATTTGTACTGGATTCAGGTAAATAACTCAAAATAAATCTGTACTGATAAGTATAAAGGGTTTAAGTCCATATTCTTGATTTTTCAGGAGACGAAAAATAAAGTTAAACTAACTAAAAACTAATGAGCATAATTGATTAGGAAAAAGGTATCATGTTGGTTTATACGCTTTATACCATTCAGTGATTGTCTATCATCATTTAATAAAGGAAAAAATTGAATTAAATATTTTATAAAAAAGATTAATGCTAAATTTCTGACTTAAATCTTTTTTTACCAATGGATTTTCTCAAAGACTAAATGACATGGATTTAAATCCTTTATACCAATCGATAGAGAATTTTTTTGTGAGTCTGACTAAGTACTTAACTCAAAATCGACATTTTTGGACTTAAATCCCTTATACTTATCAGTACAGAAATAATTTTACATGATTAACAAAAATCTAACTACCGCTAATATAATTGCATTATGTGATTTTACGGGGTTAAATTCCTTTTGGAAACATGCTTGTTTAATTACAGTAAAATTTTATAAGTAAGTTGAATGCAAGTAAATAAATCGTAATTAATTTGCGTGAATGTTAGTATTGTGTAACCACGTTTCCTACGCCTAGCAGTGAGGACAAGTCGAAAATCTTGGAGGGTTTCCAAGTTGACCAACTGGTTTGAATTTAGTAAACATCC
Source organism: Salticus scenicus (assembly GCA_963930645.1). Taxonomy (NCBI): domain Eukaryota; kingdom Metazoa; phylum Arthropoda; class Arachnida; order Araneae; family Salticidae; genus Salticus; species Salticus scenicus. The sequence continues at coordinate 6,151,656 of OZ005659.1, forward strand.
AGTCATTCGGTATTCCCTTATCGCTTATTTTCTCTCAACGAAAAGCTTGTCTCCCCTATTTTTCTAGTGGACTCGTTGAATCCGCACTTGCGCAGAGGCTTCCATGGTCGCAAGAAATGTAGTTAAAGAGTAACATCTGCATTTCTTGATATGTATACAACAATAAAAGTAATGCGTTAAAAGTTTTCAATAAAGCGACACTAATTAAATTATTTGTATTTATGAATACGGACATTATATTTAGTATTTAAGAAAATTTTATCAAATTTTTCTTTTTAAAAGTATATTGGTTCCCGAAAGTAATACAAAATTTGTAAAAATGCGCCATAAGAACAATGTAAAACTTTTTAGGAGCGATATAATGCTTCGATACAAGTAAGATTAACATGACAGTACGTAATTAATGCTAAAAAGTGAGACGCTCATTACTATTCCAAAAAACAAATCTTTTAGATCAGATTAATCACTAAAGTACATCTTTTTTTTTCAAATTAATTAGTTATAAAGTTTTATTTTTAATTAGTAAAATTTAGAATAAAGTTAATGTCTAATTTTAGTTATATAGTTTTGCAAAGGTATAATTTGGAAATTTAAAAATCTATATCTTCATGCTTAAATGACTTATTGTATCTCTCTAAAAATTCAGCAGGGAGAATGTCACCCTTTGAAAAAATGACCATTATCGCACGCATACACACACACACACACACACGCACAGAGACAGAGAGAGAGAGAAAGAAAGAAAAGTTTGACTACGCATGGGTCTTAGGCCTAGATGGTATTTCCTTTTAAGTATCATTATAAGGGATCTTAGCTCATAGTTTTCACCAATTTCGGAGAAAACCTCGGAAAACTCAAAAAGGCTAAACAAACGAGTGTGACCCAAATTGAACCTAGAATTTCTCATCAACCAGCTTAGAGATCAGAACTTCTTGATCACTGCAAGGGTTGAAAGAAAGAAAAAGAAGGCGTAAAATACTGTAAATATTTATTATAAACAGTTTTCTAAAAATAGAATAAAGCCAGAAATGTTTACTTTAGGCACCTTATATATATATATATATATATATATATATTCGTGATTTTATTATATTGTACTGATTTTTATTCTAGTTAAATTACCCTATTTGTAATAAAAGTATATTTTAAATGAAAATAGGACCTTTTTTTTTGTAATGCATTTTAGCCCAGCTTATTACTAAACAAATTATAAACCTAATTAAATTTCGTAAACAAATTTCATTAATGAATACTTTTTGTAAATTCCTTTTTAAATCAATTATGTATTTTCCCGAAAAGAAAAAAAATGCCAAGGAAAGATAAAGAAATTAACTACAATAAAAAAGAGTTTTTCGAAGTATTTAAAAATTCTTAAACAGATAGTACCAAGTTGCATTAAAAAATTAATAAATAAAAACTAATTATATTTTAAATAAAACGTTTAAACAAATGTTACTAAATTCCTTTGCAGTTTTTTTACACTAATTTTGATTTCTTTTATGAAATTTTTATTCCTCGTTCAATAACAAAATTAATTTCGAAATAAGTGCATGTACATGTTTATCTGTGTTTTTTATAACAAAATTTTACAATATTTTCTCTCCAAATTCACATTTCAACCCCCCCCCCCTCCACCCGAAAAAAAAAGTTAAGTATTTTAAGGTTTTTCAACATGTTAAAACTACGTTTAATCGAGTTTTTATATTAATTTAATGTACTGGTATTGCCTTGACATTCAATTTTCATTTAAGATAAGATTTTATTATATTTGTTTTAGTTTTGTAGAACGATGCAAAATGAAATTTTATTTTAAAGGTATCTAAAATGGTTTCTTAAATTAAAAATAATTTCTCACTTTTTTTTATTGGAAAATACATCTATTATACCATATACAGAGTGCTTCTAGTTATATTTCCCCTGTAAATAGCAATATGTATCTAAAACGGGTTTGAAAATTGCTACAAAATTTAGAATAAGGACTATACACTAAATGTGATAAAGTTTTTTTTTAATGTTTAAAAATAAACTAATAGGTAGTACTTTAAATTTAAAACGGAAAACATAATAAAGGGAATGCATCAAACGAGAAAAAAATTATGCTGTAAATAATGAATTTTTTACGCATTCCGTGTTGTTCACTTTTTTTTATTAAAATTTATATTTTCCATGCACCTTGTAAATAATCTTAATTGTAATTATTTAAAATAATTATTTAAGCACTTCTCTGTTATACAACATAAAGCAAATAGCAACAGCCTTCAAAACAAAATACATCGTATCATTCTGTTTTAGCTGCACCATATTATTTCTAGTGGAAGTTTATTTATAACCACAATTTATATGAAAGTAAATTGTAAAGTATTTTTATCAGTAGGAGATAACCAAAATATTTAGATAAATATTCTGCAAATTATTTTATTCTTATACACACAGTATTGCAAATTATATACACTAGACAGTGAATTAGAAACCTGTGAGAGTTTCTACAAATGCTTGCTAGCGGCTAATTATGCAAAATCTGTTTACTGCTTTGGTCTGTTTATGACGTGGTTTCGAAGGTGTTCAAAAATTGGAAGGATAACCCACATTCCTCCAAAAGACCTAAATGTGGTTCGAGTACAATCAACCAAGAGTGTGATCAACAACATTTTCGACGGATTATGCGTCAGAAATGAGCCTCTACTGTGCTTCAAGTGACAAAAACCGTCAACCAAGGTTCATCTCAACCGATCTAGACGCGAACCATGCTCAGGATAATTGCATAGGATGTGAATACATAGTCGAATGACTGCGAGAAAACCTTGCGTTTTTTCTCCGAATACGAAAATATATTTACAGTGATGTCAGTAAAGATGAATCTGGACATCTGAGTACCTGAATTAGATTATGTGGTCGGTTGAATCACGCTATACCTTATTTTACACTCATGGAAGGCGTATTATTTGGTGAGGATTTCATGAAGCCATGTCCCCCAATTTCCTTGCTTGTTCTATGCAAGGATCTGGTGGAAGTATAATGGTGTGGGAAATGTTTTGCTTGTATAGCAGTGGTACCCTGGTGTTATTAAACAAAGGGTTATGCAATACCTGGAAGTATTGGCAGCTTATGTACATTCTACAATGTTATATTTTTACTCCGAAGATGCTGAATACTTCATGGATGATAATACATCTATACACTGTGAATCATTCGAGGTTGGTTCAGTTAACATCAGTCTTATTTCCAACATATTTCCAGTCAGCTGCAAAGACTGGATCTTAATTCAGTAGAAAATATTTGGCACATGTTGAAAAAGTAAATTTGGCAGCAATCTCCGCTTTCATCGAATTTACAGAATCTTAAAGTCTATGTAACCCATGCATGGTATTCTCTGGATCCTAAAATATTAATGTAAGTAACCACTAGCTTTCGTGTTTTCATTGTAAAAAAATTCTGCTCTAAGGGCATTGGCACTAATCGCAAGACAGACTATTCTGTTAAAGTCGCTTTATTTTAATATATTATAGAATAACTAAGCGCTATACACTTATTCGTGTAAAACTAAAATATTTAAAACAAGGGGAAAAATCCTGCTACCACAATACATTCGATGGAAATACTACAAAAATAAAAAATTTTAAAGGAATTTAGAAATACCATTTTTCTGTATGGAGAACGGATGATAAACCTTTATGTTAAAAGTAAGAATTTTCGTGTGCAGCACAAAACCAACCACTGGAACACATAAATACATACTTAGACTATGCATAAATAAGCAAAATCTGACGTTACAATAAAGAAACATTTATTGTTTTGCCGCAAAAAACGAAATTAAATGCAAAGTAAAAATGTTTCAGTACTAATGAAATCTGAAAAATATTAATAATTAACGTTCATTGTTTTTCAGCACAAAGAGAATTTAGTTACATCTTAAAAATTTTTCAATGTTAAAAATCTGAAAAATACCCCAACCATAGATATAGAAAACATTTTAAGCCTGAAAAGAAGGAAAATGAATAGTATTGATAAAAATTATTCACGCACGTGTGTAATAATTTTATTTCTTTTTCTCCATTTGTCAAACCATCTCTATGCAAAATGCAAACGATAAAGTCAATAAAGCTGTTTATCTCAAATTGTTACAAAAAATTATGTTACTTTAAACATAAAAAAAAGATAGTTTCTATTAATACAAATTAATTCGTGTAATAATTATATTTCATTAGATATTTATTTTAACCTGTTGCTAAAAAGATATATTAAATCTAAAAACAAAATTATTATTTAACATAAATAAAAATTGATTTGTAAAATAATTATAACTCGTTTCCTCAGCCTCTCTAAATGATCTCCATGAAAATACAAATGAAAAAGTTGTATTTTAACATGTTGTCAACCCTCAGATACTCAAATTTGATTGATTGAAAAAAATTGAAGAATGTTTCGGCTGTGTTTATTAAATTGTATAATGAATGATTCATTTCTAGTGGTTCTTTTCTGAATTACCCATTTTGTAAAATCTTTCCTGAAGAATTCTAGCATTTTGATTGGTAGAAAGTATCATAATGTTAGAATTTTAATTGGTCAATTACTCATTTTGATGATCTTTCGTGGTGTATATAGAAAATTATTTCTATTTTCTTTTGAATCTCCATGTCAAATTCGGTTGGATTTCTATGTGTGTACATCAATATCTCAAATATACACAACTATTGATCGTTTAATAATAAGGATATACGTCTTTTTCTAGTACAATGGTGGTATTCGAACGATCAAGAAATGCAGGAAAAATCCGTATAGCTGTGTGATGACTGTTTAGCGAAGTGATAAGAATAATAGATAAAATTTGAAAACGAGTTATTTGTAGTAACAATAAAAACATTACGATATCACTTCGTCTATCAATTTTCTTTTAAGTTCACATTATAGTGATTATATGTGCTACACAATGTTTATCAATACTGTTTTTATTTACTTTTAAAATCGAAAACAATATATATTCGAATAATACAGATTCTGGGAATAATTTGCTTAAATTTTGGTACGAATGGTATTAAAAGACAACTGATGCAAGTGCACCAATGGTGCACACTGCACCAGTAGTGAACATATTTAAATATAACCTATAAAAATAATATCCCTAAATCGTGTATATATAGGTCTTTCGTTTTTGAAGAGAGTTTTCATACTGGAAGTTTTTATAAATGTTTTCGGTCTATTTAATCGCCGAAAATCTATGTGACAGATTGCTTTTTAAGAACAGTAATGATAAATCTCATTTGTAAATTAGAAAATTTGGTAGTTAAGTGTAGCTACCCTCTGCTAATAATAAATCGGATTACGAAGACTTTAAGCAATAATTTGGTATATAGACTGTACACTACATGTGCTGTAGAGTTATTTAGAGAAAATTAAAAGCATATCTATCAGGTGACGAATTGTATGGAGGTGTAATTTTTGGGAGATTTTCAAGTCCTAGGAAATAGGTTTATATGGAATGTCCTCGATTTGGATCACGTGTGCAAATATCGAAGAGAACTTTGTAGTTCGGATGAGCAGCGCAACCTGGGTTCAGACCCGAAAACTGTTATCTAGCGATTTTACGGTGAAACATCAAATTTGACAAAAGAAATGACAAAAACTGAATGCATAAACAATTAGAATATTTTTCATTGATTTTTTGATGCCATGTGGCTCATACCGTTTGTTAAACAGTTTCTTAACCCAAGATGACATATTTTGACATCTTGTGTATATTCTATGTCCTAAATTTAGTGACAAATATCTAATTCATTTCATATGCAGAATTCTTCTTGTTGGTAAAGCTTAATTTAAAACAGCTGTATACTTTATTAAGTTACGCTGTTTTTTACAGCAGAATGATCTGACAAAAATGTGTGTCCCCACATTCTGCTATTAAATAGTTACAACAAATTCATCTATAAAAGAGTCTCTTTACACATGCTTCTGCTGTAAATTATTTTGTCTAACAAAATAATACGCTAGCCACCATGTTTACCAATACATCTGCTGTAAAAATCCGCCTAGTTTTATAGTGTATGCGAATTATTGGCAGAAAAACTATTCGAGCGCTAACAATAATTCCTATATAAGAAATGTACACTTAATACTGTTTTGCTAAATAAATCATTGTCGAATCCTATTCTTAGGCTAAGAACATGATTCGACAAGGATTTATTCAACAAAACAGCATTAAGTGTACTTTTTTTACATAGGAATTATTGATAGCGCTCCAATAATTTTGCTGCCAATAGTACATGCTACGCATCTTATTTTACCTTTAGGTTGGTTGGGGTTTTAGTCGCACTAGTGCTGCGCATTAGGCAATTTGCGAATGCCTCGAACTCATCCCTAGAAGTGATTCGATGACAGGCCATCACAATTTTGATCCTCCTCGGAAGGAATGGCTCTCCCGCTTCGGTGACCCCCAGACGTATAATTTTGATAGGGACATGGAGGACACTGCGGCCCTTACAGATTTTACGTGCACCAGCCACCATGAGTGTACACGACGGTCTTTGGCCGGCTCGAGTACCGAACCCGCAATCTTCCAATTACAAGCTCGGCGCTCTGCCGACTGGGATATCGCGGATCTTTCAACTTAAAGAGTACTTATATAATATCGAAGCATATTATCCAGAGTCTTTCGGATGGGCAACAAAGAGTCGTAAGTTAATCTTCACCTTAATATGAAGATGATGTGAGTTAAGTAATGCTTTATTCTATTTTTTGTGTAAAAGCAGCTGGCTTTTTCAAACTTGTTTATTTGCATGTTTTCTGCTTATTTGAATTTATTACAAAATTATTTTATTATTATTATTATTATTATTATTATTATTATTAGTTTATTTGGTGTGTTCTACAATTGACAGACACAAATGAAAATTTAACTGAATACAGAAGAAGGTAAAATTCAAAAATAAATAATTTAAAAACGAAAGGAGAAATTTTAATATGAAATTAGGCCGATAGTTTATTGACTATTTGTTATGTAATTCATCGAAAAAAATAAAATAAAAATAATAGCAGTTTTTAGAAACGTAAAACATTTTTTACAAATTTTACTAACAAATGTTAAAACTGACTTCGAGAAACCTGAAAAGTCAATAACGGCGTGTTGCTAATGTGGATTTGATTCAAAACTTTGTTATAGTGTTGATGGAAATTGTGATTATGTTAAAAATATCATCATTTTGTTTTGACACAATTTTTGTTCAACCTTATTTTTTTATCTAGTTAAAACCATTTGTTTGCGAAATTTATATTTAACTTAAAGAAAAAAAAATATTTGTATTATTAAGTAAAATGCAGAAACAAAGTACACATCTATTATATTTTGTTTTGTTTTTTCAATACATTTTCAAAAAATTCAATTATTTATAGATATCTTTTAAATAACTAAATAAATATTACCATGTTCTAAACTTGTTATGGGACGCTTATTCCTAAAAGTTATTAAAAAATATTTTTATAACTGTTTACTAGAACTTTACTAATCCTGTAAAATGTATTATTATTATTATTATTATTATTTTTTTTTTTTTTTGTCCTCTCGTATGATGAACCAAATAACTAATAAAAAAAATTTATTATACCATTCACTATACTCGTCCACCACTCAGGTTTGCTCTTCCATTATACACTCCTGCTCGAGATTCATAAAATAACAGTTTTTTTTTTTTTTTTTTTTTTAATTAAAATCTTATCTCTGGATGAAATGTGTTTAAACACATTTGTGTAACGATAACATGTTAAAAAAAAAAAAAAAAAAAAAAAAAAAAAAAAAAGATTAAGAATTTATTTTAAGACAAAAAAAAAAAACATGTTTTTTATTTATATTATGCAGAGTTTTAAAAGAAAATTATTGGCACTTTTAGATAAATTGAATAAAAAAAAAAAAAAAAAAAATTGAAACCATATATCTCATTTAGAATACGAGTATCTTAAATATCGCATAAAGTATGAGCAGCTTTATAAAAATTGTTTTGACTGCGCATGTGCGAATGATAAACTTTTTTTGCACAATTTCTGAAACACTAATAGTTTCACTATTTGATGACACAAATAGTGAAAATAAAAGTACATTATAAAGTTAAAAAAAAAAAATGTGTACTATAAAAAACTTCAATGAAATGTTTAAAAGAAAATTAAAAACAAGTAAATTCCTACCCAATTTTGGACTATACAATCATGTTGATTTAATTTTTGAAAATCAAAGTTTTTTTTTCTTACAAAACATTTAAACTTTTTTTATATTTTTCATGTTATTGAATTGTTTACACAGACATCGAAAAACTAAAAATGTAAATAATATCAATATTTATTTTTATTTACACAAAGCTTTTATAGTAAAGTTGTTATTTATTATTTTTCAAAACACATAAAAAAAGTACAAATAATACAAATATTTAAACTAGATATAACATTAACAAGCTCATCCACCTTCACACTTAAAATAAAAAATAAATAAGTAAATAAGCTAACAATTTTTGTTTTCGACAAAAAATTGAAGATTTCTTTTATAAATAAATTACTGTTATGGCATGCAATTAAAGTCAATTATAAATTGCGTTAATTAAACTTCATGGAATTATACCGTTGATAATAACATTTTAAAATTCTTAATATGTCAGAGTTTAAATTTCTTTAAGCTAATTAAAGTCCTTTTTTTTTTTTTTTCCTTTTTTTTTTTTTTTCTTTTCTTCTTTCTTTCTTTCTTTTTTTTTTTATTGGATAAAATTCTAATTAACTGTTTTATCTGAAGAGATATCATTTACTTTTTCATTTATTCATGAAATGAAATAAAGAAAAGGAAAAATGAATAAATTTTAAAACTCAGTTTCAGTTTCTGAGGAATTTTTCTTTTTCTTTTTTAAGATTAGTAACATAAAAACATGCTTTTCTTATACGACATATGTAAAAACACATGGCCATTTACACAGAAAAAAAAAAAAAGTTTTATTTAAATAGGTAAATAAAACCAAAGTGTTTAATGTTAGATAGAGTATATATATTTTTAATTTTAGGAAAAGGAAATATGAGGAAAACTAGCAGGACTACCTGACGTTGACCGGGTTGAAGTAGTGTTTACAAATTTTTGAAGTAAATGAAAAGACTGAGCAAAGGCGTAAAATGGAAAGAGAAATGCATGAAACATTTCCAGAAGTCTTTACTTGAAATTATTATGAATAAATAACTGAATATAAAAGACACAGCTTTAGTACGGGATTCTCTTGGCGACTTTAAATAGTTTTCGCCCTTTTTTCGATGAATTGAAATGGCTAAGAGTAACTACAAACCTTAGCGAGAAATTTCCGAGCTCTTTCGGTGCCAAATTTCAAATTTTGCCAAAGAAGTCTGAAACTAAAGCTATTCCATAGGTAAAAAAGATGATATTTATAATATATATATATATATATATATATATATATATAAAAGTGAAAAAATTGCTTAATAAAATCCAAATTACAACTATTTAGAATTATGGGGAGAAAAAAAAAATAAGTTAATTTTAAAAACAAAACATTTTGTTTTACTATAGAAAAAAAAATCTTAATTAGATAAAATTTTGTAGCTAAAACCAAATATCTCTGTAAAAAAAAATATATTTTTTTTTTTACTCGTGAATTCCTGATACAATATGTATACCAATTTTCGAAGCGTAGCTAATCCCCCCTCCCCCATTTTTAATTATTATTTACAAGAAATTAAAAATATTTTACTTCCAAAAAAATAAACAAATAAAATAAACTAAACTAAACAAACAAACAAACAAATAAATAAACGTTCTTTTTTATTTTTATTTTTTATTTTTATTTTTTTTTTTTTTTTTGCATCAAATATTTGTTTCCTTTTAATCATTTTAAAGTTAAAATAGGGTTTTATTTTACATATTTTGATCCCATTTATCCAATTGAACTAAAAAATACAGCGTTCATAAATTTTGTTTTGGTTAATAAACCACTATTCGTAGCGGCCAATTGAACGATGTAGCTTTCTATAGAGAACTAAAATACCAGATAAACAAACAATAAGTTATATGTATATTATCCATCATGTGTAAAGAACTTTTTATTAGGATATCGTCGTTTTTGAATACCTTCTGACCATTCGTTTAGAGCTTTCGTTTAGAGCTTTTATTTATACGCTGAGGTGCAGACTCTGAACTATCATGTAGCTCAGGTTGTTGATATTTAGAAAAAAATGTCATTGACCCAGGTTCGAATTCTGCCCTTTGCTGTTATGGAAATACATCCACTTTTTCTATCTTAATATATATATGTATGCATGTGTTAATTTTTTCGAAGTTATAAAACATTTGAAATATATGTTCAGCAATATTCAACAATAACGGAGTTAAAAATAAATATTTTTTTATCCTTCGAACTACTTCATTACATACAGAACATATAAATAACTCCAACTTTAAAGTTAGTGAATAATTGTCAGTCAGATGTTGAGAAGGTAGCTCAGTTTATACAGCTTTTTTTGTTCTATGCCAATGATTCAAGTTCAAATCAAGGGCTGGTGACTTTTCACTCATGTGGAAATTATATTAGCTTTTCTTTCTTAAAACATATATCTATGAATATATATTTTGAAAAGGAAATTTAGGGACACATACCTAGTAATGCTTTTCTCATTTATTACCAAATTAAGCAGCTGAAACCTATCTTTTCCACAAGTTATTATTAGATGAACGGAAATATTTTACATATATTTTACCATATGTGTAAACACAAGTTATACAAGCCTTTTGGTGGCCTTTAAGTTCTTGGATGACGTTCTATGTCATCTAAATTTTAAGCATTTGAATGAGATTTGATGAGCTAGCAGACTTTTACCATAATTTTTTTTTTCATCATTTTCCTTGAACTACTCCAACACAATTCGATTCTTGTGAGATTAAGTAATGGTGCAAATGGTATGCAATGAAGTTGAGATGCTTTAAAGCATCATGGCCTTTTATACAACAATTAAACGTTTCAGTAACAGTCCATGAGATTGTCCCGAAAGTATAATACTGCAATCATCAAACATTACATTTTATTGAGGGAGAAAGTGCTCATCTGGAAAATGGCGAATCCTAATCGCTATGATGAAGAACGAATAAAGAATCATCTGATCAGGCATACTGTAATAAATTCTGTGCTATATTCCAGAACAAAGTTGAGGCAGCTTAATTGCAACAACAATGTAGAGAAATGTTGCCAGCTATAACTGTGTAACCATAGCCTATTTGCACAGTTACAGCTGGTAACACTTCTCTACATAGCTGTGGCAAGTAAGCTGTCTCAATATTGTTGCGTAACATAGTACAAGAATTTTTACAATGTAAAACTTCCTTATCGATCTGTGGTTAGTCACAATTTTGATGGCTCCAGCGTAGCTGGCAATGACATTTAGTAAACAGAAGTGCATTAATTAGACGTCTTCAACATTGTCCTATAACCTACAATTTTTAGGGAATAGTGTGCATCGAAACATTTTTACATGTATCTCTATAGTATTGGGAAATTATCTGAGCCACTGCCAACCACTTATTCTAAACGGGAATACTAATTACCATAAGTAATATTATACAGCGTCTATTTTCATTGATAATGAGTGAACGTATAATGTCGTAATAATGACTGGTTTCACCTACTCATACTCTTTATATAAGTCCTAACAGGGCATGTCGCATGCTCCACTTAATTTCAGAGATAGTTTTTTTAGCAGTCTTACCATTGCAATTTGCACCTTTTCGAAGTCTCCTAAACCATTAATATTTATTATCACACGTAGAAGTAGGCGAAATAATGTTTTCTTTGTATTCCAAGCACCTGTTAAATAACATCCTTACCTAACCATGTGCATAAATGTTTTCACGAAAATTTACTGCAATATGCGAAGAAGAACGTAACAGTTTGGCTTTTCAAAGTGTAAGGATATGAAAAAATAATTAAATGTTTCACGTTAAAAAATATTAATAAGACTTTTATGCAATAAATTGTGAATCTTTATCTTACAAAATCACAAACCATAATGAAAATATGAATACAAAATCAGAAGTATCAGAAACCTGCCTGTATTACGCTATGGATAATACATATTCTACGCAAACATTTGTCGTAATTTTAGGTGTCGACAAATACCTTCAATGCTTATCATCTTTAAAAAAAAAAATCAATTCATAAAATATGATTTCTGTATTATTTTTCTTTATATGTGTCAAATAACGAGTCTGACATTGGTTCTGTTTGCAAAGTTAATAATATGCTAAAAGTCATGTCATATTAATTGTGTGGTTTTTTCTCGAGAGTTTTAGTTTATTCAACGCCACATAATTACCTTTATATTTGAATATTTATTTTAAAATTTTAACAAAATTTATGCTTCAAAACTTCGTTTGAAAAAGTTAAAAAAAAAAAAAAAAAAAAAAAAAAAGAAAATCTTAGAAAATAAATTGCTTAGAATTTATTAAAATTATTTTACTTTTTATAAAAGAGATTGTATATTCTCTTTTACGCAAAGTCGTAACAGCTTCTTATTTAGTTATATTAATCTTTTTTATGCGATAAATTTATTAAATGTTGTGTTTTATTATTCACAAAGCTTTGTTTTACCCATTTTCATAACAAGTTTAATACTTCAGAACTAATTTTATCACCTTAAGAAAGGCTATAAAATTGTAGTAAATATGCTACTGCTCTTATCAGTTGTCGCACCCATGCGCACAAGGAATACTTAAAGCCATGCATGAAAAAAAATAAAAAGAAAGAAAGTTTGTTCAATTAAATTTCTGATAGAAACAAACATTTTATGGGGTTATTTGGATCATAAATTCAACAAATTTAATTATTTTTCTTTATTCAAATGCGAATGCGTTCTATCTTTTTTTATTTCAAACATTAATTAAAAAATGCTTTTCATAATATCAGCGGATACATATCACTTTTAAATTAAATGATTTATTAATCAAAAGAAAATAATAATAATATGCATAATAATAATAATTTTTACGCTGTAAAATAATACAAGTCAGGTTATCTATAATACCAAAAGTTTGTGTGTGCGCGTGTGTGTGTAATATGAGTATGCATAATTTATGTGAGCAATTTATATGCACTTGTAGTGAGGGTTTTTCGTGGGTGTAGAATCATAAATATTAAAATATGTGTGTAAAATTTAATTAAATAATCTGGTGCGACACTCACACGACTTTCTCTTATCCTGTGAAATTGAATGCTATAAATACAGGTGTTGGAGATTAATGGGTTAAATAATGACTACTGTTATACAAAACTACATTAGAAGCAATTCAAATTAGACTGTGGAACAGATTTATTTGACAAAGAACTCTGTGTGAGAGAGCTTCCGCCCCCTCAAGCCCCTGTTTCATTATTGTACCTACAATTATAAATAATTCAAATCTGTTAATAAATTAAAAAGTTCACTTGAAATTATTCAGATAACTTTCACACGCAGTATTCCCTGAAACTTATAAAACTTTTCAAGTAACAAATTTTGTAATTTTCAAAATACAATATTTAAATTACCTGTAACTATTTGTTTTTAATTTACGTTGATAAGAGACCGAAAGAGACAAAGTTCAAACATTAAAAACTTGCGTAATGCCACCAGAGGGCGTTGAACTCCGTTCTGCTTGAAGTATAAAACCGGTAATCAGAGCTCGTTTGTATGTACTTAAATTGTCTTAGAGGGAGGCATTTTAAATAGAGATGCCGTTACGCCGTCATCGAAAACAATATGAGCAGCTGTTAAGAGTCCAAGAAGGAAAAAAATCATCTGGATGATGGACGATGGGTGATCTGCTCGATGAGTATACCACCAGAGTAGGCCGTTCCGAAGTTACTGTGAGGAGATGTTTGGAACAGTGTACAAAAGGGAGGTCGTTTTCGCGACGACGAGGTTTAGGACAACCTCGAAAAACCAATAATCGAAAAGTTCATCACTGCATATGACATACACGCATAACACCAACTGTCTCATTGTCCGCCAACTGTCTCATTATCAACACCTTAACTACGGGCCCCAGTGTCTGTCTGTACTATTGCAAAGCGTCAGGCTCTTACGTGTGCTGCCAATGACACCCCCCACCGTTGCCTCTATTTGAAGTGCTGTCGCCTGGCGGGATTGGACTGCAACCGAATGGAACCAGATCGTCTTCAGTGACGAATCCAGATTCAGTTTGGGCAGTGATGATAATCGTGTACGTTCGTGGAGACTTCGTGGTGAATACTTTAATTTTACCTTTGCTTTAGAGAGGCACACTGCAACCACTAATTAATTGGACAACCACAATTTAATTGGACGCATTACAAGGGAACTCGGATATGCTAAATTAAATATCAATGCGATTTTCTCACATTTTTACGCATTTAATGAAACACGCTTTTACGCTGACAGTATTAATTTATAATTTTAATAGTAAGGTGCCTTAGTACAATGAGATAAAAATGTTCTATTACGTATTATTATTATTATTATTATTATTATTATTATTATTATTATTAAGTTTAAATTTATGAATTAAAACTTTTCTGTTACAAAAATTTTAGAAAAGTTTAAAAAATACATTAAAATATTAAAATATTTTGTCTTAACTATATTCAAAAATTCTTTAGATGTTTTCCTATTTTCATACAGGTGTATAACTGAACATTCATAAGTGAATCTTTGAATCTAAATTCAAATAAAATAATTGCTGTCACAATTTTTAATCCGAGCTTTCGTAAATTTTGTATGATGTCATTGGACATTCTTTTTGGAATAAAGTTAAATTTCTAAAGCTAAATTAAGAAGATTGATTTGGAATTCTGGAAATTCCGGGCAATTTTTAAAGCCAAGGAAGTCGATTTATTTGTTAAAGAAATCGGTGTAATGTCTTTTACTACTCTGTAGGAAAAATGTGTTAGCATTTACTTACTTTAAAGACAAGGAATTTTAAATAGTCTCTTGTGGAGCATTTTGTAGTATAATAGAGAACATTTTTTGCATTTATTTTTTAAATAGTCCTACTGTTTCTAAAATATTTATAAATTAATAATGAGAAACTTTTATTGTCCGTTTATTTTCTTACTCTAATATAGTGTCTAACTAAAGTATAGTGACCGTATCAGAGTACCTTCATAATATATAAGCATTAATAACTGTTACAATTACCCAAATTCAGAGGTATAGTTTATGCTAAATAAATCAGAACTTAAATGTTAATAATCATGATGTATAATTTCCATTCTACTGTTTTTCAAAGTTTATAAAAATGATTTTAAATTATGAATTGTCTCGAATTTCGAGGACATGCGGTCAACATAAACTAACGTAATGAAATTGATTACTAAATTCCAATTTCGTTAAAAGGTATTGAAAACATAAAATATATAAAAAAAAGAAAGAAAGGGGTGAACATTAGTTTAAAGAAAAAATGTACAAGAAACTTAAAAAGAGAATTTATGTAGTTTCAAAAAACATGAGTAAAAGAACTTCCATATTTTAGATGTTAGATTTTTTTAATATTCTATATTCCATTAAAATACATATTTAGTGATTTTAATCAATTTCACATTTACATGGCTTAAAAAAATTTTTGATGACATTTTTGCAAATCCATTCAAACGCATTGTTGTCAAGATCTACGCTTTTTGCTTACTGAAATTTTTTTTATTTAATTTAATCACTGAAAACTCTTACAAAACTATAAAAAAAAAAAAAAAAAAAAAAAAAAATCAATAAAAATTTTCCGGTAGATAGAAAATGTAAAATTTGGTAGCTATGTAAAGAAGGTTTTTTATGTATATTTTTACGAGCATAAAACTGTAGAATATACCACATCATTAAGAAATTAGTTCTAATATGGGGAATAAGAGATGTAGATAATGAAATTATTGCATTATACAATTCGTGGTTACAAAGAGAAATTTCCAAAAATCTAAAAACATTTTGTTGAGAATTTCGATTAAAATCTATCATTACATGTGCCAAAGTGTATAAGAAGTAATTAAATCTATACAGTTATTGACATATTGAGAACAACTGAGGTGATAATTAGACAGATTATATTCGTTTTGAAAATTTCTCCCGGAATTAGTCGTATATCATACAGAAATAACAGACTGTTGAACGATTTGTTGATTTTCTTTGAATCATGGGAACTTTATAGTGATATCAATAGTATTTATCATTAATTTATTTACGTAAGTTACGTATATAAGCACTGGATACAACAGGAAGTGTCTGTAGTTTCTAGAACATTCAATTCAACAACTAAAATAACAATTGTATGTTGCTATTAAAAGCCCAAGTCATTCTTAAACAAGGATTAAATAATACCAAGCTATAAAAAATGGCGAAAGGTTAAATGTAAATATTCATTTTTTAAAGACTAATCGCACAACAATATATTCTCTGGCCATTTTTTTGTACTATCAAATCTATACTAATTTTCTACTTTTATTTAACTTACAATGTTAATGTTCATTTTTTTTTAAGTTTCAAGACCTAACAATAAGTTAGAATCCGTAAAAGTTTAGTCACTAAACAAAGGTGATATTTATAACTGAGTATTTAAGTAAAATTTCTCCCATGTTTGGCATGTTTCTTTAGCAATCCGTGATGAATACGATTTTTTGTGCGTCAATCTACACAGGACTGCAAGCGATACACATATTATAAATAAACATTCTGTATTAAAATTTGCGCACATCATCAATTTTTACCCCTTTTAAAGCAATTTATCGCTTTTTCCAGCATTTAAACCCGATAGTATTATGTATTAGTCGAGAGTATTATACATTAGTCATATATACATATGACTAATACATAATATTATTTTCTATGTATATACATATTGCATATGCATACATATCTTATACATATTGCATATATATTATTTTCTCTGTCCTTATAAAAACCCTTTCATAGTCGTGCTTTTTACTATTCAATTACAGTGAAAAATATTTCCTACACTTACAAAAATCTATACATATATTTCGACATTAACTAAAACATTTTTATTTAAATTGAACTCCGTCAGTTTTAATGCATGTGTAAGTGTCATAAATATAACGGAAATTTCTTACTCGACATCTTTTTCCCGAGACTTTCATTATCATTATGTGTGTTTCCTTATATATATTTGAGTATTCTTTAAAATATCACCAATAAATTAAAGCAAATTGAAAATTGCATGTCTAAATCACATATTAGCATAATGAAAGTGTTTATTTTGTCTTTTTGGCAATTACAAAATTTTAATGACGAAATGAAATTCCCGAAACTGCATAAAATATATATATCTTGCCTTTATTCTAACAGTCGTTTCTTTTTGTATTATTGCCAAATTAAGTCATTCGAAGTTGTTATCTTTTGAAGTATGGCATGCAGGATTACAATATTTGCATAAAACTCGCATTCACTTGCAAAATAGTCTTTGATAATGTAAAGCGAAAAGCTTTTTTAACAGCAAAAATATACCATGATAATAAATCGTTAAGGCAATAAGCATAATGTTTTCCTCGTATAAAGAAAGTAAGAGAGTGAAATAAATGTTAGTTTTTACTTGATTTAAAGAAAAAGAAGAGACAAAAATTGTTTTAATTCATTTTACATATGCTTTTAACGTTCTTATACATTAAATATTTCAGTGTACTAGTTTTTTTTAACTTAAAAAAAATTTACAAACCGAACATTCTCTAACACACAAATATATAATAAGTCGTAATATTCTTGTAATCCTTTTGTATATTTTACATAAATTACTTCATTTGTTAAACAAGTACTTCCTTTTCATAGAGATTATGAAATTTATTAACAATATAAGAAAAAAAAAAAACTAAAATATTAACAGTTGTCATTCGTTAAATTTTTATTAAACATTTTGTTATGAAAATAAATTAAACTTCCGTAAAATATTACGAGATAAATGTATTTTCCTCGAGCTAACTCAAAGTATTGCATCATCTTGAAAAATCATAGTATTTTCTAATATAGAAGTAAAAAAGTTAATTGCGATATTTTCTAATGTTTGTTTATGTGCAAAGGCAAATTACGAACTGACATTAAAACATAATTAAAAGAAATTTAACTTTTAAAAACATTTCTTATATTTTAAAATGTTACATGAAGACATTTTTATATTCCATATTTACCATATTTTTTGGCGTATAACGCACAGTTTTTTTAAATCAGTTATACACCGGATATTCAAACTTACAGTAACAGCTGATTTTTAACAAGTTTTTATTTCTTACAAATAGGGCTTTATTTGTAAATTAAATTTTCTAGTGTATAACTCATTTATGTGACCTGCTCGTTGTACGCCGAAAAATACGATAAATAATTTAAAATAGTATGTTAGATACATACCGGATGTCCAATAAATGGTTAACTCAATTTTATTAATTAATAATAAAAGAATGGTTTAAGATAAAATACGCCGTTTACAAGAAATTTAATATATATATATATATATATATATATATATATATATATATATATATATACACTCCGCGACAAAAATATAGGTGCATTTTCTTATTTATTTTTTATTTATTTTTTATTTTTCATAAAATAACATTGTCTAAATAATGTCTTGTAATGTTAAATCATTTATTATTATTAAAAAAATGTTAAATGTTTGTATCATATTCAAAATAATCCTATTCAAAAATTTTAAAAAATCCTTTGTCGCGGAATAGTCTTAAATTAGAAAAATTTTAGTCTTAAATTTTTTTTTAATTAGTCTTATAAAATAAAAAAATTACTCTTAAATTAGTGTCATTTTATGATAATAATAAATAATCAGCACAATTTAGATAATGATATTTTATGAAAAAAAAAAAAAAAAAAAAAAACTTTGTACCGGACTTTTTCTCTGACTTTTAGATCACCCAGTATATATATATATATATATATATATATATATATATATATATATATATATATATATATACCGGGTGATCTAAAAATCAGAGAAAGCATTAAAAATATATTATTCAAAAACTATTAACCGTATCACTATGCAGTTTGAAAAAAGTGCACAGTGAAAACAAAATGCCCAAGAACACAAAATGCAACAGCCAGGAAAATCGTAGTTTTAGGAAGTATTTTAAAAATAACAAGGATAAGAAAATTAATAATGCCACAAAAAGTATTAATTTTAGAATTAAAATCAAAACATATTTTAATACGTGAGATAACAAAATAATTAAATGTTAACGATATATTGATGAGATGATTTTTAGCAACATATAAATATTTTTGGCTGTTTAAATTGAAAATTTGGCATTAGGCGGCCATGTTGCTCATCCAAACGAGATGTCCGCAAGTTAAAAAGTAAATGTTTAAAAAATTGATTTCTACCATGTTCATTACTTAGAAAATATTAAAAAAAAATATAGAGAAAAATACTTTTTTAGAAAACAGTGCTGGAACGATTAAACAAAAAAGGTTAAAACTAGAAGGTTAAAAACTAGCAGGAAAAAAGCCATTATTATGGAAACAAATAATAATAATAATAAAAAAATGTTAACTAAAAATTAAAAAATAGAAAGAGGCCAGGTGAACGCCTGCTAGCGACCTGTCTGCGACCTAGACACACAGGGCCTACTCCTGGAGTTATGGTTTGGGGAGCAATTTCGACAGCAGGAGCACTCTCGTGGTTATCCCACGCACCCTGACTGCAAATTTGTACGTCAGTCTAGTGATACAACCTGTTGTGCTGCCATTCATGAACAGCATTCAAGGGGGTGTTTTCCAACAGGATAACGCTCGCCCTCATACCGCTGTTGTAACCCAACCTGCTTTACAGAGTGTCGACATGTTGCCTTGGCCTGCTAGATCACCAGATCTTTCTCCAATCGAGCACGTATGGGACATCATTGGACGACAACTCCAGCGTCATCCACAACTAGCATTAACCGTCCCTGCATTGACCGCCCAAGTGCAACAGGCATGGAACTCCATCCCACAAACTGATATCTGACACCTCTACGACACAATGCATGCACGTTTGCATGCTTGCATTCAAAGTTCTGGCGGTTACACCGGTTACTAATGTACCAACATTTCACATTTGAAATGGCTCTTCTCGCCAATGGCTCTACCTGTAATCTTGAAACTTTAATTAATTAAATATGTTACCTAGACAAATGCATTGCTGAAATTTCATTACTGTACAATAATTTTTTCTTGGTGTTGGAATTTTTTTTTTCATCAGTGTATTCAGGCTATATCTGCCATGGCGAACACAGAAATCGCATGACCGACACCATGTTAAACAATCATATAATGCACCCTTTATCTGTCGGGGAAGTAATGTCCCCCCGTTGAGAGAAGAATTTCGGGCGCCACTACTGCATGTAGGGGGAAATTTTTAATTCGTAGGGACTTTTGGGGTGTTTTTGTAAGACTTAAAGGTTTTTACATGGATTAGGTTACTTTTTCTACCTTTCTTACATCATTCTTCACTAAAGTAGAAACTTTTATTGTCAATATAAGTACACTTTGAATTATTAGTAGGAATTGTCAATATTTTATTTGGTAACACTATCACATACGATTTTTCCTTTCCTTCATTTCTTTTCCTTTCCTTTCCTTTCTTTTATTTTTTCTTTTTTTTTTTTTTTTTTTTTTTGTTAAGTAGCACTGCTTAATTTAGTGCATGTTAGCTTGCAGAGTCTCATTGTGCTTTGGCATCAACTATTAATATACGTTTTATTAATTTTATTGATTTTTTAGTACATAAAATATAAATTGTTAACTGTGATGTGAAAATTTTTACTCTCATAACTAGTGTTTCGTAATTTCCTATTGGCCAATCACACACATTACACGTAATCCTATTGTCAGATCATTCTGAGCTGAATCCAATCCCTTCGCTATACATCGGAGAACTTATTTCTCATTTCTTTATGCACTGAAGTACACTAAATGCTATTGAAACAGCTGTCTGCTTTTCTATTATTTCTATTTGTCGATCTAGACGTTGTTATTTGCCTTGTTTTTATAATTTCACAACAAGTCTTCCATTAATATTAATACTTTCACTGTGTGTACTGTGTTTTCTGTACAATACAATTACACTTTTGAACTAGAACATTTTGTATCAGATTCGCCCCCCATATTCAGCCTTTTTGCAGATTAGTAGAATCGGGGGTCTACTGCATTCGAAACAGTAAGTGAAATCATGTGTTAAAGTTGAATGTGACGTGTAGCTTTTTACAATACGGAATCATAAAAAATGTTATTAGTCTTCTTCAGTTTATTGTTTGTTTCCTAATTGAGCTCTTGACTAAATAGTTGGTGTAAGGTTCAGTCTAAAAATGTCATTTGCTTATCGCAAGTTCAAAGAAATTTCGTCCAGTATGTCCTTCGAATATATTAAAAAGTCAAAATAAAATAAAAATGGAAAGGTATGATTACTTACTGTTTAATAAACCCTGTTTATCGAAATTTACATTTAAAGATAGATACATAATTAGCGGCAAAACAAAATAAAATTCAGTCAGATTCCGTATATGTTATGGACACATGTAGGATAACAAAAAATAAATGATAAAAAAGTCATTTCCATTTTTCACTTTAATGTCAATTCAGTATTTACGTGTTTTATAAAGAACAAAAAGAAAAACTGTCTTTCAAAACTTGCCTTTGACGTTTCATAAATAAACGTGATATTTCATAATAGTATTTACAACAAAATTCTGAGATAGAGTACGTCAAATTTTTCTTTGTCTGTCCAAAAATGTTTGTAGTGATCAAAACAATTTTTTTCTTTCTGTTTAATATTTAATTTCGTTGCTTTTGATAATCTATTTTTCATATTTTTTATCTATAAAATACTGTGATTTAAAATTATGATTTTAGTTAATTCACAGATGAAATAATGTTCCGTAAATAACAGAAAAACAACTTTTTTTTTTTTTTTTTTTTAATCTTATAATCAGGGCTCGCGTTGGTGAGCTATAGCGCACCATTGACCCAAATTTTAATGAAAGGGGCGCACTTTTGTTTCTAATCGCGGGTCCCGAGGACCCGTAATTTTTTTTTTTTTTTTTAACTTATGTATTCTCTACATCCTCCGAAAATATTTTTTATTCTAAGACAATAAATTTTCTTTTATTTAATTTCATTCCTTCATTTCTGAGCAATTTACTTTGATGGGCTATAGTCTAAACTTAACTGACGAATCGGCAACAGCTGCATCTGCTCCGTAGCTCCGGTCGAACGTGACGTCAATTTTCACTCCTTCCTGGCCTCTCCTGTTCTGACGGAGCGAGTGCGAAGAGTCCGAGATCTAGCATAGTCGTACGTTTTTTTTATTTTTAATCAATTGTTCTTTTAGGTTGGAAGTATCAATTAATTAGAACAAGGAATCCATGTCAAAGAAACGAAACTATCAAAAAAAACCTGGGAAAATGGATTTTCCTGGCTGGAATATCGCGACGGCAAAATGTTTTGTACAGTTTGTCAAAAAGCTAATTTTAAGAATGCTTTTACGGAATGTTGTACTAACTTTCGGAGAAGTGCACTTGTGCGACATATAAGCATCGAGGGAAAGGGTTGAGCATCAGGTCAACACTTAAAAGCTATAAAGATTACAAAACAACAAGCCCTCGTCAAAAAGTGTGCAGAGAATCAAACTAAAAAAAATTTTTTTCTTCATTAGAAAAGCAGTTACGGACTGTCTATTGGTTAGCTAAAGAAGAGCTGCCAGAAGTAAAATTTTCTTCATTAATAGATCTGCAAGTAAGTAAAGCTTTCATTAATATTTCTTATTTATTTTCATTTACATTAATATATTTCCTCATGTAGATGAGTCGAGTATAGATAATGGAATGTAAGAACCCCTGCCTTTTACATTTACGAAATTTACAGCTATCAATAATCAATTGAATGAAACCTCTCTTTTTTTTAAATCATATTTGATGTATTATATCAGAAATTCATTATTATGGGGGGAAAAAACTGATATTTATTGATTCTTAAGGCTATTCTCAAACAAATAATCCGTGTGAATCAATTCCATAAAGCTTTCCGACCTACAACTGTCAGCGAAAAACGGCAAGAGGTAATACCAGCAAAAATTACTCTGAAACAAAACCGAAACTAGAATATGATACCGGCAAGAGGCTATGGGCGGACACAAATGTTCGCTGCTTGCGAGGCGGGAGAAGAGATGCGCCGCGCGATGTGTGGAATAGCATCCTTATCCTTTCATAAGCCCAGTTACGTTCCGCCAGATATTTATGGAGAGATTTTTTTCTCTTTGCAGTGTTATCTTGACTGTATCTTTTTTTCGGAATTTTTAACCTCTAAAAAAATTGAAATATCCTTCTGAAAGACAGAAATTCAGCCTAATGATATTAGAAAAGAATATTCTGAAAAAATATCCGCGATCGGAAAAAAACTTCCCGAGATGATATTATTCCATTTAAAAATAGAGAAAGGGGGGAAACATTGACCCACTTATAGTATTTTTTATTTCATTAAAACTTAAAACAGATGATTTTATCATGTTAGCAATTATTCTACATTTTAGAATGTTGAGTAACTTTAACTAGTTAATATAAATAACTATAGAGCTAATAAAGTTATTCCATTCGCGATAAGACCTAGACGACCTAGACCTAGCGATAAAATCTGCGATGTTCTATAATTTGCCAAAATCGGGCATTGGAGTAGCGCGAAAAGCAAAGCTTACTCGGGAAACCGAAACAGCGTGCGCGGCAAGTTAACCGGCTCCGGGAATTCCAGTACCGTGCTTTATTTTATCCATAAAAAATATTGGAAGTCTTTTTTTTTCTTCCCCAAACCTTATAAAAAAAAAAAAAAAAAAAAAAAAAAAAACGAATAAATACGTTCGGCATAATAATCGTTCTTGCAGGTCACAAGTTGTGCACCACTACTTTAATAAGAAGAATGGCTAGTTCAAAATCTAATGAATTCGAAAACGAGGACAAAACAATTTCATGAATCCAATACTTTCTGCTTATAGAATAAGTATAAAATAAAATAAAAATGAAAGATATTGCTTCAACTTCAAAGTTACGGGAAAAAAATAAATAAAAAAAATCTGATGAAACCGCATCCGCAGACGGCTGCCAACTTTCTTTCTTTCTTTCTTTCATTCAATTTTTTTTTTTTTCTTTTTTTTTTAAATAAATGAGCTGCGGTTCTACTGCTTCTGCCGAGTTTTGCGATATAATTTTATCAATATAGGGGAGACCCGTGTACCTAGGTCCATCATGTACCTAGGCCCACTCCAATTTATTTCAATAATATTTAATTTTAAGTTTTATTACTCAATTGGGCGAGTAACAACACCAATTGCTAGTTTTACAACTTGTTTGGAACTTTTGGGAAGAAAGTTTTGACATGTTACATGTAGAAAACGAATTTACATGGATTGAAGTAAAATTTTGCAGCTCATCTCTTTTGCTATTTTACAAAGGCAAGTCAAATATTTTTCTTTCATTTCTAGTGTATAGTTTTGCTTGTTATATTGAGTAATAAATGAGATATTTAATTAGTCATCTCTGCATGTGGATTTTTTAGTGGAAGGCATTTTGAATGAAGTTACCAAAACTTGTACCTAGGGCCACATAGCTACCTTGTACCTAGGGCCAGTGTGTTTGGACCCTTTAACACTTTCGAGACCGCATGTTTTTGTCTTTTCGATAGTAAGGTGCGCCTGTGGGCGTTTTTCCCATAAGTTAAAATTTTTCAAAACAAAATTTGTCGTATTCACATTTATATTACAGATGGATATGCATTATAATCATACCCTCTCTAACCAAAGTATTTGCATCCATAGTATACTGATTGTACAAATATGAATATTGTGTATATTTTTTAGAAACAAATAACATACAAATTGCAAAAGAAACGCCCACTGGTGAAGTTTCATATTTCCAAATGACGTGAATCTATGTCAGCGGTCGCAAAAGTGTTAAGAAACACAGTACAGCCTATAGTAATTGGATGCTGGCAAACTCTGATAAACCCATCACTATATATAACGTTGCTGAAAATGTTGGCAAGTCCTACCCGCCGGCCTTTACTCCTGTAAACATTCTATCAGGCTTTTGTGTATCCGGCATATGGCCAACGAATAAAAACACATTCACTGAGGATGAATATTTAAGTTCAAATGTGACTGAAAGGCAAGATCCCCCCATAAATAAAAAAAAAAAAAAAAAAAAAAAGATTTTCCAGGAAGAAAGTGAACTGACAATGATAGAACTGGATGTCTCTGTTTCATGTCCTGTTGAAATTTCGAAACCTTCAACATCTAACATCTTTTCGTGTGTCATGCTTTAACAGGTACGAACCTAAGCAAAACCTCCCACATCAAAGAAAAGATGTGACAGAAAATCAGAGATATCTAGAAATCCAAGAGACACTCCAGAAAAAAAAAAAAAAAAACTCTTTGTTGGAATATCCCAAAGAAGAAGAAAAAAAAGTGAAAAATTTCGTGTTTTAAATTAAGGCAACAACATGATAATTATTATATGATAAATAAATATATTACTTGATATTGTTTCTTTTATAAAATACATGTTTATATGCTAATTTTCTATTCATTGCAAAGTGAAATCTAAATTTGAGAGAATGGCCCTACGTACAATGAGGTCTGTCCCCAGGTACAATGAGGGTGTTGTACCTAGGGCCACGAGTGAAGTTTTTTAAAATATTCTATTTGTCGGAATTTATTATTTTAGGTATTTATATTAATCCCAATTGGAAGTAATTAGTCTTAAAGATATGTACATATCAGTTTGATAATTTTAAAAAGATCAAGGGCTCTGTTTTTGGGCATTAAAGAAAAGCGGCCCTAGGTACACGGAAATCCCCTATATTATTTTTATTTTCTTATTGAAATTAAAGATATATACAAATTGGTGAATTATTTTTCGATCAAAGCCTTTTCAAATTAGATCGCCATGTGGCGAGTGGAGACCGTAAATCTTAAACTCAACTGACAAGTAACATTTTTTTTCCCTTCCCTGTGCTAGTCCTTTGTGGGGCATTTCTCCAATATTACTCAAATTATTATGATCATTTTTTAACACTTTACAACAAGGTTGAAAAGTGTTTATGACTTCAGTTTGTCGCTCTGTCTGTCTGTCTGTCCGCACTCTAACTCCCGTAAATATTTATGGAATTTCTTGAAACTGATATATGTTATTCAAGTTCACTATCGGATGTTCCCTATTGAAAATGGAGTTTATACATCTACTGATTTGTGTACAGGGACCCCCGAAAATATTTCAAAGCATTGTGTTATATGAGAGCATTTCTATAAACCATATTTTTATACCCTTACTGAACAAAACTCTTAATGAAATTGAAATATGTTATACAAGTTCACTATCGGATGTTCCCTGTTCAAAATGGAGATTATACCTCTACTGGTTTGTGTACAGGGACCCCCTAAAATATTTCAAAGCATTGTGTTCTATGAGAGGCATTTCTATAAACCATATTTCCATACCCTTACTGTACACAAATCTTAATGTAATTGAAATATGTTATTAAAGTTCCTTATCAGAAGTTTCCTGTGTAAAATGGAGTAAATATCACCACTGATATGTGTACAGGGACACACAAAAGTATTTCAAAGCATTGCGATTTATGAGACACATATCTATAAACTAAATTTTAATAACTTTACTTTGCACGAACATTTACGAAATTGAAATGTGTTTTTTTTAAGCACAAAAAAAAATACTTTGCATAGAATATAGCATGATTAGCATTAGATTTACAGGGTGACACAAAAATATTCATTTACACTGCTCGACATTGAAAATGCAACAACAAGAAGGAATGATAATAACGGAATAAAATTAGTTGGACACATACATTACAGTAGGAAGAACAGTTGATTAAAATTTCAGGAAATTTTGAGTAATATGTACTGAGAAAATAGTACATAAAGCAGCGACCTCTGTGAGCAATAACAGCACATATCTGCCTAGGCATTGAATCGAACAGTTGAATCGATTGAATCGACTGTTGCTCTCGCGCTGGCCAGAGCAACAGTCGAACACATTCTGTATCAAAAAAGGTCCGCACAATGCAAACAACTTGCGGACGTGCATTATCTTGCTTAAATTTTGTGCTACAGAGGCCTCGAATACAGGACAGAGGGGTGGTCCTTAACTCATCAGAAATTTAATGGCCGCTGTTCAGAGTACCTGAAATACGAACATGAAGTAATCGAGACATGTATCCAATGGGAACCCATAACATGAATGTTGCAAATGATGGACAGTATGATGATGTCGAATCCCAGCTGGCAATGTGCATTATTAATAATGCCGTTAAATACGGATAAGTCAATCTTGGTGCTGTAAACAGGATTGTGATTTGTCTGAAAAGTTCCTGCGTCCAGGTTCATCGTTGATCACACATTAATGGCGCCCAGTGATGCAGTTTTGAGGGTAATCAGAATTTTGGTAGCCGCATACTGAGTGACCACCTGGATTGATGGTTTGTTGTACCATTGGATACACGTCCCGGTCACCTCTTGTTTTCATTCCCGCCACTCTGAATACCAGCCATTATATTTCTGACGAGTTAAGGCCCATAGCTCTGCCCAATGTTCAAGGCCTCCGAAGGACAATGCACGACCGCAAGTTGTCCATATTGTCTGGACCTTCATTGATTCCGAATGTGTTCGACTGTTGCTCTGGCCTGCGCGTTCTCCTGAGCTCGCACCAATGAAAATGACTGTTTAATTGTTCAAAAGCGA
The DNA here is from genome assembly GCA_963930645.1 of Salticus scenicus. Taxonomy (NCBI): domain Eukaryota; kingdom Metazoa; phylum Arthropoda; class Arachnida; order Araneae; family Salticidae; genus Salticus; species Salticus scenicus. Next base: position 6,179,419 of record OZ005659.1, read on the forward strand.
CTGGCCCCCACCACTCACCAGTAATTTTGATCGATGAATTGTGGCATCGTGTTGAAGCTTCATGAAGTGCTCTACCCGTACATGTAATCCAAACGCTGTTCGATTCAATGCCTAGGCAGATAAGTGCTATTATTGATCACAGAGGTCGCTGCTTTATGTACTGTCTTCTCAGTACATATTAGTCCAAATTTCTTGAAATTTTAATCAATTGTTCTTCCTGCTATAATGTATGTGTTCAACAAATTTCATTCCGTTATTTCATTCCTTCTTCGTGCTGCATTTTCAATGTCGAGCAGTGTATATAAAGAGCTATTAATAAATATTTGCTAGAAGTGTACATTCGTTTACATTAAGCGTTTTTAACATTTTCTAACTTTTTTAACACTTCCCAACCAGGTTGAAAAGTGTTAATGACATCGGTTTGTCTATCTGTCTGTCCGTCTGTCTGTCTCTCCGCGCACTAATTCCCGTAAATGTTTGTGGAATTTCTTAAAACTGATATATGTTATTCAAGTTTACTATCGGATGTACCCTTATGAAAATGGAGTTTATGCCTTTACAGGTTTGTATACTGGGGCACCCGAACGTATTTTAAAGTATTGTGTTCTATGAGAGGTATTTCTACAAATCATATTTTCATACCTTTACTGTACACATATATGTTCTATGAGAGGTATTTCTATAAATCATATTTTCATACCTTTACTGTACACATATCTTCATGAAATTGAAATATGTTATTCAAGTTCACTATTGGATGTTTCCTATATAAACTAGATTACATACAATAATTGGTTTATGTACAGGGTCACTCAAAAACACTCCAAAGCTCTGCGTTCTGTGTGAGATATTTCTATAAATCAAATTGTAATAACTTTACTTTCCACGAAGTTTTAGGAAATTGAAATACGTTATTTATATGCACAAAACAATGCTTTGCATAGAATATAGCATGGTTACCATTAGATTTACAGGGGGACACAAAAATATTTAGGTATATTAAGAGCTATTAATAAAAAATTGCTGGAATTGTACTTTCGTTTACATTAAGTGTTTTTGACACTTTCTATAATTTTTTTTTAAATATAATTTCAATTTGTGTATATGTCTGACTGTTCTTCTGTCCGTCTATCTGCCTGTTTCTCTGCGCTTTAATTCCCGTAAATATTTATGGAATTTCTTTAAACCGATATATTTTATTCAAGTTCACTATCGGATGTACCCTATTGAAAATGGAATGACTACCTCTTCTGGTTTGTATACAGGGACACCCAAAATTATTCGAAAGCATTGTGTTCTGTGAGAGGAGTTTCTATAAACCATATTTTAATACCTTTAATGAATAGAATTTTTAATGAAATTTTAATATGTTATTCAATTCCCTATCGGATGTTTCCTATGTAAAATAGAGTACATTTCTAACTGGTTTGTGTACAGGGCCACTTGAAAGTACTCGAAAGCATTGGGTTGTATGAGAGTTATATTTATAAACCAAATTTTAATAATTTAATTTTCCACAAAGATTAATGCTATTGAAATATATTATTCGTATGCACAAAAGAGTGTGCTTTCTATGTAATATTGTATGGTTAGCATTGGATTTATAAGGCCACACAAAAATAATCAGTTACATACTATTAATACTATTAATTAATTGTTATTAATACTATTAATAAAAATTTGCAGGAATTGCACTTTTGTTTACATTTTGTTTACATTGCACGTTTGACAGTTTCTTATAATTTTAGTGGAAATATGATTTCAATTTGTGCATCTGAGTGTCCGATTGTCTACCTTTCTATCTGTTTGTCTCCGGCTCCTATCATTCGTGAATATTTTGAGAATTTTAAAAAAATGATACACTCAAGTTCCCTATGGAATGTTCCCTAATTAAAATGTCATTAATATGTCCTATACAACTAGTTTGTTTACAGGGACAACAACAACAACAAAATAAAAAAAGCCAATGTATTACGTTTTAGGACAGAATTTTTAAAAAAAATATATTTAAAAACTTTCTACTATAAAAATCATAAAAACACTGACATGTGTTATTGATATTCTAAAATATTGTATTGTATAGAATACGATGTGATTAACTTTCAGATTTACAGGGGTGCAGTAAAATATTCAGAGAGTGTAAAAGATGTAATTATAATCTAACGGCTGCATTTTCTTTTGCGTTACGCCTTTTTAACACTTTCCAAAATGCCTAAGAGTAATTTTAAAACCAATTAGTCTATCTGTATGTTTTTCAGACCTACTGTCTGTTGTGCGATAACGTAGGCAAAGAATATTAAAAGTTATTCGATACAACAATTGCATACAGTTGGAAAGTGTTACTAATCAATGCGTACTGCATGATTTTTCTTTCTTGTTCAAAATTGCGATGCATTTCCGAGATAGGAGGGTCGAGTGACTCTAAGCCATATCAAATGTAAATTTATCTGAATTTAATCTGAATTCTTTGAAATAAAATTTAACATTCAGGATCAATAGTAATATATTAATTAACACCAGTATGTTATCTAAAATTTGTTTTATTTGGAAAAAAAAGAGTTCCCTTGAACGCTGTCTAATGTTTAATGCAAGAATCGTGAAACTTGTCTTGTGAAGCAGAACTGGCGAAGGCCAATTTCTGCTAATTGTGAAAGAAGTGCATGCTTAAATGCTCTGAAAATGTTTTGAATCAGTTAGTTATAACGGTTCGTGCTGCAAGCATAGAGTACTGAAAACATTCAGAGCCGTCACTTGCTTAGAAGCTAATGGTAAAAATCTAACATGTAATTTTTCCATAGACACAATCGCCCCTGGACCGAAGACTCCTGAGCTCGCATCATTAGCTTTCGCACTATTAGTCACAGATTACGTATGCAATTTCGTAATTAATTTTATGGGTATAAAGATTTGGCTAATTATCGCTCTTTTTTTTTTTAATGAAAAAGAAAATGAGGTTTAGAAGGTTATACACTTTTTGATTTTTGATTTTTAACACTTTCCAACAAGGTTGAAAAGTGTTAATGACTTCGGTTTGTATGTCTGTCTATCTGTCAGTCCATCTGTCTGTCCGCGCTCTAACTTCCGTAAATATTTATGGAACTTCTTGAAACTGATATATGTCACTCAAGTTCACTATCGGATGTTCCCTATTGAAAATGGTGTTTATACCTTTATTGGTTTGTATACAGGGACCCCCGAAAATATTTCAAAGCATTGTGTTCTACGAGAGGCATTTCTATAAACCATATTTTCATACTCTTACTGTACACAAATCTTAATGAAATTGAAATTTGTAATTCCAGTTCACTATCGGATGTTCCCTGTTAAAAAAGGAGTTCATACCACTAATTGATTGTGTACAGACACCCCTCGAAAATATTTCAAAGCATTGCGTTCTATGAGAGGCATTTCTATAAATCACATTTTCATACCCTTACTGTACAAAAAACCTTAATGAAATTGAAATATGTTATATAAGTTCCCTATCGGATGTTCCCTATTGAAAATGGAGTTTATACCTCTACTGGTTTGTGTACAGGGACCCCCAAAAATATTTCAAAGCATTGTGTTCTATGAGAAATATTTCCATAAACCATATTTTCATACCCTTACTGTACACAAATTTTAATGAAATAGAAATATGTTATTCAAGTTCCCTATGAGTTGTTTCTGGTATAAAATGGAGTAAATACCACCACTAATTTGTGTGCAGGGACACACAAAAGTATTCCAAAGCATTGCGTTTCATGAGAGATATTTCTATAAACTAAATTTTAACGACTTTACTTTGCACGAAGATTTATGAAATTGAAATATGTTATTTATAAGCACAAAAGAAAATGATTTGCATAGAATATAGCATGATTAGCATTAGATTTACAGGGAGACACAAAAATATTCAGTTATGTAACGAGCTATTAATAAATATTTGCTAAAATTGTACTTTCGTTTGCATTAATCGTTTATAACACTTTTTAACATTTTTAACTCTTCCGAACAAGGATGAAAATTGTTAATGACTTCTGTTTGTCTGTCCGTCTGTGTGTCTGTCTAACTGTCCGCGCTCTAACTCCCGTAAATATTTGTAGAATTGTTTGAAACTGATATATGTTATTCAAGTTCACTATCGGATGTTCCCAATTGAAAGTGGAGTTTACACCTTTACTGGTTTGTATACAGGGACACCCGAAAGTATTTCAAAGCATTTTGTACTATGAGAGGTATTTCTATAAATCATATTTTCATATCTTTACTGTGCACATATCTTAATGAAATTGAAATATGCTATTCAAGTTCACTATTGGATGTTTTCTGTATAAAATGGATAAAATACCATCACTGTTTTATATACAAGGACACTAAAAAGTATCCTAAAGCACTGCGTTCTATGAGAGATATTTCTATAAATCAAATTTTAATAACTTTACTTTCCACGAATTTTATCGAAATTGAAATATGTTATTTATATGCACAAAAGAATGCTTTGCAAAGAACATAGCATGATTATCATTAGATTTACAGGGTGACACAAAAATATTCTGTTATATTAAGAGCTATTAATAAACACTTGCTAGAGTTCTACTTTCGTTTACATTAAGCATTTTTAAGACTTTCTAACTTTTTTTTTTAAGTGTGAATATGATATCAGTTTGCGTATCGGTCCGTCTGTCCGTCTGTGTCTGTCTGCCCGTGCTCTAACTCACGTAAATATTTATAGAATTTTTTGAAACTGATTTATATTATTCAAGTTCACTATCCGATGTTCCCTATTGAAAATAGAGTTTATACCTCTACTGGTTTGTCTACAGGGCCACCCGAAAGTATTTCAAAGAATTGTGTTGTATGAGAGTTATTTCTATAAACCATATTTTCATACCTTTACTGAACAATATCTTCATGAAATTGAAATATGTTATTTATGTTCACTATTGGCTGTTTCCTATGTAAAATAGATTACATACCACCGTTAGTTTATGTACAGGGTCACTTAAAAACACTCCAAAGCATTGCGTTCTTTTTGAGATATTCCTATAAATAAAATTTTAATAACTTTTACTTCCCACGAAGTTTTAAGAAATTGAAATATGTTATTTATATGCACAAAAGAATGATTTGCATAGAATATAGCATGGTTATCATTAGATTTACAAGGTGACACAAAAATATTCAGTTATATTAAGAGCTATTTATAAAAAATTGCTAGAATTGTACTTTCGTTTACATTAAGCGTTTTTGACACTTTCTATCATTTTTCTTAGTGGGAATATAATTACAATTTCTGAATCGGTCAGACAGTTCTTCTGTCCGTGTGTCTGTCTCTCTGTCTGATTTCCTACGCTCTAATTCCCGTAAGTATTTATGGAATTTCTTTGAACCGATATATCTTATTCAAGTTCACTATCGGATGTTTTCTATTGAAAATGGAGTGAATACCGCTTCTAGTTTATGTACAGGGACACCCAAAAGTATTTGGAAGCATTGTGTTCTATGAGAGGAGTTTCTATAAACCATATTTTAATACCTTTAATGTATAGAAACTTGAATGAAATTTTAATATGTTATTCAATTCCCTATCGGATATCTCCTATGTAAAATAGAATACATTTCTAACTGGTTTGTGTACAGGGGCACTTGAAAGTATGCAAAGCATTAGTGTTGTATTAGAGTTATTTTTATAAACCAAATTTTAATAATTTTATTTTCCACAAAGCTAATTGCAATTGAAATATATTATTCGTATGCACAAAGAGTGCCTTCTATATAATATGGTATGGTTAGCATTAGATTTACTGGGCCACAGAAAAATAATCAGTTACTTTAAGAGCTATTAATTAAAATTTTCTGGAATTGCACTTTTGTTTATATGAGCGTTTTAACACTTTCTTATAATTTTAGTGGGAATATGATTTCAATTTGTGCATCTGTCTTTCTAGTGTGTCTCCGGCTCTTATCATCCGTGAATATTTTGAGAATTTTAAAAAAATGATACACTGAAGTTCCCTATGGAATGTTCCCTATTTAAAATGCGATTAATAGGTCTTGAGCAACTAGTTTGTTTACAGGGACAACGACAAAAAAAAAAAAAACATAAATAAATAAACACAAAGTATTCCTTTTTAGGACAGAATTTTTTAAAAGCTATATTTAAAAAACTTTCTACTATAAAAATCATAAAAGCATTGACATGTATTATAAATATTCTAAAATATTGTTTTGTATGGAATATGGTATGATTAACTTTCAGATTTACAGGGCTACAGTAAAATATTCAGACAGATTAAAAGCTGTAATTATAATCTAATCACTGCGTTTTCTTTTGCGTTAAGCCTTTTTAACACTTTCCAAAATGCCTAAGAGTAATTTTAAAATCCATTAGTCTATCTGTATGCTTTTCAGTCCTTCTGTCTGTTGTGTGATAACGTAGGCAAAGAATACTAAAAGTTATTCGATAGAACAATTGCGTACAGTTGGAAAGTGTTACTAATCAATGCGTACGGCTTGATTTTTTATTCCTGTTTTTCTTAATAATAATATACATTTTATACATAGACAGTAAATGAAATTATTGTGAAATAGCTGAAAGTTACATTTACCTTCAAAACATCTTGTTTTTAGAATTGAAAGACTTACTTTTCAACATTTTAAAATGATAATAAATATGTTTAATAATCAGATTGTTTGAAATGTATATATGTGTATAAATACACACACACATATATATATATATATATATATTTAAATACATATAATTTTTTTTTTCACAGAAGGAAAATGGGGTAAATGGGGTTGATTTTCCTGGAGGAGTTTACACTCATCATTCTGTAATTACTGAAATGACGGAAGTACTTACAAAAACTGTACAAGATGAACTTATTTCAAAAATAATTACAAGATAAAAAGAACTTTTATACACCATGTTTTTAAATTTTCTGTTGAATCATATAAACGCTACTGAAGTTAACGAGAACCCGGAGAAATTGGATAAAAGTATTAAAAAAATTCCTTTCTATCGTGTTTTAAGCTATTATAAAAGTTTCAAATTGCTATCTAGCCGGGAAGTTAGTTAAAAGTTGATTGCAAGGTTTGTACTGGTAACGCTGCCGAAGGCAGCAGTGTCCCGAAGCAATTGGTTAAAAATATTTTTGAAATGCATTTTCACCGTATTCTGAACTATTCTGAAAGTTTCAAATGTCTAGCTACACGGGAAGTTAGTTAAAAATTTTTCTGTTGAATCATATAAACGCTTCCGAATACAATAGGGGCCTGAAACAGTTGACTAAAAGTATTTAAAAAAATGTATTGTCGCCGTGTTCTGAGCTATCCTGAAAGTTTCAAATATCTAGCTAGTCGGGAAGTTAGTGAAAAATCGATTGCAAGTTTTGTTCTGGTAATGATGCCGAATGCAGCACGAACCCGAAACAGTTGGCTAAAAGAATTTTAAAAATGCATTTTCACCGTGTTCTGAACCATTGTGAAGGTTTCAAATGTCTAGCTAGTCAGGAAAATAGTTAAATAAATTTTCTGTTGAATCATATAAACGTTACCGAAGGCAGTAGGGACCTGAAGCAGTTGACTAAAAGTATGAAACAAAGTATTGTCACCGTGTTCTGAACTATCCTGAAAGTTTCAAATGCCAAAGTAGTCGGGAAGTTAGTGAAAAATCGATTGCAAGCTTTGTACTGGTTACGCTGTCGAAGGCTACAGGAACCCGAAGCAGTTGGTTAAAAATATTTAAAAACTGCATTTTCGCCGTGTTCTAAACTATTCTGAAAGTTTCAAATGTCTAGATTGTCGGGAAACTAGTTAATTAAATTTTCTGTTGAATCATATAAACGCTGCCGAAGGCAGTAGGGACCTGAAACAGTTGACTAAAAGTGTTAAAAAAATGTATTATCACCGTGTTATGAGCTAGCCTGAAAGTTTCAAATGTCTAGCTAGTCGGAAAGTTTGTGAAAAATCGATTGCAAGCTTTGTATTGATAACGCTGCTGAAGGCAGCAGGAACCCGAAACAGTTGGCTAAAGGTATTAAAAAAATGTATTTTCCCCGTGTTCTGAACGATCCTGAAAGTTTCAAATGTCTAGCTAGTCGGGAAGTTAGTTAAATAAATTTTCTGCCGAATCATATAAGCCCTGCCGAAGGCAGAGGGACCTTAAATAGTTGACTGAAATTATTAGAAAAATGTATTGTCACCGTGTTGTGAGCTGTCCCGAAAATTTTAAATATCTAGCTAGTCGGGGAGTTCGTTAAAAATCGATTGCAAGATTTGTCCCTGACAAACACACAAACAAACAAACAAACATACAAACAAGAATCGAAGTTAATAAAAACATGGTAATAAGAGAGTCCCCTGTGATTGGCATCATATGTGATGAATCTTGTGACATTAGCAATTACAAAAAATTGATTTTGTATGTAACATTTGTTCAAGAAGGGGAACCAAAGACGGTTTTTGTTGATAACATTAATTTACAGGATGGTAAAGCTGTCACAATTACAGAAGCAATTTTGAAAAAGTTGCAAGATTTAAAAATTCCAATTTATAAGATTGTAGGTTTCCGAACAGACGGAGCAGCAGTCATGATAGGTCGTAAAGGGGGAGTAGGCATTTTAATTAAAGAATCAGGAGCAAAATTTTTGATAGCTGTGCATTGTTGTGCTCATATAATTGCACTTGCTCTTTCTCAAGCTGCCAATTCCATAGAAAAAGTTAAACAGCTTGAAATTTGTTTAAGCAAACTATTTAGATTTTTCAATGATAGCCCAGTAAGAGAAAGTGTTTTACATCAAATTCAAGAAATAAATGATGAACAAATTAAAATAATTACACCAAAACAAATCCGGTGGATTAGCTTATATAAAGCTATTGTAGCTGTCTATAATAGTTACAATTCAATAATTGAGAGCTTAGAACATATTGCGGTAAAAAGCAAAGATACGAGTTCTGTAAGGCAAAGGGGCTATTAAAAAGTTTAAAGAGTCCTTCAATGCCTTATTTTTTGGCAGTTTGTATCGATATATTACAGCCCATAAACGAATTATCCAAAATGTTTCAGGAAGATAACATTAACTTCTCCAAAATTAAACCCCTGGTAAATATGTGTGTAGACTCATTAAGCTCTCTTATTGATAGATCTGGGGAACAAGAACAATCTCATGTCAGACAGATACAAAGTGAAACCACGGAGTTCGAAAGCGATTATGAAGAAAATTCATCCAAAACAAAAGAAGAGTTTATCAAGGCAGTCATTAATAATATAAATGATCGCTTTCCAGATAAATCTGTGAATGTACTAACAGTAATTAGTTTGTAATTTAATCCAGGAAGTTTCCCTAAAAACAAAATAGATTTACAGAATTTCGGAAAAGAAGAGATCAATACAATAATAGACCATTTTGGTCATGGAACAATGGAACTATTAGATGAAAATGAATTGAGAAATTTTTTTTTCCAATTCAAGTGTTTGGCCCTAAATTTTCCTAGCTACACTTTAAAATAGTTTTGTAAAACTGTTATTCAGGAATATACTGAAGAATTTCCTGACTTTGCATTATTAGCTTGTCATTTTGGTGGTACCAGTAAGCTCAGTTTCGGCAGAACGAAGATTTTCTTGCCTCAACAGAATCAAGACGAAATTGAGGAATTTTTTATCAGAAGAAAAGTGTAAAAACTTAATGATGATTTCACTAGAAGGACCAAAATTAACAGATCAAAATTGTGCTAATATATTGAAAAGAGCACAAAAAATGTTTAATGAAAAACGAAGAAATAAATAGATGTTCTTTTATTTTATTTTTCTTTAATAAGTTTATTATTATTATTGTTGTTCCAAATTTATTGCTATTAGTCAAAATGGTTATAATTTTACTTCTTTCGATTTTATTAAATAAAGATTTTCTTTGTGCTTTTCATTAAGTTTATTTACTAATGTGCTGTTTTAACTACATGATAAAATGCAAGCTTAACAGAGGTAAGTACTAATTTTCTGTGACGAAAAAATTAACATGCAGAACTTTTTTCTTTTTATTATTTTTTTAGTACGAAGCTTCAAAAGGAAACAAGGAATTGTGAAAAACTGTGTTTATGGAAAATATTAGCAGTTACATGTCCCAAAACAAATTTTTTATTATTTTTTTAGTGTCCCCATTTAAAAAAAAAAAAAAAAATTGACCCATATTTTTCATAGTGGCGGGGTCTTGAGACCCCATTTTTCAAAAGGTCAGCGCGAGCCCTGATAATCAAGTTTTATAGTTTATAATATTTCATATATTACATTATATACAAGTATAATGTATATTTTTAAATTTATGTGTCAATAGTTTTCAAATTACAGATTTTCTTTATCCAAAATTGTCTTTCCAAGCATCATCAAAATTCAATATGAATGTCCATTTATTTGTATTTACTAATTTATTAAAGAGGACTCTGATTAATTAACAGAACTTAATATATAGGAAAATACAGTCAGAAAGTAACAAGAAGAAAGAAAGTAAGGAAATCAGACTTGTGAGAATTTTTGATAAATTTTTCAACAAAATTTTCAAATCAAAATTGTAGAATATGATATGAATAACATAACTAAGTTCAGCAATACAAGTTGTTTAAAATATACTATATAACTGTTTAAAACATGTTGCTTTTTTCCCTAAACCATCTATATGACAGTGTTTTATGTATAATGATTCAGTTTTTAAGTCACCAAATAAATTAATATTTTTAAGAAGTGTAGTAATTTCTCTTATTAACCACTTTATAAAAGCGCAAGCATTAAAAATATTATTAACAAAATGTTAATAATAATAAAAAGAAAAATATATAATAATATTTTTTGTCGAAACTTTTCATGCCTGAATGAGTTACTGAATAAAGTTTATTATTTTCTTCTAAATTAAAATATATTTAACAATATAAAATGCAAAGAAAAGGTACATGGATTTCCATACATTTTTTAAGGGATATTTTGGATTATAATCCAAAGGTTACCGTGATTGATTTAATATATTTATTAAATAATTTACTAGTTAATAAATTTTTATTATTAACCGACTTCAAAAAAGAAGGAAGGTTCTCAATTCAAACCGTATGTTTTTCTTATGTTTGTTAGCTCTTAACTTCTGAACGGATGCTCCGATTTTGACACTTTTTGTTTTGTTGAAAAGGTCTTGGTCTGAAATAGGTCCCATTGTAATATCTTTACAATCTAAAGAAAATACAGGGTGCCCAAAAAAATCAGTCCCAACTCTTTTAACTGCTAAACGGCTGCAGCTATAGTGTTAAAAATGGTATGTAAGTATAGCAAAGTGGCCATGCAGTACAAGGTTAAATTGCTTGCAGCGCCACCTGGTGAAAAACAGCGGAGTTAGTGTTACTATCTCGAAAAAGGTTCTAGAGAAAAAAGTGAATTACAAAGTTGAAAAGTATCATCGATTTAGTACAAAAAGATAGTTTAGACATTCATACTAGCGTTCCTGTCTCGGAAATGGTTCAAGACAGGTGGGGAAAGTAAATTGTAAAATTGCAGGGCATCATCGATTTAGAACGAAAATATAATTTAGACATTGTTGCTAAAAGTACAATGCTAAAAAACGTACATTTGTTTGTTCGCAATTTCTTACACTATGCACACTTGAGCTACATTGCACACGTTGTAGCGTAGCTGCTGAGACTTACATTATATAGTTCATAATACGGTTACTTGATACTTTTTGTTTTGTTGTAAAGATCTTGGTCTGAAGTAGGTCCCATTGTAATATCTTTACAACGTAAAGAAAATAAAACGCTATCTGTTGAAAAACAGCGGAATCAGCGCTCCTATCTCAAAAACGGTTCAAGATGGGAGAAAAGTTAATTACGAAGTTGTAGAGTATCATGGATTTACTACGAAAAGACAGTTTTTAGACATTATTGCTAAAAATAGAACGCTTAAAACGTGCAGTTGTTTCTTCGCAATTTCCTACACTGTGCACACTTGAACTACGTTGCACACTTTGCAGCGTAGCGGATGACACGTATACTCTGTGGTTCAAAGTACTGTTACTGTAAGCGGTCACATCGATTAGCGCAAAGTCGTTTACAACCAACTTCAGAAAAGAGGGTGTTTTTAATTCGAGCTGTGTGTTGTTGTTGAAGTTTCTAACCTTATAACTTCGTAAGAGATGCTCTAATTAACCGACTTCAAAAAGGAGGAGGTTTGCAATTCAAACTGTACGTTTTTTTGTTTTTGTTGTTGTTTGTTAGTTCATAACTTTTGAACAGATAATACGTTTTCGGTACTTTTTGTTTTATTGTAAAGGACTTGGTCTAAAATAGGTCCCATTGCAATAACTTTATTATAAAAAAAAAAAAAAAATACAGGGTGCCCAAAAAGGTCAGTCTCGTCTCTTTTAATACTGAACAGCTGCAGCTATAGTCATAAAAGTGGTATGTGAATTATAAAATTGCAGAGCATCATAGATTTAGAACGAAAAGGTAGTTTAGAGGTTAATGCTAAAAACAGAACGCTTAATACGTGCATTTGTTTGTTCACAATCTCCTATTTTGTGCACACTTGAACGACATTGCATCTGTTGTAGCGTAGCGGGTGACATTTATGCTATGTAAAATTCAAAGTATGGTTATGGTAAGCGGTCACATCGATTAACGCATAGACATTTTAAACCGACTTCATAAAGGAAGAGGTTCTCAATACAAACCATGTTTCTCATTGTTGTGGTTGTTGAAATTTGTTAGCTTATAACTTCGTGAGAGATGATTTAATTTTAATACATTTTTTGTTGTCGTAATGATCTTGGCCTGAAATAGGCTTCATTATGATTTCATTAAGATATAAACAAATTACAGGATACTCACAAAAGTCTGTTCTCACTTTAACTGCTGAACGCATGCAGCTACACCGGTAAAAGCAGTATGTAAGTATCGACGTTGAAACTTCTGTCCGTCAGCTGCAATGCATATTCTGCTCTTTTTTGAACTTTACGCTGCGCAATTTCAGCGCAGCGAGTGACACGTATTCACTGCAAAGTTCAATATATATGCCTAACAGAATTTTTGGTTACGAATACAGCGTATCCGTCCTTTACATTTCTAAAGACTTTTTAACTTAACGTATGTTCATTCAATAGATAGTTTTTTGCTCATAGCTGATAAAGGCAAGAAAAGTGACACAACTTAAAATGGAGCATTTGAGAAAAATCAATTTAAAAATAACTTGACTAAAATAAAACTGGCACAACTGTCTCTCGAGTGGATAACTTTCTAGATGGAGATGTAACTTTGTTGTTCACATTGGGTGCATTTCATGTATTTTTCAGTGACATAAACCATTTTTTGAGTTATGTCACTATTTTTGGAAGTTGTGATTTGTGAAACTGCCGTCGAAGGTCTTTTGATATTCTGCTATATGAATAAGTTTACATTGAAAAGAGAAAAATAAAACCTTTTTGTAAAAAAATAGAACCGACTCCAAAAAGCAACCACAAAAAAAAAAAAAAAAAAAAAAAAAAAAGTATGAAATGAAAATAAATTGCGCCTAAAAGTATAAAATAATTTCATACGCCAAACAACCTATAACACTAAAATTAATCATGACTTTTGAAGTCGGCGCAAAATTAAATAAAAATTGATACCTTTATTCAATACAGAAATCAAATCCTATTCAAAATAAACATCTCACATTGTCGACTGCAAAACGCAGTCGAAAACTATTTTGATTCAAGGAAACAAATAAGATTTCGTAAGCAGCAAAAGTTGGCAAAGGTGCTGGGAACTAAAGTCCTTGGTGAAAGAAAAATCACAAAATTATCTGGCAAACGTATTTAATTTCCTTGGGATATCATGATTAATTTGATAAGGTATATTAAGAGTAATTCAAGAATAGGAAACAATTCTTCGTACAAAATATATTATGAAAATATACATATTGCGTGTATATTTTTGCAATACGTTTTGAACGCCAAATCCAAAAGCCACCAAGGATGATAGTTATCAAAGTTATACCAAATTTGCAAAGGAAACTCTAACTTCGTAGAAAAATAAATACCGCATTGTGAAGAATGTTCACTCTTCTGTGTAAATGCTACCAATGGACCAATTGTATACAGTGATAAAATAATAAGGGAAACATGAAAATGGATCATTCGAGACGACAGCATTTGTTGCTACCGATCTAAAAACAGACCCTTGAAAACTAATTAAATTTTATTTAATTTTGCGCCGACCTCAAAATTTATGATTAATTGTAGTGTTATAGGTTGTTTGGCAAAGGAAATTACTTTATACCTTTAGGCGCAATTTAGTTTCATTTCATACATTTTTTTTTTTTTTTTTTTTTTTTATAGTGGTTGCTTTTTGGAGTCGGTTCAATTTTTTTACAAAAAGGTTTTATTATTCATATTTTCTTTAAAACTTATTGCTTTTTTCATTTTAGCTATTTAATAAATTATCTTGTTCTTACGGGATACGGTGGTATTTTATCATCTGTTATCTTACATTCAACTAATTTAAAACTAAAGTTTACAAAATTAAATTTACACGAACATTCTTTTATAGAGATATTACAATAATATCAGTTATTTTTAAAACACTTGAATGTCCCGTTGGAGTTCTCTTAAATGTCAAAGGCGACACTATAATTCGTTATAATAACTAAGTATTTGGGGAATCGCTTTGAGTGATGATGACATAGAAAAATGAAAAATTAGCACAAAGAAGAATATTTATAGATTATGACAAAACAAGCATAAAAGTGTAAATCGTTTTATGAAAGAAAAGTTTATGATTTTAATTGATTTTAATTGTAATCGTGTATGTATATTTATTTTTTACTAGTTCGAATTTCCATTATTTTTAATACATTTTATTCAAAACGTATATTTTAATTTTTCTATTATGCGTTCTCAAGAATAATAATAATAATAATGATAATAATAATAATAAAATAATTTAATCTAAATCTAGAATTTCATTCATTTTATTTAATAATTTTAGATGTAAGTGTTTTGCCCTTACGAATGCCGAGTAAAGGGATAATTACAGAGATTAGATGTCATATATTTATAGCTCAACATTTACAAATTCAAAAATGCTAAAATAAGTTCTTGCATCAAATGTTCCAAAATTATAAAACGTTTATTTAAGTAAGTGTCAAGGGAGAAAAAAGGCTGAGTAGCAAAGATTAACGTGAATGTAATCTATCAAATTGATAAACGTTTACCCTTTATACATTAAAAAAAAAAAAAAAAAAAAAATCTTATGAAATATATAAAAGTTTATGCAAAAATTACAAAAGATAAACCCTGGAACTTTATATCTTAAATATCTAATTAAATACTAATCATAAAAAAAAAAGAATATTCATATCAGATTCTAAAATTAATTATACAAATGTTGTATATATTGTACATGAAGTTTTAAATGACAAAAAAGTAAACGTAATGAAATAAATAAAAAATCTGGAGTGACCCCACTCGACTTCCCGCACATTTAGTAAATAATGGTGGTAAATCTGAATAAGAGATGTACAAACAAAAGGGAAATCCATACTAGCGTGTTTGAGTATTTTTCTCCAAGTTATCTGTTTTATGATTGATCGTAATATACGCAATTTATTTTGTGCGTCGATGTAAAAGAAATATGTATGATAAATTCGCAATATCAAATAAATATCTGTTACTTTATTTATTTATTTATTTATTTATTCAACATTACTAAAACGAACTTTAAATAATTTGAACCCTTAGACCACAATGGATAATAATTCTATGTACACCAGTTGAAAAACTTGTAATTCCTACAGTCATGCAAATATGTAGAATTCTAAAGGTAAGTTTCTAAAGGATTTAAATAACCGGTACAGGTCAGTTCCACGACAACGTTTCGACGCCAACGGTTCGACGCCAACGTTTCGACGCGGGGGCAGTTCGACGCCAGGTCCTTTCGACGCGGGGTCAGTTCGACGTCATATTTTTTTTTCGTATTTTTATTTATTAACACGCTTTTATTAGCTTCACCTGTATGTATGTATGTTTGTATGTATGTTTGTAACTGCTCTAGGAGCAAACAAAAAATTTATATTGTAAAAAAATACTTTCCCTACGAGAACGATGTGGCGTTGAGGTAGGGCTCCGCGCTATGAACCTAAAGGTCCAGGCGTTCGATCCCAGTCAGGGGAGATTTTTTTAAAATTGTTTTTGTTTAATTCTAAGTTATTTTAATTAAAGATTTAAATGTATGTAAATATTACGGTGTGTCACTCACACGATTTTCTCTCACCCTGCATTTTAATACTAAGATATTTTGTGCTTTTTTAGTTCACGTTTCTATAAAAGCATGTTCTTTAATTTTATAGAACTATAATATTATTTTTAGAATAAGTTTACATCATCATTCAATACACACATATACACGCATGATTGAAATGATTCAAGACAGTTGGCCACTTTTTAAGCCGAAAAAAAATTTCTTTGGATTTTGAAATTGCCTTAATTAACACTTTTTCAAGCAAATTTCCAAACGCAGACATTCAAGGGTGCTTGTTCCACCTTGTGAAAAATATGAAGCACAAATTAGCAGAATTCCATTTAATGCGACGATATAACACCGATGCTGATTTTGCTCTCTATGCACGTATGATTCCTGCGTTAAGTTTTGTGCCTATCGAAGAACTTGAAAATGCTTTAGAAGTTTTGAGTGAGAATTTACCTAATCAGTTAACCCCAATTTTAGATTACTTTGACGATTATTAAGTTAGAAGGATTCAGAGAAATAATCGTCGCCGTCGTTCTACTTTTAAACCAGAAATATGGTCACGTTATGCTAGAACCTTAAATAACGAATGACGCACCAATAATTTCGCTGAGGCAGCACACAGGCGTCTACTGGCCGAATTTGGTGTTTCACACCCCACATTATGGAAATTCATAGATGGTCTCAGACGTGTTCAAAAAACAAATGATCAATGTTATGAACAATTTGTACGTGAAGATGAACCGCCGCACAAGCGGAATAAGTATCTGCGAGCTGATATGGCAATTAAAGTAATAGTTGAAGATTTTGAAAATCGAGAAATAATGGAATACCGGAAAGGTGTGCCGCATAATTTCGCAATGGATTAGTATAATAACAGTTCTGTGTTGTAATCTTATTTATGTGTAATCTTATTTATTTGTAATCTTATTTATCTGTAATTATATTCGTCGGCAATATAACTTATTTGTAACCATATGTTTATTTATCATTTCTATATTTTGCCTTTTTGATGCTGTTTTGTGAAATAAATAATAATAAAAAAAAAACCTCGCTCATGCCCCGAGGCCTTGACGTTGGCAAGGGAGCTTCTCACTAATCTGGGACACACACACACACACACAAAAAAAAAAAAAAAAAAAAAAAAAATCTAGAACACTTTCACACATATATTTATTTCAAATATGTATGCAAACAATCGCTAATTCAATAAATAAAAATCAGTCATATTACTTATTTATTTGAATCACATATATTATATCAGGTATATACATATTTATTCTAAAAATAAATAAAAATACGAAAAAAAAATATGTCGTCGAACTGACCCCGCGTCGAAACATATGGCGTCGAACTGCCCCCTTTGTCAAACGTAGGCGTCGAACCGTTGGCGTCGAAACGACCTGCTTCGTTAAATAACATACACTGTCTCAACCAATTCACATCTTATTGAATACAGAGATCAGATGTTAGACGCTATCGCACTTTAAAGTATCTGAATCTATAGCTCTTAATGATAAAGATTTTATATATCTTTACCTGTAAATGAACTATAATTTATACTATCATCAAAATCTATACAAATTGTGTGACGGTGACGTATAATTTACCTTCCAATTTTAGCTCAATCGTAAAAGATATTTTGACGCTATCACACTTCAAAAAATGTTTGTCCTCTGGCTATAATGATAAAGAATTTTTCATTGTGTCCCTGTAAATTTTAATTTTATCCTACTCTCATCAAAATCTTTAAAAATCGTGCAATTGAGATCTATAACTTACCTGATAATTTTTATTTCTATAGGATAAGTCGTTTAGACGTTAACGCACTTCGAATAACTTAAGTAATTTCACCATAATGATAAAGAATCATTTTATCGAAACCCATAAAACGCTATCGCACTTTAAATAATTTGAGTCCATAGGTCAAAATGAATAATAAAAATAGTAATAGTAAAATAATAAAATAAAATAAAATAAATTATTCCTGTCAAAACTTATGACTAGTTCACTCATCAAAATTAAAAGAAAATTTTCAAAACAGTTCATACGATGGTGATTTATAACATACCTGTCAACTTTCAGCTCAATGGAATAAAAAGTTTAGAATTTAGCTGTATTCATGCTTTAAATAACTTCAATCTATAGGTCATATTGATAAAAAAAAATATCTTTCTGTTCTCAAAAAAAAAAAAAAAAAAAAAAAAAAAAAAAACCTATAATTTCTAGAATAATCAAAATCGATATAGTTTGTGCGGCGGATACCACGGATAATTATTACCAATTTTCAGTTCAATCGTTCCAAGTATTTAGACGTTATCATTTTCAGTCACACACATACATACATATATATCAAAGTAAAAATAGCAAAAAGGAAGCCAGGACTCATGAAAACTTATAGATGTCCCATAAAAACGCATAATGCATGTTTTGAAAGTAAACAGTAACCGTAACTATTAATATAAACTATTTTATTATTTTATCCATAAAATAAATTAATAACGAAACAAAAATGAGTTTTATAAGCAATAGAATATTATTATTAAAAATATTAGTTTTTTACGCCAGAAACGGGATACAATATGATATCTTTATGGAGTAAGTGTCTGTTTAAAGCCCTCATTTAAAAAGGAAATAGGGAATTGTTTACTGTTATAGTTTTAGTTTTAGTTTAAAATAATGCATTTTTTGACCTGGTAAAGTTTAACAGAGTTTCTGACTAAATTATCAATCTTAGCAGACTTTATTCGGAAGAAGTGCATAAACTTTGAGTAGATGGCAAACGTCCTCTCATTATGTTGAAAGATTATTTAAGATAAAGGGAGCTAATACGTTTTACTCAAATTTTTACAGATTCATTTAAATTTTTATTGCTCGTAAAAACAAGTTTTCTTTAAAGTTTCAAAAGAAAACATAATTTAGTACTGAGAATTATCGTTTTGGATTGAGTAAAAAGTATTTGAGCACTTAGTGCAATAAAAGTAATAAAGATTCATGAGCAGTAAAATCATACAATATTCTTAAAATTAAAATGACAAAAAGTATATGAAAACCCGTTAAAAATTATATAAAAATTTAATTACATTTACATATTATTTCTGAAAATTTACAATTTTCAAATTTTTATAAATGGTATTTTTACTCACTGTTAGTAATATATTGATTTCTAAAAGTCAAGCAATACTATATTTTTTTTTCCTGTAAAACTCAACTATAAATAACTTCGTACTGTTTAAGAATTTTGAAAATTTGCATACATATTTGTATACGTATAATTTGCATACATAATATTTTTAATATTAACAATATTAAATGTAATCAAAATTCTTAGAAAATGTTTAAATATTAAAATATTAAAATTAATTAATTTTTTTAAATATTCTTTTTAGCTATATTTTATCCTGATTTTACTTTATTATGGACTAGCATTACACTTTAAAAAAATTCTAGGTATTAATTTATAGATTCACGGATAAGTTATTAAAAGAAAAAAGAAATAATAATATTATAGTTTTAAAAAATTAAAGAACACGCTTTTACAGAAATGTGAACTAAAAAGCAGAAAATATCTATCTTAGTATTAAAATGCAGGGTAAGAGAAAATCGTGTGAGTGACACACCATAATATTTACATACATTTAAATCTTTAATTAAAATAATTTAGAATTAAACAAAAAACATTTTTAAAAAATCTCCCCTGACTGGGCTCGAACGCTAGACCTTTAGGTTCGTAGCGCGGAGCTTTACCTCACAGCCACAGCGTTTAAGTAGAGAAAGTCTTTTTTACAATATAGATTTTTTTTTGCTCCCAGAGCGGTTACAAACGTACATTATACATACAAACATACATACAGGTGAAGCTAATAAAAGCGTGTTAAAAAGCGTCATGGTAGGAGCTCACATAGAGCATCTATAGAAACTTGGATAATTTAACAGGCAATTTGATTTATCAAAATAATAATAATAATAATAATTTCAGTGTCTACGACTATATTTTCTTTTCGTTTCTATCTCCCAATATCCTACCTACCAACATCCTAATTAATATACCATTGCGTTATTAGTATCGCCCTATTTTTCAAACCGATGAATTTGTTGAGTAGTATTCTCCATACGCCGTTGCGATTAAATAAATAATAATATTAATAAAAACAATTCTAAAAAGAAAAATACTGACGTGAAAAAAAAAAATCTGGAGTGACTCCACTCGACTTTCCGAACATTGAGTAATTAACCCGTTAGTAGTCGCTATAGACAGCGCCACCTATTACAGATTGCGCACTTTTTATTTAACTGTCACCAATAATTTTAAGATGTGATGTGATCGACGTTTCTTCGATTTTATTCGCTTTTTATGTATATCAAATGCCACTTCTAAAAATTTTTGGTGGCTATTGAATAAAAAAATCTGGCAACACTGAATGATGGGCGGCAAATCGACCAACTAGCGACTACTAACGGGTTAACAGTTTTGTAGATAAAATACAGAAAGAGGAGTTATTAAACAAACAAAAGAGAGAAAACCATAATAGAGTGTTTTTTTCTCCATATAGTACACGATGTTTTATTTAACGCTACTGAACTTTGAGCCCATAGATCATAATGATAAAGAATTTTTCGTTGTGTCCCTGTAAAAACCTATAAATGTTAGATTCACCAAAATGTTTATAGTTAGTGCAACAGTGATTTATAATATTCATACAAATTTTCAGCTCAATTGAATAAGGCGTTTAGATGCTATCGCACTTTTAAAAATTTGGTCCCATAGGCATAATGATAAAGAATTTTTCTTTGTGTCCCTGTAAAAAATCTGTAAGTGCTAAATTCACCAAAATCTATACAGTTCGTGCAACTGTGACCTATAACCTGTGTGCAAATTTTTTGATCAGATTAATTAGGCGTTTAGACGCCATCTCACTTTTAAAAAATTGGCCCCTTAGGCCATAATGATAAAGAATTTTTCCTGGTGTCCCTGTAAAAAAACTATAAGTGCTAGATTCACCAAAATCAATAGGGTTTGTACTATGGTGACTTAAAATATACGTACCAACTTTCAGCTTATTCGAACAAAGCGTTTAGACGCTAGCGTGTTCACTCACACACATACACACATACATATATCATCGTAAAAATAGTGAAAACGGACTCAGTGGACCTCGAAACGTATAGAAATATCAAAATCTCAAATTTGGATTTTTCACATGATTACAATACTTTCTTCACTATAGTGTTCGGAAAGTAAAAATAGGGACTAACAATACAACGTAATATTAATTAGAATGTTGACAAGTATATAATATGAAACACTCTATAAAATGAAAGTTATTTACTTTTTGTGTATCAGGAATGTTCAGTATTATTTAAAAAATTGTTAAATGATTTATTTATAAATAAATAGATCCAAACCTAATTTATGTTATGTAAGTATATATTTTAATGTGCATTTAGAAGGTATGTAAAATACCAATCATATTTTAAATATTATATAATTACACGATTTTCTTTTTTGTAAGATGGAAAGGGGGGAAAATTGCAATTTCGAAATAGGTCAAAGTTTCCGCTAATACATTCGAATAACCTACAAACTATGCCGGAAAGTATTACGAATGTTTATTGATTATACCACTTGTATTTATTTAAAAAAGAAAAAAAAAAGAAAAGAAAAAAAGAACTTTAGCTTATTCTCTTTTCCTGAATCATTAATTTGTTTTAAACCATTTATCATCTGATTTCTGTAATTTATTTGATCTCGTAAATTTCTAGACAAATAATTTATGACTCCACATATTGCGTTTAAGAACAGCATTATATAACTTTAAATTCTTTGGTGTCTTTAATGACATCTAATGGCTTCTAGATATATTATTTGCTTCATGTTTTTTTTTTTTTTATTATTATATTTTATAGAAATTTTGCAATACATTTTATTAAAATATGAAAAAAGGGTTAAAAAAAAATAAGCTGAAAATATTTATTTATTTATACTTTTTTCTTTTTCAATTTCTTTCATTTTTACAAAACTTTAAAAATATCAGTTTATCGCAAATTAAAATTTTACAATATTTTTGCTTTAAATTCAGTTTCGGAATATATTTCTTATTAATCGAAATGAAATTTATTAATCGTAAATTTGGAAACACATGTTTTTGATGATGCCTGTTCTATTCGTGCAAAAATTATATAGGTCATAATTCATAGTGTTTTCCAATATGAATTTATTTATAATTTTCATAATTCAAAAAACGTTTTCAATTAAAAGAAAAAAAAATGCATGGAATATACTTGGGATCACTTCATTATAACGTATATAAAAAAAGAAAATTTTAATATTATAATTTTTCGGGAAGATATGAATTAATGTTTGTCACACTCAATTAACATTAGCATCTCCATATTTTGACAGTTTATAACTCTATAAAAAATTGAGCGAAATATATAAACTATACCATTTACTGCGATGATTTGATCCAAATAATAATAATAATAAAAAAAAAATCGTGGTTACCATTGAAAAAAAAATGAAGTTGATGCCAGTTTTAATATGTAGACGAAACTCTAAGCAAACTCTAACTACACAATTTAAATTAGACGTTATTACAAATTGATCAGTAAAAACCGCATGTTTCTACAACAATTTAAGCAAAACTAAACGGGGAAGGTAGGTGGCTTTATTATTATTATTTTATTTATTTATTTATTTTTATTTATTTATTTTATTTTATGAATTTATTTATTCATTTTATTTGATTTTTTGCTGAGTGTACATTTATAACAAAAAAAGTCTTCTCTACATGGCGTTTAAAATCCAAGTCACTGACTTCGGATTTTTCTCTCAGGTCCTCCAGTTTTCTTGAGGAATGTGAAGGGTAAAAAACTTTTTCCCCTTCAGGCAACTGCGAATTAGAAAGTTATTTTTTGGCACATGAAAAACTTAGATCCACACCTAGGTAGATGGGTCACTGGAAAAAATATGTGGTTTCGAAAAGTCTATGTCTATCCCCTTGTCTGCAGGTTAAGCGGACACGTAAAATTTAAGCATGAAATCATGGCCTTTATGGACTGGCCTGATGAATCTTCCTGGAATGCACCCGAACATTGTACTCGCAGACCAGCGGGTACCTCTGGAACACACATAACATTAGACGGAAAACTAGACCTTGATGATGTCACATCCTAATATTAATCGTAATGAATTAGCAAACTTATAAACAGTTTTTTTTTTTTTTTCCCAGTTACGAATTTATGAATTTGCTTTCGATGCAGATAGGTTTTAAAACAGATTCTTATTACCATAATTTTATACGTGACTACACTTTACAAAATAAAAGCATACAATATAAACATTTTATTTTAAAATATATGGACTATCAAATATAAGTTTAATTTTCCTCACTTGTACAAAATGTGATTAGACATAACCTTTTTTCCCACATTAAATAATTAATTTTGACGCGTGGACTATACATACACACACACGCACACATACACACACACACACACACACACACACACACACACACACACATATATATATATACATATGGATGTCAAATAAAAATTGGTTTTGAATTCTAAGATTTTTTAAAGCACGTTTTTAAAATTCTTTTTACAACAACATTCTGAAAGAAAAAAAAAAAAAAAAAAAAAAAACATAATAATGTTAAGAAATCAAAGCTTCTGAACGTTAATTTTATTTATTCGTTCGGCCTGACAAATTTATTTAATCTGAACGTAAAATAAATACCGACTTAAATATCCATTTAAAATTCTATTAAGAGGATTGCTTTAAATATTTTACTGTAATTAAATTTATCATCTCTTTTACTGGACCATCTGTTTGTGTATGATAAAAATGTATTTTTAATGACAAGAATAAATTGTTAAGCTATAGCAGCTCTTGTATAATGTCATTGTTATTTCTATTCACCGAACATTTCGTTAATTCAGAAATAAGCAGCTTAAAATGATAACTTTATTTATGATAGCTAAGTTTTAAAGAAAAATATTTTTTTAAAATATTATTTTATGTGTTTTGACAATGGATATATTAAATGGAAAAATAAAGTGTACCCTGTTGTCAGCCAAAAAATCATTTACTAGAATTAATGATAACGGAAGCTGTACATTCCCGATACATATGGCAAGAAGTATACGAAAAAATGTATTTATGCCCAGAAAATATTTATTAATTTTTGTAGCTTAGGTTAATGTCATCAAAATAAGCAAATTATGTACTTAATACTATATAAACAGATATAATTTACAATATTTATTTCTTTAGACCGATTTTACCTCATTAGTATCACTTTTTGACTATTTATAATGAATGACTAAATACATCATCATATATTGTGTTGTTCGGGAAGTATTTTCGTTTTTCTCAGCAGAGGATTTAATTGTATTTTTTTCGCACCATCTTCACAATTAAGCTGCATTACCATTATATATTGTGACAGCTGATATAGTAAGGCTTGCTTGTAAAAAAGTTTGTATTATTCTGCTCTATAGGTTTTGATTAGTGCCCTATCAAATAAAGAAAATCGGAAGCGACATTTTATGTATATTTTACTTTTGCTATCAAAAAGGCAAAAATACTATTCACACAAGGAAAAAGTATACGATATGTATACAGAAAATTTATATAAAGAACGCTAGTGCCAAAACTGGTTTACGAAATTTTTTTTTCCCGGCAATTTTGAAGTTGAAGATGCATTACGTTCTGGAAAACCAGTTTATTCTCATGAAGACAAAACAAAGTATTGATTTATGAAAACTTCGAAATAAAAAATCGTGAGATAGTTAAGAAACAGACCAAATTGGAGAATATATAATTCAATAAAATTTTTATTCAATATAAGAAAAACGAAATTACTTTCCGAACAACCCAATAAATTAAATCTTAAAAAATAAATAAATAAATAAATAAAAGTTACTTATTTATTTATTTTTACTTATTTTATTCCATTGTTTCCTATGGAAGACTGAAAATATTACAAGAATTCTTGTATTAATAAAAAATTATAATATTTAATACATTTTCACTATCTGTATAGAATGTTGGGATTTTATTTTAGAAGATCCATAAGAAATACATTTCGATTGGAAAAAAATAATACACAAGAATATACAAACATATATATCTATATATATATATTCAAGAAGAGTGACTGAAATTCGGTTTGAAATTGAAAGAGAACAGCAGTCTTAGAATGATATTTAAATTTCTGGAAAAGATCTGAGAAATTTAAAGTGAGTTCGCAAGTAACTGCCAAGATGTATATAAGATTTATTTTATTTTTGTCTTATTTATTATTATTATTTTTTAAATATAGAAAGCACATTTTGTTTCGCTGAAATAAACATAAAATGAAATGCTATT
Organism: Salticus scenicus; assembly: GCA_963930645.1. Taxonomy (NCBI): domain Eukaryota; kingdom Metazoa; phylum Arthropoda; class Arachnida; order Araneae; family Salticidae; genus Salticus; species Salticus scenicus. The sequence continues at coordinate 6,205,040 of OZ005659.1, forward strand.
TTGGGAATAGGAAGAATTATTTTATCTTCTATTTAGAGAAAAAGATTCATATCTCTACGCAATAATGAGGCTATTAGGAAATAAAAACAAAATTGTTCCCAAATTAAATGAGCTCAAGAAAAGGTGTGAGCATGAAACCATATTCCAGATTTTTCTTTTATTATCCAAACCAACCCATAGTAGTCCCTGGTGAGTCATAAATTAAGCTATAAGGGATTAATTTAATAAAATTAAACATAATTTATACTTCTCATTAATATTTTAAAAGCAATGTAACATTTAAAATGAGATAAAAAATACAAAATTTTAAAACTTTAAAAACACATTTTAATTAAAAACATGAAAACACAAGACAGACGTTTCGGCTAGAACACTAGCCCACCTCAGTGTCAAACATACAAGCACAACATTTACAAAAATTCATAAAACATCATAGCAAGATTAAATATTCAGGAGGAATAGTTTTAGCCTCGTTCAAGGTAGACTGTTACATTTTAGTAAAAGCGCCCTCTAGAAAAATACGGGATTCATAAATATTTACATTAGAAGCTAAAAAAATTTTTTAAAGTTTTCAATATCCGGAATATGATCACTATTGAGAGAATGGATTAAGAGTTTTGATCTTAAATCTCCTGTTTTATATGAGCGTTTATGTTCCTTTAATCTAATTTCAACTGTTCTGCCAGTTTCACCGATATATGTAGAATCACAATTAGAATCACAATGTAGAATCACAATAGAATTTTGAAAACTTTAAAATTTTAGCTTCTAATGTAAATATTTATGAATCCCGTATTTTTCTAGAGGGCGCGTTTACTAAAATGCAACATTCTGCCTTGAACGAGGCTAAAGCTATTCCTCCTGAATATTTAATCTTGCTAAGATATTTTATGAATTTTTGTAAATGGTGTGCTTGTATGTTTGAAACTGAGGAGGGCTAGTGTTCTAGCCGACACGTCTGTCTTGTGTTTTAATGTTTTTAATTAAAATGTGTTTTTAAAGTTTTAAATTTTTGTATTTTTTATCTCATTTTAAATGTTACATTGGTTATAAGGGATTAACTTATAAGTTTTTGTTTTGCCAGGTATCATTTAGATAGTGGAAGATTTAACAGTTAACTGAAGTATTAAAAGAAAAAAAAAGTTTTATTGCAGTGGTAGAATTTCCATGCACTCAAAAAGACTATTAATATATTTCATAGATGCATATTTTTTAATATATAAATAGAAACAGATGTTTTTATAGATTTCGTACAAACATATGTAAATGATTTTTAATATCACCCAAAGAGTTAATCATACTATTCACTTTTAATTATAAAAGTAAAATTTTCTTTCATATGTTAAATCTTTAGAACAAAAAATAAATAAATTAAAAATTAAGTTAAATTAAATTAAATTAAATTAAATTAAATAAAAAAATGAAAATTAAATAAAAAATTAAAAGCTCCTTTTGCATATCATTTCACAAAATGTTGTATTTTAGTCTACTATAAGCTGCAAGAAATTTTGAATGCATCAAAAACAGTGTTAGTCAATTTGAGGAACTTTTTTATTCAATATATACCGCTAATTTTTAAATGCAATGTTTGCTTAATCTTATCGGAGATCAATAGTCTATCACGCATTTCGAACATCACTCCTGAAAATTATTTGTTATAATTGAATAAAAAGTCTTTAAATTTGGCAACACTCATCAATAACTGCTTTTAATTTGTTATAAAATTGATTATAATCCTTGTCGATATTAAACCCACGCATAAAGAGAAAATAATGATTTTGTTTTAAACTAGATATATTATTATTTTAGATTTTTTATGATTCATTTGTGTTTATGAGGCAATTTACATTTGAAAGTGAGTATACTTAAAAGAGAAACTCAAAATAAATAAATATATAAATGCTGTTTTACATATGAAAATGAGTATATATAAAAACAAATGCAACAAAACAAAAATTCATACATAGGAAGAAATGGATTAATGGCTCGTTGCACTCTGTGTACCTAGCCCAGCAGAGTCAAACATTTGAACTTATAGCTTGTTATTCGGTTCTTTCAGAGTTCCAACAAATATTGGTAAACGAAAGACTAATCTTAGAATGGCATCATACAATAATAAAATTTGTATGAAAAGATATCATATGATTCGAGTAATTTAGAATTTTAACATATATTTTCGTATTCTTCAGACAAGAACATTTTTTTTTTTTTTTTTTAATTTCAGACTGAGGACTATTAGTCTCAATCTGTGGATTTTTACGATACCAGTTTTACGATAGTTGGACATTTATCGAAATCTAAAATTTATCGAAAATACAATTGAATAATTTAAAAGCAATGTTATAATTTGAAAAAAAAAAAAAAAAAAAAAAAAAACTAATAGCTCTCCGTCCTAAACTAAATTCTGCTTTTGCCAGAATTTAATCTTTTTTTTTTTTTTTTTTTTAAAGAAAAAAAAGAAAAAAGAAAATTAATAATAATCAGTATCGAAACAAACACTATCGATTTTTTTTATTTTTTTATTTATTTTTAATTAGGAAATAAAAAGCGCGCGTGCAAAATGAAATAAAAAAAAACAAGATAATTAAGTTTGAATTTGAGTTGATAATTTAAGGATGACATTGATATAGTAAATTTTTTGTTGTAAGTTGTTTTTAATAAATTAAAATATGGATATCATATAAATATATACATAAACTCATTTTGTTCTGTTTATTGTGAAGCCATTATTATTTCTTTGTCTCCCAAGTGGCAACAACTTACAAATGCATTTTTTTTTTCAACGTTCATGTTGTACATAATAGTTCCAGATTTACGAAAAAAAAAATAACTTTATATAAGAGAAACTTTTTTTTCTTATTGACTGATTTCGACAACGAATTTTTAGGTAGATTTCTTATAGGAAATCTACCTATTGCAATGGTCCGCATGACGCAACTTCTGAAAATTTCTTCATATTTTCACCGATCATGACCCCTAGAGCCCAAAACCACAATCCGTTCAAAAGTTTATATATATATATATATATATATATATATATATATATATACAGTCGGCTGCAAAATTATTCGAGCACTAGCAATAATCCTTGCCAAAAAAAAGTACACTTAATACAGCTTTGTTAAATAAATCCTTGTCGAGTCATGTTCTTAATCAGTCTAAGAACATGATTCGACAAGGATTTACTTAGCAAAACATCCTTAAGTGTACTTTTTAAATATAGGAATTATTGGCTAGTGCTCGAATAATTTTGCAGCCGACTGTATATATGTGTGTGTGTGTGTGTGTGTGTAACGCTTTTTCTCATGTTAAGTATTGAACACGATAACTGGAGTAATTTTATATTTAAATTCAACCAGCTCGGCATATGTTGTCAGACAGTAGAAATCTCGGTCCAGTTCGTAGAGGGTATATCCAGCTCAAAAGGGGTGGAAATGGTAGGGGGTGAAACTTTTCAATTGCCAATAATTTCTTTAATATTGAAAATAGGAAAATAACTTCAAATCAGGTGAATTACCACCTTTACCTAAAGAACAAATTTTGTATTTAAACTTTTTCGAGAGCTTCAATTGCTTAAAAGTTATGAGTTAAAAAGCGATTTTTTCGTCAATTGTGATGAAGCCGACATTTTCTGTAGCTTTAATTGCTTATATTTATAATATGATGCTTACGTCACGTGCAAACGATAATAAAAAAGATCACTGAAAAAATAAAACCATGTTAACCGCTTTAAGTAATCATTTAAACATTATAAAATTTAAATAATAAGTTAGTCTTAGTAAAAATATCGTTTGTGCTGAATAGTTTAGAATGCTGCTTTAGGCAAGAATTTAAAATTTACGATTGAAATTGAGAGTAATACGTTACAGCTTCCTATGACTTTTTATCTTGTGGAAACAAGATATTGGTCTGTGAAGCGATAAGAGGTTTTCGCGTGGTAAGAAAATATAATGACGCCAAAGCTGCCATTCTTCATCGCTAGGCTCGCGAAATTTTGTCGTCAAATAACGAATTTTGTCGCCAAGTCAAAAATTTCGTTGTCAACTATGAAATTTTGCCACTAAATCACAAATTTCATTGCTAAGTCGCAAGTTTTGTCACTAAAATCTCGCCAAATAATACAACTTACTAAATTCGTAACAATTAACAATGAAATTTAGTGGTGCCCAAATGGTCCAATGTTAACTAATGTTAACGTTAATGTTCCAGATTATGTGAAACAAAACAGTTTCACTTCACAATTTTTACTCATATGACAATAAGAATCACAGAAACACAATACAAAACTTGCAATAATTCAATAATAATTACAATGAAATAACTATCGAAAACCACCACAACGTAACTTTATTTGACTTGACCATAGTAACGCCAGGCTCACCAGTGCTTGACCATAGTAAGGTCACAAGTGCATTTTCACGTTTCTATTATTTTTTCTTTAAAAGACAGATATTGAACCAACAGTTCCCAAGTCGAAATTCATGCTGGTATTTGTTTGCTAGGCAAGCACTACATGCTTCATCCCAGCTAGTAAAATAGCATAAAACTACCATAAATATTTGCTAGTTCCACCAGAACTATCAGCAAGTCATTGTGTGTTTTGGCACACTTCATGCTTGTCCAGCATATATATTCCAGCTTGTGTAGCTTGAATATTTTGCTGGTCTAGCAGCCATCGCAGCCACTACTTGCTTGCACTTTTTGCTATTCTAGCAGAAATTCTCAACCAACACATGCTTTTTTTCTTTGCTAGACTAGCATTACATGCTGTATCCCAGAAAGTAAAATAGCATAAAACTAGCATTAATATTTGCTGGTTCTACCAGAATTACCAGCTTGTCATGGTGTGTTTTGGCCCACTTTTATTGCTTGCCCAGCATACATAATCCAGCTTTTCATGCTGGTATTTGTTTGGTGGACTAGCATTAGACGCTGTAACCCAGCAAGTAAAATAGCATAAAACTAGCATTAATATTTGCTGGTTCTACCAGAATTACCAGCTTGTCATGGTGTGTTTGGGCCCACTTTTATTGCTTGTCCAGCATACATAATCCAGCTTTTCATGCTGGTATTTGTTTGCTGGACTAGCATTAAATGCTGTATCCCAGCAAATAAAATAGCATAAAACTAGCATTAATATTTGCTGGTTCTACCAGAATTACCAGCAATGTCCTCCATGTTCCCATAAAAAATTATACCTCTGGGGGTCACCGAAGCGGGAAAGCCATCCCTTCCGTGGAGGATCAAAATTGTGATGGCATGTCTCCGGACCACCTCCAGGGGTGTGTCCCAGACCATCGTTAATTGCCCATCTGTGCAGCACTAGTGCGACGTAAAACCCAACCATCGATCTATCCATTCGTAGAAGAACAAAATTGCGATGGCATGTCTCCGGTCCACCTCTAGGGGTGAGTCCCAGACAGTCGCCAATTACCCATTGCGCAGCACTAGTGCGACGTAAAAAACCCAACCAACCAACCAACCTGTACTTGATCATTTGACTGCGATTTTGATTGGATTGGAATGAATGGGTTTTCCGTCTCAATAGTGCTTTGCAATGGGCAATTGGCAACGGTCTGGGATTCAACCCTAGAGGTGGTCTGGAAACATGCCATCACAATTTTGATACTCCACGGAATGGGCTGCGATTTTTAAAGAAATACTTGCAAGTATTTAAATTTGGGGACATTTAGTATCCGTATTCCCCCGTAATCAAAGAATTTTTGGGGGCAAAAAATAAAAAAGGTCGAAATTCGAGGACAGTCCTCGAATTTCGAGATCGTATGGTCACCTTACTCTATGAGGTAAATATTTTTCAGTCATTCATTCATAAGGTAACCAAATATTTCCATTTTCCGAGGACTATCGCTATCCCCAATTTCGAAGGAAAATAATATCAATATGTAATACTTTTACAATTTGTACTGGAATATATAGAAAACAGTTTTGTGATGACCATAACAAACTAATTTTACAATGTTTCAAAAGACTTTTAAAGTTTTTTTTTTTTTTTTTTTTTTTTTTTTTTTTTACTTTCTTCAAAAGAAGATCAGAAAAAAATTTCAACTCTTCGTTTTTGATGGATTCACATGTTTTGATAAGTCTCGAGCACGATTTAACTATTTATACTTTCTTCTGCATATCTAAGAAGAAAATGATGAATTCGTGAAAGTTTTTGAACTCTAGTTTTAAATGGATTTACATGTTTTGTGAGGTCCTTAATACGATTTGACCATTTTTAGAAAATGTGTGGCTGTGTGCTAGGGTGTAGTATAGGACAAAATTTCGCATAAATATGTACGTAATGAGAATTATTTTTATGAAGTGATTGTGAAATTAATAGGAATTACTGATAACTGTAGTTGTAAACTATGAGGAAAAAGTATGTGCACTTTAGAACATCCCCTGGGAGAAAATAGCCCCCATTTGGTATAAAAGAATTCGTCAATACCTTTGAAAAGAATGGTTGAACCATAGATCCGTGTTAGTTTAAAACAAGGTTATAAATTTTTTTCGAGTAATATATTCGAGTTCAATATTTGTTGAGCCATGATCTTAGCCTTACGCTCTTTTTATGCTGTAAGCTGATGATAAAAATTAGCAACCAAACTAAATATATAAATATATATATATATATATATATATATATATATATATATATATATATATATATATATATATATATATATATATATATATATATATATGAGAAATCTAAGTTTGTGCTTCAATAATTTTTTCTGCCAACTGTAAATTTTGAGTTACTAGCGTCATTTCCCCTCCAACTGATGATAGTGAATACCGTCTGGAGGGGGGGGGGGATAAAAGAAATATGTTTTTTGGGGGAATACTTCACAACCTCTAAAAGATATTTAGCATGACATTTTGTATGCACTGAAACGGAAAATACATATTTTTAAATATTTGAACCATTTTCTTTTTCTGGACTTGGAAAAAATTAATCAATTTTGCAAACCTAATGCATATGCCTCAAAACCAATTTTCTTTGAATACTGAAATTTTTTAATTCAGTTTTTATATTAATGTCAATGAAAAAAATAGAATATTTTAAAATTTCGATCAAAACTTCGCAGATATAAATTTTGTAATACTGAACGTGATTTCCCCCCCCCACACACACACACACAAGGAGAGATCCCTGAGGGAGCATGAAAAATAATGTTATTTGGGGAATTCTTCATTGCGTTTAAAACATGCTTTGAAACGGCAGATACAGATTTTTAAACATTTTAATTTTTTTTTTCGAGACTTGGAAAAAAATGAACAAAATTTGCAGATATAATTTTTTCTACAGATACCAATTGGGATCAATAGCCTACCGATCGAATTTCTACTGATGTCTGTAAAGATCTATTGATATCGATTGAGGATATAAATAATAGGTTACAGATGTTAATAGCTTCTGTTGATACCGGTAGGGAAATCCATAGAAATCAATTCATATCAATAAAACTTTATTGATATCGATAGCCTACTGATCAAATTTCTAATAATGTCTGTAAAAGTCTATTGATATCAGTTGAGGATATAATCAATAGGTTACAGGTGTCAATAGCTTCTACTGATAGCGGTAGGAACATCCATACCAATAGAATTCTATTGATATCGATAGATTTTTGTACAGTATGGTTGGGCAATGTATCTACGCTACAGGGGTTGTTCCAATCATACAAAAGAAATTAATACATTTTCCTGCATAACTTTGGTACATTGCATTTGATACTGGTAAGCATTAACAAGCACAAAATTGTTCATTGTGGTACCTACCTTGCCATGATTGGAGGAAGATTGTGTAGCAGATTAGCACATCTTACTGGGATATAGCACATCATGTTGTTTCTACATAAGCTGCCTACATAGCATTTGAAGCTGGTAAGCATAAGCAAGCACACAATTGTCCATTGTGGTACCTACCTTGTCATGAGTGGAAGAAGCTTGTGAAGCAAATTAGCACATCTTTCTGGCACATAGCACCACATCACGTTGTTTCTACATAAGCTGCCTACATAGCATATTATGCTAGCAAGCATTTACAAGCACACAATTGCTCACTGTGGTACCTTTCTCCCCATGATTGGAAAAAGCTTGTGCAGCAAAATTAGCACTTCTTACTGGCATATAGCATGCCATGCTATTTTCTACCTAAGCTGCCTACATAGCATATTACGCTGGTAAGCAAAAAAAGCATGTAATAGCTTATTAAGGTACATACCTTGCCATGATTGAAAGAAGCTTGTGCAGCAAGTTAGCACTTTTTACTGGGATATAGCATGCCATGCTATTTCTGCCTAAGCTGCCTTCACAGCATATTATGCTAGCAAGCATATAATAGCTTATTAATGTACATACCTTGCCATGATTGGAAGAAGCTTGTGCAGCAAGTTAGCACTTCTTACTGGGATGTAGCATGTCATGCTATTTCTACCTAAGCTTCCTACATAGCATGTTATGCTGGCAAGCATGAAAAAGCATATAATAGCTTATTAAGGTACATACCTTGCCATGATTGGAAGAAGCTTGTGCAGCAAGTTAGCACTTCTTACTGGGATATAGCATGTCATGCTATTTCTACCTAAGCTACCTACATGGCATGTTATGCTGGCAAGCATGAAAAAGCATATAATAGCTTATTAAGGTACATACCTTGCCATGGTTAGAAGAAGCTTGTGCAGCAAGTTAGCACTTCTTACTGGGATATAACATGTCATGCTATTTCTACCTAAGCTACCTACACAGCATGTTATGCTGGCAAGCATGAAAAAGCATATAATAGCTTGTTAAGGTACATACCTCTCCATGCTTTGGAAGAAGCTTAAACAACAAATAAGCATAAAATGCTTGTACATAGCTTGCCATGCTTTTGCTGTGTTAGCTAGCTAATATAGAACCCGATGCTGGCTAGCATTATAAAGCATACAATAGCAGGAAAATCAGGCAGACATAGCAATAACTAGCCCATTTTTATTGCTGGTACTAGCATGAATTTTAACTTGGGTTCCAATACAGAACCAATATGGAATTAAAAAAAGAATTATAATTTTTATTCAGCTTGGATGGAAAGGGGGCTGTAGCCCAATAGCCTTTTCTCGGATTCACCACTGCTGGGATTGTATATCTTTATGACTTCTATTTGTTGATTGATTATGAGCTTGAACTTAAAAAAAATTGAAACATTCGCTGACCAATAAATCTAGCCTAAAATTTTAAGTAGAATAAATAAAACCTTTTTGTAATTGAAAATTAAATTTCTTGAAAACAGAATAGCGACGTAAGTAATGCAAAGTGTGGGAACAAAACCATTATCCAAGTATGTGTCAATGCATATGTAACATTAAAGTAAAGAATCTACCTTTACCTTTAAGCTTGCCGAAAAGAGGATTTTTGTATTTTTGTTTCGCTTTGTAATCTCCGGATAACAATGTAAATAAATAAATATATATATATATATATATATATATATATATATATATATATATATATATATATATATATATATATCTGTATATAAATATATATATATATATATATATATATATGTATATACATATATATATTAATTTTTAAAGAATGTAAAATAATATACTTTTTATTTTAATTTCGAAAGTAAAGATATTTATTTACCCTAAATGTATACATCCAAAGAGTTTTTTTTTTTTTTTTTTTTTTTTTTTAATAGAAGTAACTGTTAAAACATTTAAAAATTAAAAAAACACATTGTTTCTAAATGAATGTTAACTAAGTTTTAGATAGGACTATAATCAATAGGTTAATTCAAAACACACAACATACAAACTTTGAGGAAGGTAAAACATATCATCATAATTTAATAATTATAATATAAATAACATTTTATATACCATGTTTTTAAATTTTCTGTTGAATCATAGCTATACGCAAGCGAAGTCATGATGTTACTGGCCGTCCGCGGGGCCAGGTAAAAGATTTCCTATGTAATTGTTCATTGTATTTTTTGTAAAAAAAAAAATATTAAAAACTAAGAGAAATCATTTCCTGATTTAAATCCCTATATTTGGGTATAGTTATATATAAGTTACTGTCTACATGTGTTGGATTGAGTTATTTTTCCTGTAAAATTGATGAAATCGGAATTTTAAATTTCAAAACTCTCGGGAAAAAAAAATGGATAATTTCCATATTCGATTGAAAACATAACCATTTCATTTCAAAGGGTGATATTTATACAATAAATATACAAATAATATACTAATTAAAAGGAAAATGATAAAGATTCTATAATAATTTGAAGTCAAATTTGTTTTCAAATTTCTAAATACAGTATCTGATATAAGATACTAATATGTTGCAGCGGAATAGATTTGATATCTGTCATCCTTGACGGGAAAAAATATCGCCAAATTATCTGGAGAATATATTTAATTCCTTCAAAAATCATGGTTATTTTAACAACTTATATTAAGAGAGTAATGAATAATATGAAACAATATTTCGCACAATACATATTACGAAAATATACATCTAGCTTGTATATTTTCTTATTACGTTTTTGATCGCAAAATACAAAAAACGCCAAAGACGATAGAGTTTTGAAATTTAAAATTGAAATTTTGTCTATTTGACAGCAAAATAACTTAATTTAACACATGTGCACGATAACTAATTTATAATTATACCCAAATATGGGGATTAAAATCTGGGCATAATTTTCCTCAATTTTTAATATTTTTTTACAAAAAATTCAATGAACGATTAACATAGGAAATCTTTTACTTGGCCCCAACGACGCGACGGTCAGAGACGTCACACTTCGCTTGCGTATATAACTAACATTAGTACTTTACCAATGCGTATAAAATTTTAAACTGATGATGAAGTCAATTTTTGTGAGATGCATAATTTAATTTTTTACAATTTTAACGTTCACGTTACTTAAATGTATTTATTTTTATGTTAAAAAAAAATGAACTTGTAATTTTTTTTTCTTTTTGACAACAATTAAATTATAGCTAATATTTTAATGGTTATATTTAAAGCTATTAGGAGGTTATTGTTTTCATATTTTAATCAATTAAAAGAAATCTAATGAAAATTTAGAAAATCGGGCTCCGAAGTATTATGTTGTTATCGGGTTCTGAGCTATTCTGAAAGTTTTATGTGTCTAGCTAGTAGGAAAGTCAGTTAAAAATCGATTTCGAAATTTGTACCGGACAAACAAAAAAGAATCGAAATTAATAAAAACATGGTAAAATTGCATAGGGAACCACGACCGCAAATGTCATTTTAACTCTTTAAGAATTGGATGTTTTTGGTTAAATTTTAATAGTAAAACTCACATACGTACGTGGCTTTTGTATATTACATATTTAACTATACTTTTTCATATGTTAATGCTCACATTATATATATATATATATATATATATATATATCAATATTACATAACAGTTAGTTAAAAATACAATTTATAAACGCGAAATCCATATGCGAGTTTTACTGTTAAAAGATAATTAGAAAGAAACACTTAATTCCTTAAGAGTTAAAATGACGTTTGTGGCCATGAGTTCTTATGCAATTTTCAATCTTTATGATAAGCCCAACCTCCCCTAAAAGTTTGTATGTTGGATTTTAAATCATGATAATGTAATCATGCACTCTTAGATATATTGTATACTTTTGTACGAGTTTAAAACTTATATTATTATTATTATTATTATTATATTATTATTTTAATGTTGTTTTGATATTCAATTTAATGCAACTTTAATGATAAGAAAATTCTTTTAAATGCGTACAGCTATTCATTGCCGCTATTTTTGACTAGGCATACATTCCTTGTACACATCTCAAGTTATAAAACTTTATATGATTATATTTCGGATTTATTGCTTATATAGACTTTTTGGAAGGATAACTATTAATTTCGTATATTCCGTGCATTTCACACCCATCCCCTCAAATATATATATATATATATATATATATATATATATATATATATATATATATATATATATCACCTTAATCACCAATTTCAGTCTTTATCCATCCAATGCAGGATGAAGGCCCCTCCTAGGTGATTCCAAACAGCACTGTTTTCTGGAATTCTCCTTCTGGAATTCTCCAAACTTCACAATTTCCTCTCTCCAATAACACAGTGGTCTCTTCCTTTGTCTTTCCTTATATCTTGGTATCCAAAATAGAACTTTGGTATTACATTTATCATTATTTCTTCTCGTAATGTGCCCAGCCAAGCTCCATTTTAACTGCTTCACTCTAGAAATAACATCAGTAACTTTAGTTTGTTTCCTAATCCAAGTGTTTCGCTTTCTGTCTCTTCGGGTGAATTCTCACATGCATCTCTTCCTGCTTCTCTGGGTTGTTTGAAGTTTTTGTATAGCTTTACATGTTAATGTCAAAGTTTCCGAATAATAGGTTAAGACAGGCAAAAGCACCGGTCAAAAACTTTTCTTTTCAAACAAATTCTGAGTTCGCTTTTGAATATAGCGCTATTTCTTCCGAATGCTGTCTATGCAAGTTTAACTCTGTTGTTAATTTCTTTCATGATGTTCCCGTGCTTCGAAAGGTCTTGTCCAAGATAAGTATAACCAAGATATGTATAAGTGATAACCCAGATAAATACACACACACACACATATACATAATATCGTCCTCCGCTAGTGTCTCCACATTGTCGGGGTGGATGGGGCTTGCCTGCACAAGCGACCGGCGGTAGCGTAGCTACTGGTAGGGCCACCCAAGCCGGACTGATCGAAAGGTAGGTGCTAGACAAAGAGGGACATCCTGGTCCTCCAGGTTGGGGGTTTTGCGTTGCCAGGTCTGTACTCTTATCTTGTAAAACCTAACTACTAGTAAGCTCCAGGATCTGAGTAAAATTTAAGCAACAGAAATGAGACATCTAAGATCAGTAAAAGGCTGCAGAATCACCGACAAGATCCGAAATGAAGACATCGGGAATGAACGGAAGATATTCAACTTATGTGATAAAGTAGAAGAATATCGTGCTAAATGGAAAGACCATGTACAACGCTTGCCAGTGATAACATTCCCCAGAGCTGCATTTGACTACACTACGAAAGGCAGAAGAAACAGAGGCCGTTCGAGAAAGCGGTAGACTGACCAACGAAGCCGGGACAGACATCCTGTCTACTCCTTGAAGTTTTTGATAATGATGATGATGATATACTATCGCATATATGGAATTAGAGATAATCTCACAGTACGCTAAATTACACACAACTACGACAGAGTACACAAAAGTAAGCTACAAAAGGCTAAGATCTGACTCTGTATACTCTAGCTTTTAAAAATCGAAAATTTGAACCTTTCTTTTTACCGAAATTTTAGGTATTTTATTAAAATACTTTTAGTCAGTTTTAGAATTCTTTATAATTAGTTATATACTTGAACTGCCGCATAGTTAATTTATTCTCATATTCATTTTTTTATAAAAGTCACACAGGGAGTATTTTTAAATAAAAATTGCACTAAATATTTTTAAATAATTTACGTTAGTTTGAATAAAATATCCTTTTTATTTACTATATTATTAAAAGATAAATAAACTTTTTGTTTTTTTGGTCATGAATGAAGCATTAAACAGTAATCTGAAAAATGCAATTTCTTCTCATTTATTGCATGTTGGAAAAAACATTATTCAATTAATTCAGTTAAATTTTATTTAACAGTGTTTGTATATATAATGATTTCATCAATTGCTAAAAAAACTGACTATTTTGTTAAATGTATAAAAATAAAAAATAGCTTTGAGGGCCTACTAAAATTTGTTTTGATATTAATGTTGAGTTTTCTTACTATGTCATTGTTACATAGACTTTTTTATTATAATAAAAGCAGAGAAGTAATAAAGAAACGAGAAATAATGACTAAACAAACTTATTTGAAATGAGGAAACAAGTACATGTTCCAAAATTACACGTTTCTTTTGCGCAAACAAACAACAATAATAATCACTTTGTTGATTTTACAAACGAAACATATTTCTATTTATTAGAAAAATATATTATTTTGTTGTTTCAATACCATTATAAAACTTTGTCAGTTCAAACCTCAAATAACGTACATACTCCATACAATATTGGAGTTCATGTTAAAATAGAATAAAATTCTCTGTATATGTTACTATTATTTTAATCTTAAATTGGATAAAAATGTACCATTACAAATTTTTAAACATGCCTTTCATTTCATTTCGTTTTATTTTACTTTTTTTTTTTTTTTTTTTTTTTTTTTTTTTTCCATTTTTCATTTTTGGTTGTTGTTGTTGCTGTTGTTTGGTTTATTGATTTAACAAACGTACCATATTTATTTTTAGCAGAAAATGTTTTATTACTTTTTTCTGTACATAATAAGAATATATTCGATTAAAAAATGTCCTCCGGGTTTTAATGCATTTACATGTCTTGTGTTGTCTTGAACTCAATTTGTCTATCTATAGAAAATGCCTGTCTGTGTTTATATGTTTTCTGCACCTTGTGTCTCACAACACAATGGTGAAATTTACCTAAACTTGGTGTTAGACAAAACTATTATTCAGTTTTAAAAATAATATAATTAAAGACAATGGACACCTCTAGATCATGAAATATGTATCTTATTATTAAGCATTTGTTTTTCAGGCGCACAAATAAACAAAATTCTAGGAAATTTGAAATTGAGAATTTACTCACAAAGTAGAGGTGTCCGCTATTTGGAAGTGATCGTTAAACAGATATTTTAGTTCAATTATTCAAATTTAACAGATTAAATTAAAAGAATAAAATTTGTCTGAAAATAATTTACATACAAAAGTGTTGAAGCCGTAATAAAATAAAATAAAATAAGAAATAAATAAATTAAATAAATTAAATAAATAAATAAAATAAATAAATAAATTAAATAAATAAATAAATAAAGATTTACGGAAAAATGAATCTTTAATGATCTTCGAATTAACGAACCTTGGTTTTGGTTCTAAATGTAATGACATTCCCTGGCGCGTTCTAAGCTCATTCTTTCTTTTATACTCTTGAAAAACAAAAATGTAAATTACTAAAAAGACAGATAAAAACTTTATTTATATATATATTTTTAATGAATATATCCGTTTTTTTTTTTTTTTTTTAAGTGTTGTATACTATAATTCTTCAGAAAGAAAACTATAAAATGTTTCTTGTAACTGGATTTTAGAAAACACGAGTACTTCAAAATGCATACATATAAATAATTTTATATATGAATAAACAAAAAGAAAGAGAATTTAAACTTTCAATATTCAAATAAGTTTTATAAAATAAGCTTAAAAAAGAAGTTTTTTTAAATACGTACAAAGAAAAAAAAATAATACACATCCCTTTAAAACGAATAAGTAGACATTTTCTTAATCCCTAAATTAGATATACAGATATACGAGATATGAGTATAAGGTAAACAAACAACCTGTATAGACGAAATGACTCAGAACTTCTTGTCTATACTTTTCTAGATGGCAAAACAATGTTGTTAGTATTATGAATCCTTTGTATTGCGATGAATTCTCCTTTGATTTCTTAAATTGTAATTGAGTCATAAATCAAGTTACTAAAACTCAGCTTTTGAGTTCACATTTATTATGAGAGATTTAAAAAAAAAATTGCCCCTTCGATAATGTAGGAAAACGATCTAGAATTCTAATAGGGGTTTTTTAGAACTCGCTAGAAATAGAAACTGGAACTAGAATTTATAGGGCTGACATGGAACTGTTTTTACTATAGACAAAATTTGGTTTCTCAATGTCGGTGACAGAATTATTTTTTTTTTCATTAAAAGACACTTTTTAAATAATTTTAAT